>SZWC01000098.1:319277-330230 GCA_023375785.1 Penium margaritaceum
TGGTAAGAGGGAGAGACAATGGTCTGGGAACCCTGTGTATCAACTAGAAAGGACAAAGAACTTCAATACGTTGTGGCACGGTGTGGCTTATATGCACACCAAACAACCAAACTAGGCATATGTCACTGACCATGAAGAGAGAATTTCAATATGGGTGGTCAACGTTGACCAACCATAACACGAGTCAAAAACGGTCAGGGGAGGAAACAATGCTATGGGAATATCAGTTATCAACTAGCAAGTACAAGGACCTTCAGTCAGTAGTAGCACGGTGTGGCTACCATGCACAATTAACAAGCAAAGTAGGAATATGTACTGCCTTTGACCAAAGAAATCTGCTGTGTGTGGTCAACATTGACAACTCATAACACGAGTCACAAATGGTCAGAGGGGGAAACAATGGTTTCTGAACACCAAGTATCAAAAAGCATGAACAAGGAGCTTCAATAAGTTGTTGCACGGTATGGATACCATGCACGATGATCAACCAAAGTAGGCATATGTCACTGACCATGACCAAATAATGGCACTAAGTGTGGTAAACCCTGACAACTCATAACACGAGTCACAAATGGTCAGGGTGGAAGATAATGGTTTGTGAGTACTAGTTATTGACTAGCAAGCAAAAACACCTTCAATATGTAGTGGCACAGTGTGGCTACAATGCACGGAGACCAACCAAAGTATGCATATGTCACTGACCATGAACAAAGAATTTCAATTCATGTGGTCAGCGTTGACAACTCACAACACAAGTCACTGATACTCAGATGGGGTAGCAATGCTTTGGGAACACTAGCTATCAATTAGAAAGCACAAAGACCTTCAATACGTAGTGACACGGCGTGGTAACCACGTACATTGACAAACCACACTAGGCATATGTCACTAACCATGACCAACTAATCTCAATAAAGGTGGGCAACGTTCACAACCCATAACATGAGTCACAAATGGCCAGGGAAGGAAAACATGGGTTGGGAACACTTGTTATCACTTAGCAAGTAGAAATATTTTGAACAAGTAGTGGCACGGTGTGGCTAGCGTGCACAGTGACCAACCAAAGGATGCACACCTCACTGACTATGATCGAAGAGGTCCACTATGTATGGTCAACATTGACAACTCATACCACGAGTCACAAATGGTCAGAGGGAGAGACAATGATTTGGGAACCCTATGTATGGACTAGAAAGGACAAAGAACTTCAATACGTAGTGGCACGTTGTGGCTACTATGCACACCGAACAACCAAACTAGGCATATGTCACTGACCACGACCAAAGAATTTCAACATGGGTGGTCAACGTTGACCAATAACAACACGAGTCACAAACGGTAAGGAGACAAAACAATGCTATGGGAATATCAGTTCTCAACTAGCAAGTACAATGACCTTCAGTCGGGAGTAGTACGGTGTGGCTACCATGCACAATGACCGACCGAAGTAGGCATATGTACTGCCTTTGACCAAGAAATCCGCTGTGTGTGGTCAGCACTGACAACTCATAACACAATTCACAAATGGTCAAAGGGGGAAACAATGGTTTGGGAACACCAAGTATCAAATAGCAAGCACAAGGAGCTTCAATATGTTTTGGCACAGTGTGGATACCACGCACGATGACCAACCAAAGTAGGCATATGTCAATGACCATGACCAAATAATGGCACTAAGTCTAGTAAACCTTGACAACTCATGACACGAGTCACAAATGGTCAGGGTGGAAGATAATGATTTGTGAATACTAGTTATTGACTAGCCAGTACAAATACCATCAATATGTAGTGGCACAGTGTGCCTACAATGCACAGTGACTAACCAAAGTATGCATATGTCACTGCCCATGAACAAAGAACTTCACTTCATGTGGTCAAAATTTACAACTCACAACATGGGTCAGAGATAGTCAGAGGGGGCTAACAATGGTTTGGGAACACTAGCTATCAATATGAAAGCACAAAGACCTTTGATACATAATGACACAGTGTGGTAACCATATACAGTGACAAACCAAAGTAGGCATGTGTCACAAACCTTGACTAAACGGATGTTACAGTGCGTGGTCAACATTGAAAACTCATAACACGAGTCACAAATGGTCAGTGGGGGAGACCATGGGCTGGGAACACTAGTTATCAACTAGTAAGTAGAAAGATTTTCAACAAGTAGTGGCACCGTGTGGCTAGCGTGCACAGCGACCAACCAAAGGATGCATATGTCACTGACTATGACCAAAGAAGTCCACTATGTGTGGTCAACATTGACAACTCATAACACGAGTCACAAATGGTCAGAGGGAGAGACAATGGTTTGGAAACCCTATGTATCAACTAGAAAGGACAAGGAACTTCAATACGTTATGGCACGGTGTGGCTAATGTGCAAACCAAACAACCAAACTAGGCATATGTCACTGACCATGACGAGAGAATTTCAATATGGGTGGTCAACGTTGACCAACCATAACACGAGTCACAAACTGTCAGGGGAGGAAACAATGCTATGGGAATATCAGTTCTCAACTAGCAAGTACAACAATCTTCAGTCCGTAGTAGCACGGTATGGCTATTATGCACAATCAAGGACCAAAGTAAGCATATGTACTGCCTTTTACCTAAGAAATCTGCTGTGTGTGGTCAACAGTGACAGCTCACAATACGAGTCACAAATGGTCAGAGGGAGAAACAATGGTTTGGGAACACCAAGTATCGAAAGCAAGCACAAGGAGCTTCAATACGTTGTGGCACGGTGTGGATACCATGCACGATGACCAACCAAAGTAGGCATATGTCACTGACCATGACCAAATAATGGCACTAAGTGTGGTAACCTTGACAACTCATAACACGAGTCACAAATGGTCAGGGTGGAAGATAATGGTTTGTGAATACTAGTTATTGACTAGCAAGTACAAATACCATCAGTATGTAGTGGCACTGTGTGGCTACAATGCACAGTGACCAACCAAAGTATGCATATGTCACTGACCATTAACAAAGATTTTCACTTCAAGTGGTCAGCGATAACAACCCACAACACGAGTCTCTGATGGTTAGATGGGGTAACAATGGTTTGGGAACACTAGCTTTCAACTTGAAAGCACAAAGACCTTCAATACGTAGTGACATGGCGTGGTAACCACATACAGTGACAAACCCAACTAGGCATATATCACTAACCATGCTCAAAGAATGTCAATAATGGTGGTCAACATTCACAACCCATAACATGAGTCACAAATGGTCAGCGGGGGAAAACATGGGTTGGGAACAATTGTTATCAGCTAGCAAGTAGAAAGATTTTCAACAAGTAGTGGCACGGTGTGGCTAGCTACACAGTGACCAACCAACGGATGCACACATCACTGACTATGACCAAAGAAGTCCACTATGTATGGTCAACATTGACAACTCATACCACGAGTCACAAATGGTCAGAGGGAGAGACAATGATTTGGGAACCCTATGTATCGACTAGAAAGGACAAAGAACTTCAATACGTAGTGGCACAGTGTGGCTACTATGCACACCAAAAAACCAAACTAGGAATCTCTCACCGACCATCTTGAAAGAATTTCAATATGGGTTGTCAACATTCACCAACAATAACACGAGTCACGAAGGGTCAAAGGGGGAGACAATGGTCTGTGAATATCAGTTCTCAACTAGCAAGTACAACGACCTTCAATCCGTATAAGCACGGTGTGGCTACCATGTACAATGACCAACCAAAGTAGTCATGTGTACTACCTTTGACCAAAGAAATCCGCTGTGTGTGGTCAGCATTGATAACTCATAATAGGAGTCACAAATGACCAGAGCGGGAGACAATGGTTTGGAAACACCAGGTATCAACTAGCAAGCACAAGGACCTTCAATAAGTTGTGGCACGGTGTGGATACCATGAACGATGACCAACCAAAGTAGGCATATGTCACTGACCATGACCAAATAATGTCACTATGTGTGGTAAAATTTGACAACTCATAACACGAGTCACAAATGGTCAGGGTGGAAGATAATGGTTTGTGAATACTAGGTATTGACTAGCAAGTACAAATGCCTTCAATATGTAGTGGCACATCGTGGCTACCATGCACAGTGACCAACCAAAGTATGCATATGTCACTGACCATGACCAACAAATTTCACTTCATGTGGTCAGCGTTGACAACTCACAACACGAGTCACTGATAGTCAGAGGGGATAACAATGGTCGGGAACACTTGCTATCAACTACAAAGCACAGAGACCTTCGATACGTAGTGATACGGCGTGGTAACCATGTACAGTGAAAATCCAAAGTAGGCATATGTCACAACCCATCATCAAACGGATTTCACAGTGTGTGGACAACGTTGAAAACTCATAACACGAGTCACAAATAATCAGTGGGGAAGACCATGGGTTGGGAACACAGGTTATCAACTAGCAAGTAGATTTATCTTCAACAAGTAGTGGCACGGTGTGGCTAGCGTGCACCGTGACCAACCAAAGGATGCATATGTCACTGACTATAACCGAAGAAGTCCACTATGTGTGGTCAACATTGACAACTCATAACACGAGTCACAAATGGTCAGAGGGAGAGACAATGGTTTGGGAACCCTATGTATCGACTAGAAAGGACAAGGAAATTCAAAACGAAGTTGCACGATGTGGCTAACATGCACACCAAACAACCAAACTAGGTACATGTCACTGACCATGACGAGAGAATTTCAATATGGGTGGTCAACTTTGACCAACCATAACACGAGTAAAAAACGGTTAGGGGAGGACACAATGCTATGGGAATATCAGTTCTCAACTAGCAAGTACAACGACCTTCAGTCAGTAGTAGCACGGTGTGGCTACCATGCACAGTGAACGGCCAAGGTAGGCATTTATAATTCCATTGACCAAAGAAATTGTTTGTGTGTGCTCAACATTGACAACTCACAATACGAGTCACAAATGGTCGTAGGGAGAAACAATGGCTTGGGATCACCAGGTATCGAAAAGCAAGCACAAGGAGCTTCAATACGTTGTGGCACGGTGTGGATACCATGCACGATGACCAACCAAAGTAGGCATATGTCAATGACCATGACCAACTAATGGAACTAAGTGTGGTTAACCTTGAGAACTCATAACACGAGTCACAAATGGTCAGGGTGGAATATAATGATTTGTGAATACTAGTTGTCCACTAGCAAGTACATATACCTTCAGAATGTAGTGGCACAGTGTGGCTACAATGCACAGTGACCAACCAAAGCATGCATATGTCACTGACCATGAACGAAGAATTTCACTTCATGTGGTCAACATTTACAACTCACAACACGGGTCATAGATAGTCACAGGGGGCTACCAATGGTTTGGGAACAGTAGCTGTCAACACGAAAGCACAAAGACCTTCCATACGTAATGACACAGCGTGGTAACCATGTACAATGACAAACCAAAGTAGGCATGTGTCACAAACCATGACCAAACAGATTTCACAGTGTGTGGTCAACGTTGATAACTCATAACACGAGTCACAAATGGTCAGTGGGGGAGACTATGGGTTGGGAACACTAGTTATCAACTAGCAAGTAGAAAGATTTTCAACAAGTAGTGGCACGGTGTGGCTAGCGTGCACGGTGACCAACCAAAGGATGCATATGTCACTGACTATGACCGAAGAAGTCCACTATGTGTGGTCAACATTGACAACTCATAACACGAGTCACAAATGGTCAGAGGGGGAGACTATGGGTTGGGAACACTAGTTATCAACTAGCAAGTAGAAAGATTTTCAACAAGTAGTGGCACGGTGTGGCTAGCGTGCACGGTGACCAACCAAAGGATGCATATGTCACTGACTATGACCGAAGAAGTCCACTATGTGTGGTCAACATTGACAACTCATAACACGAGTCACAAATGGTCAAAGGGAGAGACAATGGTTTGGGAACCCTGTGTATCAACTAGAAAGGACAAATAACTTGAATACGTAGTTGCACGGATCGGCTACTATGCACACCAAACAACCAAACTAGGCATATGTCACTGACCATGACCAGATAGTTTCAATATGGGTGGTCAACGTTGACCAACCATAACACGAGTCACAAACGGTCAGGGGAGGAAACAATGCTATGGAAACATCAACTCTCAGCTAGCAAGTACAACGACCTTCAGTCAGTAGCAGCACGGTGTGGCTACCATGCACAATGATCGAGGAAAGTAGGCATATGTACTGCCTGTGACCAAAGAAATCCGCTGTGTGTGGTCAAGGTTGACAACTCATAATACGAGTCACAAATGGTCAGATGGGGAAACAATGGTCTGGGAACACGGAGTATCAAATAGCAAGCACAAGGAGCTTCAGTACGTTGTGGCACAGTGTGGATACCATGCACGATGACCACCCAAAGTAGGCATATGTCACTGACCATGACCAAATAACGGCACTAAGTTTGGTAAACCTTGACGACTCATAACACGAGTCACAAATGGTCAGGGTAGAAGATAATGGTTTGTGAATACTAGTTATCGACTAGCAAGTACAAATACCTTCAATATGTAGTGGCACAGTGTGGCTACAATGCTCAGTGACCAACCAAAGTATGCATATGTCACTGACCATGAACAAAGAATTTCACTCTATGTGGTCAACATTTAAAACTAATAACACGGGTCAAAGATAGTCAAATGGGGCTAACAATGGCTTGGGAACACTAGCTCTCAGCAAGAAAGCACAAAGACATTTGATACGTAATGACACAACATGGTAACCATGTACACTGACAAACCAAAGTAAGCATGTGTCACAAACCATGACCAAACGGATGTCACAGTGTGTGGTCAATGTTTAAAACTCAAAACACGAGTCACAAATGGCCAGTGGGTGAAACCATGGGTTGGGAACACTATTTATCAACTAGCAAGTCAAAATATATTCAACAAGTAGTGGCATGGTGTGGCTAGCGTGCATAGTGACCAACCAAAGGATGCATATGTCACTGACTATGAACGAAGAATTCCACTATGTGTGGTCAACATTGACAACTCATAACACAAGTCACAAATGGTCAGAGGGAGAGACAATGGTTTGGGAACCCTATGTATCGACTAGAAAGGATAGAGAACTTCAATACGTAGTGGCACGGTGTGGCAAATATGCACACCAAACATCCAAGGTAGGCATATGTCACTTACCATGACCATGGAATTTCAATATGGGTGGTCAACGTTGACCAACCATAACACGAGACAAAAACGGTCAGGGGAGGAAACAATGCTATGGGATTATCAGCTCTCAACAAGAAAGTACAACGACCTTCAGTCAATAGTAGCACGGCGTGGCAACCATGCATAATGACCGACCAAAGTAGGCATATGTACTGCGTTTGACCAAAGAAGCCCGCTGTGTCTGGTCAACATTGACAACTCATAAAACGAGTAACAAATGGTCAGAGGGGATAACAATGGTTTGGGAACACCAAGTATCAAATAGCAAGCACAAGGAGCTTCAATACGTTGTGGCACGGTATGGATACCATGCACGATGACCAACCAAAGTAGGCATGTGTCACTGACCATGACCATATAATGGCACTAAGTGTGGTAAACCTTGACAAATCATAACACGAGTCGCAAATGGTGAGGGTGGAATACAATGGTTTGTGAATACTAGTCATCGACTAGCAAGTACAAATACCATCAATATGTAGTGGCACAGTGTGGCTACAATGCATAGTGACCAACCAAAGTATGCATATGTGACTGACCATGAACAAAGAATTTCACTTCATGTGGTCAATATTTACAACTCACAACACGGGTCACAGATAGTCAGAGGGGGCTAACAATGGTTTGGGAACACTACCTGTCAACAAGAAAGCACAAAGACATTCGATACGTAATGACACGGCGTGGTAACCATGTACAGTAACAAACCAAGGTAGGCATGTGTGAGAAACCATGACCAAATAGATTTCACTGTGTGTGGTCAACATTGAAAACTCATAACACGAGTCACAACTGGTCAGTGGGGGAAAGCATGGGTTGGGAACACTAGTTATCAACTAGCAAGTAGAAATATTTTCAACAAGTAGTGGCACAGTGTTGCTAGCGTGCACAGTGACCAACCAAAGGATGCATATGTCACTGACTATGACCGAATAAGTCCATTATGTGTGGTCAACATTGACAACTCATAACACGAGTCACAAATGGTCAAAGGGAGAGACAATGAACTGGGCACCCTATGTATCGGCTAGAAAGGACAAGGAATTTCAATACGTAGTGGCACGGTGTGGCTAATACGCACACCAAACAACCAAACTAGGCATATGTCACTGACCATGATGAGAGAATTTCAATATGGATGGTCAACGTTGAACAACCATAACACGAGTCAAAAATGGTCAGGGGAGGAAACAATGCTATGGCAATATCAGTTCTCAACTAGCAAGTACAACGACCTTCAATCAGTAGTAGCACGGTGTGGCTACCATGCACAATGAACAACCAAAGTAGGCATATGTACTGCCTTTGACCAAAGAAATTAGCTGTATTTGGCTAACATTGACAACTCATAATACGAGTCACAAATGGTCAGAGGGGGAAACAATGGTTCCGGAACACCAAGAATCAAAAAGCAAGCACAAGGAGCTTCAATGCGTTGTGGCACGGTATGGATACCATGCACGATGACCAACCAAAGTAGGCATATGTCACTGACCATAACCAAATAATGGCACTAAGTGTGGTAAACCTTGACAACTCATAACACAAGTCGCAAATGGTGACGGTGGAATATAATGGTTTGTGAATACTAGTCATCGACTAGCAAGTACAAATACCATCAATATGTAGTGGCAGAGTGTAGCTACAATGCACAGTGACCAACCAAAGAATGCATCTGTGACTGACCACGAACAAAGAATTTCACTTCATGTGGTCAACATTTACAACTCACAACACGGGTCATACATAGTCAGAGGGGGCTAACAATGGTGTGGGAAAACTGGCTTTCAAGAAGAAAGCACAAAGCCCTTTGATACGTAATGACACGAGGTGGTAACCATGTACAGTAACAAACCAAAGTAGGCATGTGTCACAAATCTTGACCAAACGGATTTCACAGTGTGTGGTCAACGTTGAAAACCCATAACACGAGTCACAACTGGTCAGTAGGGGAAACCATGGGTTGGGAACACTAGTTATCAACTAGCAAGTAGAAATATTTTTGACAAGTAGTGGCACACTGTGCCTAGCGTGCCCAGTGACCAACCAAAGGATGCATATGTCAGTGACTATGACCGAATAAGTCCATTATGTGTGGTCAACATTGACAACTCATAACACGAGTCAAAAGTGGTCAGAGGGAGAGACAATGATTTAGGAACCCTATGTATCGGCTAGAAAGGACAAGGAACTTCAATACGTAGTGCCACGGTGTGGATAATATGCACACCAAACAACCAAACTAGGCATATGTCACTGACCATGATGAGAGAATTTCAATGTGGGTGGTCAACGTTGACCAACTATAACACGAGTCAAAAACGGTCAGGGGAGGAAACAATGCTATGGGAATATCAGTTCTCATCTAGCAAGTACAACGACCTTCAGTCAGTAGTAGCACGATGTGGCTACCATGCACAATGAACGACCAAAGTAGGCATATGTACTGCCTTTGACCAAAGAAATCTGCTGTATTTGGCTAACATTGACAACTCATAATACGAGTCACAAATGGTCAGAGGGGGAAACAATGGTTTGGGAACATTGAGTATCAGAAAGCAAGCACAAGGAGCTTCAATACGTTGTGTCACGGTGTAGATACCATGCACAATGACCAACCAAAGTAGGCATATGTCACTGACCATGACCAAATGATGGCAATGAGTGTGGTAAACCCTGACAACTCATAACACGAGTCACAAATGGTCAGGGTGGAAGATAATGGTTTGTGAATACTAGTTATTGAATAGCAAGTAAAAATACCTTCAATATGTGGTAGCACAGTGTGGCTACAATGCACAGAGACTAACCACAGTATGCATATGTCACTGACCATGAACAAAGAGTTTCACTTCATGTGGTCAGCGTTGACAACTCACAACACGAGTCACTGATAGTCAGAGGGGGTAACAATGGTTTGGGAACTCTAGCTATCAGCTTGAAAGCACAAAGACCTTCAATACGTAGTGACACGGCGTGGTAACCACGTAAAGTGACAAACCAAACTAGGCATATGTCACTAACCATGACCAAAGAATTTCAATAAGGGTGGTCAACGTTCACAACCCATAACATGAGTCACAGATGGTCGGGGGGGAAAACATGGTTTCAAAACACTATGTACCATGCACAACGACCTATCCAAGTAGGCATACATCACTGCTCATGACCAAAGAATTCTAGTGTGTGTGGTCAATATTCACAACTCATAATACAAGTCAAAAATAAGCAGAGGGAGAAACAATGGTTTGGGAATACTCCGTTTCCACTAGCAAGTACAAAGACCTTCGATAAGTGGTGGCATGGTATGGCTACCATGCACAATGATCAACTAAAGTATGCTTGTATCATTGGGTATCATAAAAATAGTTTCACTGTGTGTAGTCAACTTTCCTTCTTACAACAAGTCAATCGCAGCAATGGTTGAGAGGTTATTCAAGCTCAAAGTTGCAAAATTTGAAATTCCGTCTGAGTCAATCTTTTTATGATGAAAGTAACTTTGTTATCATTTTTACTTTTGAAAACTACCCTCTAATCTTACACCCCCTTGTTTTATGCCCTTTACCCATAGGAACCGTTACAATGTCATTTGGACATCGTATGAACACCATGTGCGCTGGCTTAGTGCTTATAAAGTTGGATTCTGGAGGGGTAGGTCCTGGGTTTTAATCCTTGTACGCGCAATATAGACTAGGCTCGCGACCTGGGGGGGGGGGGGGGGGGGCCG
>SZWC01000098.1:337215-358931 GCA_023375785.1 Penium margaritaceum
TACTGCCTTTGAGCAAAGAAACCCGCTGTGTGTGGTCAACATTGACAACTCACAATACGAGTCACAAATGGTCAGAGGGGAAAACAACGGTTTGGGAACACCAAGTATCAAATAGCAAGCACAAGGAGCTTCAATACGTTGTGGCACGGTGTGGATACCATGCACGATGACCAACCAAAGTAGGCATATGACACTGACCATGACCAAATAATGGCACTAAGTGTGGTAAACCTTGACAACTCATAACACCAGTCACAACTGGTCAGGGTGGAATACAATGGTTTGTGAATACTAGTTATCCACTATCAAGTACAAATACCTTCAATATGTAGTGGCACAGTGTGGCTACAATGCACTGTGACCAACCAAAGTATGCATATGTGACTGACCATGAACAAAGAATTTCACTTCATGTGGTCAACGTTTAAAAATCACAACGCAGGTCACAGATAGTCAGAGGGGGCTAACAATGGTTTGGGAACACTGGCTGTCAACAAGAAAGCACAAAGACCTTCGATACGTAATGACACGACGTGGTAACCATGTACAGGAACAAACCAAAGTAGGCATGTGTAACAACCCATGACCAAACGGATTTTAAAGCGTGTGGTCAACGTTGAAAACTCATGATACGAGTCACAACTGGTCTGTGGGGGAATGATGCCCCCAAATCTACTGCGCAATGCTCTCCTACCGCGCCCTCTGGTTCCGCGCCGGGTCTGCTCCGTGTTTCTGCCGTTCCGCGGTACCGCGGTGCACCTCTTCACTGGCCCTCTGCTGCTTCTCTTGGTCTTCCACGGATGCCTCCGACCATCAGGACCCCGCGCATGGGTAGTGCTCCGTGACTCACCCCTTGCCAACACGAGAGTGTGCCACCTCGTGGCCTCTGACTCCTCTGCCCGCGGAACCCCGTTCCATGGTTGTGCGCAGGACCGCAACGTCGCCGGCAGCACCCTTCACCCTACTTGCGTTCCTTCGTGGTGACAATTCCTAGCGGAATCCTTGTTGGACCCAAGATTAGGAGTGAAGCGACCAGTAGGACAGGCACACACTCGGAGGAGAAGATTTCGTCCTCTGCGACATGCCTCCGCGGAGGGCACTCTTCCTGTTCTTTAGACAGGGCGGATCTCAGATAGGAAGCAAGAGTGGAGGTAGGAACTTGATTGATAAATGCACGGATCAATGATACATGAGGCTGCAGTCTGGATATGAAGGAGTCAGGACTTGAGTCTTCCAACTGGAATTGATACTTGCATCAAGTCAGGCAATACAAGATCAGCTCGAGATCACACCCTCCTGGTTCCTCCGCTACACAGCTACTTTATAGTCATCCCAACTAGCTCTCTAAGTCCCCTCCTACATTACTCTTCCCTTTACTTTGTACTCTACACTGTGTGTTACGCGCACCGAGGGTCTTGTTCTCGATGACACAATAGACTACTTCTTCTACATTTCTCTGTCCTACCACTGATTCTTCCTTCACTCCGCGGCTTGGGTGCATGCGGTCCTTGTGTTCTTCCTTGAATCTTTGTCTTCGTGCGGTGCGTCCTCTTGGCCCTCCTCCTTGATCACCGCTACCAACCCTGGGCTCTCATTGGCCAAGCTCCTGCCGTCCTCTTCCTGAGATCTGGTTCCGCCGGCGGATGTCTTGAACGTCCGACGCTCCTGTTTCACTCCCATCTCTCCGCGGCTCGGCACATGTTCTCTTCCCACCGCGGACTCTCATCCCTGCCTATCCCGCCTCTTTTTGCCTTCTCCGCGACAAGCGCTTCAAATAGCCGTGGAGGAGCCGCCATTGATTATTTGTTCCCTGGCGGCAACTATTCCCGCCTGTCCTCCTCCACCGCCACTGGATTCTGCGCCTTCCCACGCTCTACCGCAGCCTCATTGCAGGAGCCAGCATCCCTTGCGCGTCCTTTGGTGCTCCGCGGCCTCCCCTTCATCCTCCTCCGCAGATCTGTGGTCGCGGCTGCCTCTTTCCGCAGGCTTGTGGGTCGCGGCGACATCCTTCTGTGGATCCACCTTCTTCACAGCTGAGATTTGGTGGATTTTTGCTTGACACTGATGCCCCCAACCCCCCCTTTTTCAAGACCCTGTCCCAGAGTCTCGTCGGCGCAGCAGGCGTGTGAACTTCTCTTGGGGACCCGGCCGCTGCTGTTGTTGGCAAGGGCGGCAGTACGTCTCCACCTCCCCGCCCTCTCGTTGGTATCTTGCAGAGCACTCCTGATGCACGTATAACTGGCACCCCACGCACCAGGTTCCTGCAGTGATGTCCTCCGCGCCCAGTCTTCTTTTGCAGGTAGAGCAGTGTGGGATCCGTTCATACGTCCTCCAACTGGTGTAGCGGTACACCATCTTCCCTTCCTCATTCCTTCCCACCTATGTGGCACACTGCGCGTGGGCCCATCCTCCACAATGCTCATAGTGGCATGCCATTCCTATGACGGTCACCATGCATCCATCTCCGCAGCAATGCAGCGCGGAACCTTGTGTCCCCCAATCCTCTTTTCTGGGCAAAGCGAGGCAGCGGTGACAGTTCCACACACCTTCCTTACCCCTCTTGCCGCACCGCTGGTGGTACATCTTCAGGCACATGCCACATCCCTTCCCGAACTCCGCCATCCCTTCCCGATAGGCAGCGCATGCAGGTTCTCGGGTCTCCGCAATGAAGCTGAGGTAGCAGTCCATCTCAAGGAGCTCATTTCCCACACATTGGTGACATTGGCCCTTCTAGGCGGAGCTGCCTGTCACCAGGCATTCACGGTGGGTAGTCCTCGTGCACACAGCACACCTTCCCCCATCCTTCACCGTCTTCAGGCACGTGGGACATGCCTCGGATTGATGCCCTTCCTCTCCCGGTACCTCCTCCTATTCATCCGATTCTTCTTCTTCCTCCTCCTCATTCACTCAGGGTGCCTTGCGGACACCTCGTCACTTTTCGACCTCTTCTGTGCACGTTCTGCACATCGCAGCCCCACTTCGCCCTCCGCGCCCATCACGAGGCAGCGCCATGCATCCAGTGTAGATTTTGCAGGGGCATCCGCAACAATCCTGTACCGCCACTCCCCACCATTGGCCGCATTGGGCAAACTTCCTCTCCTCCAGCTCCTTCCGTCTTCTTTCTTCTGCCGCAACCAGTCCCTCCGCCTGCCACTACCTCATCGTGACTCCGGAAACCGTGCGCGGGCCTTTCCTTTGCTTAAAGGGGCCCTCCTCTTCTTCCTCTTCCTCCTCTTCCTCCTCCTCTTCTGGATCCCACCTTCTGCGGGGTGGTGCGCCCCCAGCGCCAGGTCCCACTCCTTTCTCCTCCTCCCTCTCCTTTGCAGCCTCCCCGTCATCTGCCTCCCTCGAGCACCGCAAGGAGGTGCCGTTTTGTCAAACGCAGGTTTTAGAGGTTCCGCCGGCATACTGGTGTGCGGGGTTTCCGCACACGCGGCACACCACCTTTAGATGTGGCTCAACAAGGAGATTCTCTCCGTACAATACGCACAGGCCAGTGTAGTAGGCCAAGGTCTTGGGGCTCATCGGCACCCCAGTCCGCAGTGGTGCTCTCTGGGATGGCTGCTGGGCCACCCCCGTTGAGGTTTGCTCAGGCTGTCGCTTGAGCCTACCTTCAGGCTCCTCCCTCTTTCTGCGTTCCTGCTGCTACCTCTGTTCCTGCCGCCTCTCCTCCCGCTACTCTAGCTGCTGCCCCTTCCTCGGATGCTCTCGTCATCCTCACCTCCTTCGCAGCCTGTCCGCGGACATCGGACTCTTCCTCCTCCACCTCCTCTGGTTCCTGGCTCCATTCCTACTCCTGCTGCGACACCTGTTCTTCACGGACGTCCAGCACCTCCTCCACTCTCCATCCCCGTGAGCCCTTTTGCTGTCCCAGAGGCGGTAGGCGACCTCCCGTCCTGGGAATGTGTGTTTGCCATGCTGGTGGCAGCAGGCCAAACTCAGTGGCCGGATAACTGCGGTTGCTAAACCCTTCCGGCCCCTCCAGCCACACTTGCCATGCCTCCACGCAGGCCACGCGGTACACCTCCCGCGGTTCTCCTGCCTCTCACCCCACGTTGGGGAAGGGGCGGAGATACACCAAGTTGCCCTCTTTGATGGGCCCATGGTTCAGCTGTCGGTTGGCTGCATCGCATCCGCGCCAAGCACCGATAGAACCACTCAATCGCGCCTCTGCTCGCATGGCCTTTGTCCTTTCACAGCGCTCGCGAAACCACTCCGCGACCTCCCTGTCCTCCTCCTCTTCCGAGCGCTTCCCCTGTTCCTCTGAAGCAAGTGATAGCCTCAGCAGCTTCTAGGGCATGCACATTGCCGCCCGTGGTGGCTGACCAAAGAGCAGCATGTCGGGTGAGAAGGAGGTTGCACGGCTGGGCGTTGTGTTAATGAAGTGCGCTGTCTTCTTCAGCTTCATATGTAATGGCTTTGACCAAAGAAATCTGCTGTGTGTGGTCAACATTGACAACTCATAAAACGAGTCACAAATGGTCAGAGGGGGAAACAATGGTTTGGGAATACCAAGTATCGAAAAGCAAGGACAAGGATCTTCAATACGTTGTGGCACGGTGTGGATACCGTGCACGCTGACCAACCAAAGTAGGCATTTGTCACTGATAATGACCAAATAATGGCACTAAGTGTGGTAAACCTTGACAACTCATAACACGAGACATAAATGGTCCGGGTGGAAGATAATGGTTTGTGAGTACTAGTTATTCACTAGCAAGTACAAATACCTTCAACATGTAGTGGCACAGTGTAGCTACAATGCACAGTGACCAACCAACGTATGCATGTGTCACTGACCATGAACAAAAAATTTCACTTCATGTGGTCAGCGTTGACAACTCACAACACAAGTCACTGATAGTCAGAGGGGGTTACAATTGTTTGGGAACACTAGCTATCAACTAGGAAGCACAAAGACCTTCAATACGTAGTGACACGGCGTGGTAACCACGTACAGTGACAAACCAAACAAGGCATATGTCACTAACCATGACCAAAGAATTTCAATAAGGGTGGTCAACGTTCACAACCCATAACATGAGTCACAAATGGTCAGAGGGGGAAAACACGGGTTGAGAACACTAGTTATCAACTAGCAAGTAGAAAGATTTTCAACAAGTAGTAGCACGGTGTGGCTAGCCTGCACAGCGACCAACCAAAGGATGCTTACGTCACTGGCTATGACCGAAGAAGTCCACTATGTAACGTCAACATTGACAACTTATAACACAAGTCACAAATGGTCAGAGGGAGAGACAATGATTTGGGAACCCTATGTATCGACTAGAAAGGACAAAGAACTTCAATACGTAGTGGCACGGTATGGGTACTATGCACACCAAAACACCAAACTAGGCATATGTCACCGACCATGATGAAAGAATTTCAATATGGGTGGTCAACATTCACCAACCATAACACGAGTCACAAAGGGTCAGATGGGGAAACAATGGTCTGTGAATATCAGTTCTCAACTAGCAAGTACAGCGACCTTCAATCAGTGTAAGCACGGTGTGGCTACCATTCACTATGACCGACCAAAGTAGGCATATGTCATACCTTTGACCAAAGAAATCCGCTCTGTGTGGTCCGCATTGACAACTCATAATAGGAGTCACAAATTGTCAGAGGGGGAGACAATGGTTTGGGAACTCCAGTTATCAACTAGAAAGCACAAGGAGCTTCAATACGTTGTGGCTCAGTGTGGATTCCATGCACGATGACCAACCAATGTAGGCATATGTCACTGACCATGACCGAACAATGTCACTAAGTGTGGTAAAATTTGACAACTCATAACACGAGTCACAAATGGTCAGGGTGGAAGATAATGGTTCGTGAATACTAGTTACCGACTAGCAAGTACAAATACGTTCAATATGTGGTGGCACAGCGTGGCTACCATGCACAGTGACCAAACAAAGTATGCATGTGTCACTGACCATGACCAACGATTTGCACTTCATGTGGTCAGCGTTGACAACTCACAACACGAGTCACTGATAGTCAGAGGGGGTAACAATGGTTTGGGAACACTAGCTATCAACTAGAAAGAACAAAGACCTTCAATACGTAGTGACATGGCGTGGTAACCATGTACAGTGACAAACCAAAGGAGGCATATGTCACAAACCATGACCAAACAGATTTCACAGTGTGTGGTCAGCCTTGAAAACTCATAACACGCATCATGAACGGTCAATGGGGGAGACCATGGGTTGAGAACACAAGTTACAATGGTTTGGGAACCTTACGTATCAACTAGAAAGGACAAAGAACTTCAATACGTAGTGGCACGGTGTGGCTACTATGCACACCAAACAACCAAACTAGGCATATGTCACTGATCATGACCAGATAATTTCCATATGGGTGGTCAACGTTGACCAACCATAACATGAGTCACAAACGGTCAGGGGAAGAAACAATGCTATGGGAATATCAGTTCTCAACTAGCAAGTACAACGACCTTCAGTCAGTAGTAGCACGGTGTGCCTACCATGCACAATGACCAACCAGAGTCGGCATATGTACTGCCTTTTACCAAAGAGATCCGCTGTGTGTGGTCAACGTTGACAACTCATAATACGAGTCACAGATGGTCAGAGGGCAAAAGAATGGTTTGGGAACACCGAGTATCAAATAGCAAGCACAAGGAGCTTCAATACGTTTTGGCACAGTGTGGATTCCATGCACAATGACCAACCAAAGTAGGCATATGTCACTGACCACGACCAAATAATGGCACTTAGTGTGGTAAACCTTGACAACTCATAACACGAGTCCCAAATGGTCAGGTCGGAAGATAATGGTTTGTGAATACTAGTTATTGACTAGCAAGTACAAATACCTTCAATATGTAGTGGCGCAGTGTGGCTACAATGCACAGTGACCAACCAAAGTATGCATATGTTACTGACCATGAACAAACAATTTCACTTCATGTGCTCAGCGTTGACAACTCACAACACGAGTCACAAATAGTCAGAGGGGGTAACAATGGTTTGGGAACACTAGCTATTGACTAAAAAGCACAAAGACCTTCAATAGGTAGGGACACGGCGTGGTAACCACGCACAGTGACATACCAAACTAGGCATATGTCACTAACCATGACCAAAGAATTTCAATAAGGGTGGTCAACGTTCACAACCCATAACATGAGTCACAAATGGTCAGAGGGGGAAAACATGGTTTCAAAACACTATGTATCTTCTAGCAAGTACAAATATTTTTTGTATGTATTGGCACGGTGTGGCTACCGTGCACAATGACCTANTCACTGATAGTCAGAGGGGGTAACAATGGTTTGGGAACACTAGCTATCAACTAGAAAGCACAAAGACCTTCAATACGTAGTGACACGGCGTGGTAACCACGTACAGTGACAAACCAAACTAGGCATATGTCACTAACCATGACCAAAGAATTTCAATAAGGGTGGTCAACGTTCACAACCCATAACATGAGTCACAAATGGTCAGAGGGGGAAAACATGGTTTCAAAACACTATGTATCTTCTAGCAAGTACAAATATTGTTTGTATGTATTGGCACGGTGTGGCTACCGTGCACAACGACCTATCCAAGTAGGCATACATCACTGCTCATGACCAAAGAAGTTTAGTGTGTGTGGTTAACTTTCATAGCTCATAATACAAGCCAAAAATGGGCAGAGGGATAAACAATGGTTTGGGAATACTCGGTATCTACTAACAAGTACAAACACCTTCGATGAGTGGTGGCATGGTGTGGCTACCATGCACAATGACGAACCAAAGTATGCTTGTGTCACTGAATATCATAAAAGTGTTTCACTGTGTGTAGTCAACTTTCCTTCTTACGGTTGGTCAATCGGAGCAATGGTTGAGAGGTTATTCAAGCGCAAAGTTGCAAACTTTGACATTCCGTCTGCGTCAATCTTTTTATGATTAAACCAACTTTGTTATCATTCATACTGTTGAAAACTACCCTGTAATGTTACACCCCCTTATTTTGTGCCCTTTACCCATAGGAGCCCTTACAATGTCATTTGGACATCGTATGAACACCATGTGTGCTGGCTTAGTGCTTATACAGTTTGATTCTGGAGGGCTAGGTCCTGGATTTTAATCTTCGTATGCGCAATATAGAATAGGCTCGTGACCTGCGGGGTGGGGGGGGGGGGGGGGCGCGGCCGTGTTGTGATACCTCAACTCTACCTTTGAGCCTAAGCCGTAGGGGGGTAGGGGGGATGTCATAATGCGGTCGCAAACCTGTCCTCCAGGTCGTCCACGGAACATCTCTCTAGGGGGGTGGGAGGGAGTATTCCAGTGAAGACACCTTATGTACTTCCTTTGACCAAAGAAATATGCTGTGTGTGGTCAACATTGACAACTCATAATACGAGTCACAAATGGTGAGAGGAGGGAAACAATGGTTGGGGAACACCAAGTATCAAAAAGCAAGCACAAGGAGCTTCAATACGTTTTGGCACGGTGTAGATACCATGCACGATGACCAACAAAAGTAGGCATTTGTCACTGACCATGACCAAATAATGGCACTAAGTGTGGTAAACCTTGACAACTCATAACACAAGTCACAACTGGTCAGGGTGGAAGATAATGGGTTGTAAATACTAGTTATCGACTAGCAAGTACAAAAACCTTCGATGTGTAGTGGCACATTGTGGCTACAATGCACAGTGACCGACCTAAGTATGCACATGTCAGTGACCATGAACAGAGAATTTCACTTCATGTGGTCAACATTTACAACTCACAGCCTGGGTCACAGATAGTCAGAGGGGGCTAACAATGGTTTGGAAACACTAGCTGTCAACAAGAAAGCACAAAGACCTTCGATACGTAATGACACGGCATGGTAACCATGTACAGTGACAAACCAAAGTAGGCATGTGTCACATACCATGACCAAACGGATTTCACAGTGTGTGGTCAACGTTGAAAACTCATGACACGAGTCACAAATGGTGAGTGGGGGAAACCATGGGTTGGGAGCACTAGTTATCAACCAGCAAGTAGAAATATTTTCAACAAGTAGTGGCACGGTGGGGCTAGCGTGCACAGTAACCAACCAAAGGATGCACACGTTACTGACTATGACCGAAGAAGTCCACTATGTATGGTCAACATTTACAACTGATAACGCAAGTCACAAATGGTTAGAGGGAGAGAGAATGATTTGGGAACCCTATGTATCGACTAGAAAGGACAAATAACTTGAATACATAGTGGCATGGTGTGGCTACTATACACACTGAAAAACCAAACTAGGCATATGTCACTGACCATGACAAGAGAATTTCAATATGGGTGGTCAGCGTTGACAAACCATTACACGAGTCAAAAACGGTCTGGGGAGGAAACAATCCTATGGGAATATCAGTTCTCAAATAGCAAGTACAACGACCGTCAGTCAGTAGTAGTACGGTATAGCTACCACGCACAATGACCAACCAACGTACGCATATGTACTGCCTTTGACCAAAGAATTATTCTGTGTGTGCTCCACAGTCACAACTCATAATACGAGTCACAAATGGTCAGAGGGGGAACAATGGTTTGGGAACACCAAGTATCAAAAAGCAAGCACAGGGAGCTTCAATAAGTTGTGGCACAGTGTGGATACCATGCACGATGACCAACCAAAGTAGGCATATGTCACTGACCATGACCAAATAATGTCACCAAGTGTGGTAAAATTGGACAACTCATAACACGAGTGACAAATGGTCACGTTGGAAGATAATGGTTTGTGAATACTAGTTATCGACTAGCAAGTACAAAAGCCTTCAATATGTAGTGGCACAACGTGGCTACCATGCACAGTGACCAACCACAGTATGCATATGTCACTGATCATGACGACCAAATTCTACTTCATGTGGTCAGCGTTGACAACTCACAACACGAGTCACTAATAGTCAGCGGGGGTAACAATGGTTTGGGAACACTAGCTATCAACTAGAAAGCACAATGACCTTTGATACGTAGTGACACGGCGTGGTAACCATGTATAGTGATCAATCAAAGCAGGCATATGTCACAAACCATGACCAAACGGATTTCACTGTGTGTGGTCAACGTTGAAAACTGAAAACACGAGTCACAAATGGCAAGTGGGGGAGACCATGGTTTGGGAACAATAGTTATCAACTAGCAAGTAGAAATATTTTCAACAAGTAGTGGCACGGTGTGGCTAGCGTGCACAGTGACCAACCAAAGGATGCATATGTCAGTGACTATGACCGAAGAAGTCCAGTATGTGGGGTTAGCATTGACAACTCATAACACGGGTCACAAATTGTTAGAGGGAGAGACAATGGTTTTGGAGCCCTATGTATCAACTGGAAAGGACAAAGAACTTCAATACATAGTGGCACGGTGTGGCTAATATGAACACCAAACAACACAAATAGGCATATGTCACTAACCATGACCAACGAATTTCAACATGGGTGGTCAACGTTGACCAACCATAACACGAGTCACAAACGGTAAGGGGAGGAAACAATGCTATGGGAATATCAGCTCTCAACTAGCAACTACAATGACCTTCAGTCAGTAGTAGCATGGTGTGGCTACCGTGCACAATGACCAACCAAAGTAGGCATATGTATTGCCTTTGACCAAAGAAATCCGCTGTGTGTTGTCAACGTTGACAACTCATAATACGAGTAACAAATGGTCAGAGGGGTAAACAATGGTTTGGGAACACCAAGTATCAAATAGCAAGCACAAGGATTTTCAATACGTTGTGGCACAGTGTGGATAACATGCACGATGACCAACCAAAGTAGGCATATGTCAATGACCATGACCAAATAATGGCACTAAGTGTGGTAAACCTTGACAAATCATAACACAAGTCACAACTGGTCAGGGTGGAAGATAATGGTTTGTGAATACTAGTTATCGACTAGCAAGTACAAATACCTTCGATATGTAGTAGCACATTGTGGTTACAATGCAGAGTGACCAACCAAAGTAAGCATATGTCACTGACCATGAACAGAGAATTTCAGTTCATGTGGTCAACATTTACAACTCACAGCCCGGGTCACAGATAGTGAGAGGGGGCTAGCAATGGTTTGGGAACACTGGCTGTCAATAAGAAAGCACAAAGACCTTTGATATGTAATGAAACGGCGTGGTAACCATGTACAGTAACAAACCAAGATAGGCATGTGTCACAAACCATGACCAAACAGATTTCACAGTGTGTGGTCAACGTTGAAAACTCATAATACGAGTCACAACTGGTCAGTGGGGGAAACCATGCGTTAAGAACACTAGTTATCAAATAGCAAGTAGAAAGATTTTCAGCAAGTAGTGGCACGGTGTGGCTAGCGTACACAGTAACCAACCAAAGGATGCACACGTTACTGACTATGACCGAAGAAGTCCACTATGTATGGTCAATATTTACAACTCATACAATGGTCAAAGGGAGAGACAGAAAGGAAAAATAACTTGAATAGGTAGTGGCACGGTGTGGCTACTATGCACACCGAAAAACCAAACTAGGCATGTGTCACTGACCATGACGAGAGAATTTCAATATGGGTGGTGAACGTTGACAAACCGTAACACGAGTCAAAAGCATTCAGGGGAGGAAACAATGCTATGGGAATATCAGTTCTCAACTAGCAAGTACAACGACCGTCTGTCAGTAGTAGTACGGTGTGGCTACCATGCACAATGATCGACCAAAATAGGCATATGTACTGCCTTTGACCACAGAAATACTCTGTATGTACTCAACAGTGACAACTCATAATACGAGTCACAAATGGTCAGAGGGGGGAACAATGGTTTGGGACACCAAGTATAAAAAAGCAAGCACAGGGAGCTTCAATAAGTTGTGGCACGGTGTGGATACCATGCACGATGACCAACCAAAGATGGCATATGTCACTGACCATGACCAGATAATGTCACCAAGTGTGGTAAATCCTAACAACTCATCACACGAGTCACATATGCCTACTTTGGTCATTCTTTGTGCATGTTAGCCATACCGTGCTACTACTGACTGAGGGTTGTTGTACTTGCTAGTTGAGAACTGATGTTCCCATAGCATTGTTTCCTCCCCTGACCATTTTTGACTCGTGTCATGGCTGGTCAACGTTGACCACCCATATTGAAATTGTCTTGTCATGGTCAGTGACATATGCCTAGTTTGGTTGTTTGGTGTGCATACTAGCCACACCGTGCCTCTACGTATTGAAGTTCCTTGTCCTTTCTAGTGGATACATAGGATTCCCAAACCATTGTCTCTTCCTCTGAGCATTTGTGACTCGTTTTATGAGCTGTCAATGTTGACCACACATAAGGGACTTTTTCGGTCATAGTCAGTGACATATGCATCCTTTGCTTGGTCACTGTGCACGCTAGCCACACCGTGCCACTACTTGTTGAAAAGCTTTCTACTTTCTGGTTAACAACTAGTGTTCCCAACCCATGATTTCCCCCACTGACCAGTTGTGACTCGTGTTATGAGTTTTCAACGTTGACCACACACTGTGAAATCCGTTTGGTCATGGTTTGTGACACATGCCTACTTTGGTCTGTTAGTGTACATGGTTACCACGCTGTTTCATTATGTATCGAAGGTCTTTGTGCTTTCTTGTTGACAGCCAGTATTCCCAAACCATTGTTAGCCCCCTCTCACTATCTGTGACCCGTGTTGTGAGTTACAAATGTTGACCACATGAAGTGAAATTCTTTGTTCATGGCCAGTATCATATGCATACCTTGGTTGGTCACATGGCATTGTAGCCACACTGTGCCACTACATATTGAAGGTATTTCAGCTTGCTACTCGATAACTAGTATTCACAAACCATTATCTTCCACCCTGATCATTTGTGACTCGTGTTATGAGTTGTCAAGGTCTACCACACTTAGTGCCATTATTTGGTCATTGTCAGTGACATATGCCTACTTTGGTTGGTCATCGTGCATGGTATCCACACTGTGCCACAACGTATTGAAGCTCCTTGTGCTTGCTATTTGATACTCGGTGTTCCCAAACCATTGTTTCCCCATCTGACCATTTGTGACTCATACTATGAGTTGTCAACGTTGACCACACACAACAGATTTCTTTGGTCAAAGGGAGTACATATGCCGAATTTGGTCGGTCATTGTGCATGGTAGCCACACCGTGCTACTACTGACTGAAGGTCGTTGTACATGCTAGTTGAGAACTGATATTCCCATAGCATTGTTTCCTCCCCTGACCGTTTGTGACTTGTGTTATGGTTGGTCAACGTTGACCACCCATATTGAAGTTATCTGGTCATGGTCAGTGACATATGCCTACTTTGGTTGTTTGGTGTGCATAGTAGCCACAACGTGCCAATACATATTGAAGTTCTTTGTCCTTTCTAGTTGATACATAGGGTTCCCAAACCATTGTCTCTCCCTCTGACCATTTGTGACTCGTGTTATGAGTTGTCAATGTTGACCACACATATTGGACTTCTTCGGTTATCGTCAGTGACATATGCATCCTTTGGTTGGTCACTGTGCACGCTAGCCACACCGTGCCACTACTTGTTGAAAATATTTCTACCTTGCTAGTTGATAACTAGTGTTCCCAACCCATGGTCTCCCCCACTGACCGTTTGTGACTCATGTTATGAGTTTTCAACGTTGACCACACTCTGTGAAATCCGTTTGGTCATGGTTTCTGACATATGCCTACTCTGGTTTATCACTGTAAATGGTTACCACGCCGTGTCTTTACGTATCGAAGGTCATTGTGCTTTCTAGTTGATAGCTAGCATTCCCAAACCATCGTTACCCCCTCTAACTATCAGTGACTTGTCTTGTGAGTTGTCAACGCCGACCACATGAAGTGAAATTTGTTAGTCATGGTCAGTGACATATGCATACTTTGGTTGGCCACTGTGCATTGTAGCCAGGCTGTGCCACTGCATTTTGAAGGTATTTGTACTTGCTAGTCGATAACTAGTATTCACAAACCATTTTCTTCCACCGTCACCATTTGTGGCTCATGTTATGAGCTGTCAAATTTTACCACACTTATTGACATTATTTGGTCATGACCAGTGACATATGCCTACTTTGGTTGGTCATCGTGCATGGTATCCACACCGTGCCACAACGTATTGAAGCTCCTTGTGCTTACTTTTTGATACTTGGTGTTCCCAAACCATTGTCTCCCCTTGTCTCACCTATTATGAGTTGTCAATGCTGACCACACACTGCGGATTTCTTTGGTCAAAGGTAGTACATATGCCTACTTTGGTCGGTCATAGTGCATGGTAGCCACACCGTGCTTGTACTCATTGAAGGTCGCTGTACTTGGTAGTTGAGAACTGATATTCAGAGACCATTGTTTCCCCCTCTGACCCTTTGTGACTCGTGTTATGGTTGGTGAATGTTGACCACCCATATTGAAATTCTTTCATCATGGTCGGTGACATATGCCTAGTTTGGTTTTTTGGTGTGCATAGTAGCCACATCGTGCCACTACGTAATGAAGTTCTTTGTCCTTTATAGTCGATACATAGGGTTCACAAATCACTGTCTCTCCCTCGTACCATTTGTGACTCGTGGTATGAATTGTCAATGTTGACCATACATAGTGGACTTCTTCGGTCATAGTCAGTGAGGTGTGCATCGTTTGGTTGGTCACTGTGCACGCTAGCCACACCGTGCAACTACTTGTTGAAAATCTTTGTACTTGCTAGTTGATAACAAGTGTCCCCAACCCATGTTTTCTCCCTCTGACCATTTTTGACTCATGTTATGGGTTGTGAACGTTGACCATACTTATTGAAATTCTCTGGTCATGGTTAGTTACATATGCCTAGTTTGGTTTGTCACTGTACGTGGTTACCACGCCGTGTCACCACGTATTGAGAATCTTTGTGCTGTCTAGTTGTTAGCTAGTGTTCCCAAACCATTGTTACCCCCTCAGACTATCATTGACTCGTGTTGTGAGTTGTCAACGCTGACCACATGAAGTGAATCTCTTTGTTCATGGTCAGTGATAGATGCATACTTTGGTTGGTCTCTGTGCATTGTAGCCTCACTGTGCCACTACATATTGAAGGTATTTGTACTTGCTAGTCAATAACTAGTATTCACAAACAATTATCATCCACCCTGACCATTTGTGACTCGTGTTATGAGTTGTGAGGGTTTACCACACTTAGTGCCATTATTTGGTTATGGTCAGTGACATATGCCTACTTTGGTTGGTCATCGTGCATGGTATCCACACCGTGCCACAAGGTATTGAAGCTCCTTGTGCTTGCTTCTTGATACATGGTGTTCCCAAACCATTGTTTTCCCCTCTGACAATTTGTGACTCGTATTATGAGTTGTCAATGCAAACCACACACAGCAGATTTGTTTGGTCAAAGGCAGTACATATGCCTACTTTGGTCGTTCATTGTGCATGGTAGCCACATCATGCTACTACTGACTGAAGGTCGTTGTACTTGCTAGTTGAGAACTCATATTGCCATAGCATTGTTTTCTCCCCTGACCGTTTTTGACTCGTGTTATGGTTGGTCAACGTTGACCACCCATGATGAAATTCTCTCGTCATGGTCAGTGACATGTGCCTAGTTTGGTTGTTTGGTGTGCATTTTAGCCAAACCGTGCCACTACGTATTGAAGTTCCTTGTCCTTTCTAGTCAATACACAGGGTTCCCAAACCATTGTCTCTCCCTCTGACCATTTTTGACTCGTGTTATGAGTTGTCAATGTTGACCACACATAATGTACTTCTTCGGTCATAGTCAGTGTCATATGCATCCTTTGGTTGGTCACTGTGCACGCTAGCCATACCGTGCCACTACTTGTTGGAAATCTTTCTACTTGCTAGTTGATGACTAGTGTTCCCAACCCATGGTTTCCCCCACTGACCTGTTGTGACTCGTTTTATGAGTTTTCAACGTTGACCACACATTGTGAAATCCGTTTGGTCATGGTTTGTGACACATGCCTACTTTGGTTTGTTACTGTACATGGTTTCCACACCGTGTCTTTACGTATCGAAGGTCTTTGTGCATTCTTGTTGACAGCCAGTGTTCCAAAACCATTNACCGTGCCACTACTTGTTGGAAATCTTTCTACTTGCTAGTTGATGACTAGTGTTCCCAACCCATGGTTTCCCCCACTGACCTGTTGTGACTCGTTTTATGAGTTTTCAACGTTGACCACACATTGTGAAATCCGTTTGGTCATGGTTTGTGACACATGCCTACTTTGGTTTGTTACTGTACATGGTTTCCACACCGTGTCTTTACGTATCGAAGGTCTTTGTGCATTCTTGTTGACAGCCAGTGTTCCAAAACCATTGTTAGCCCCCTCTGACTATCTGTGACCCGTGTTGTCAGTTGAAAATGTTGACCACATGAAGTGAAATTCTTTGTTCATGGTCAGTCACATATGCATACTTTTGTTGGTCACAGTGCATTGTAGCCACATTGTGCTACCACATATTGAAGGTATTTGTACTTGCTAGTCGATAACTAGTATGCACGAACCATTATATTCCACCCTGACCATTTGCGACTCGTGTTATGAGTTGTCAAGGTTTACCACACTTAGTGCCATTATTTGGTCATGGTCAGTAACACAGGCCTACTTTGGATGGTCATCGTGCATGGTATCCACACCGTGCCACAGCGTATTGAAGCTCCTTGTGCTTGCTATTTGATACTTGTTTTTCCCAAACCATTGGTTTCCCCTCTAACCATCTGTGACTCGTATTATGAGTTGTCAATGTTGACCACACACAGCGGGCTTCTCTGCTCAAAGGCAGTACACATATGCCTACTAGGGCTCAACTAGGGTGCAACTAGGGCGCAGCTGGGGTGCAACTAGGGCGCAACTAGGGCGCAACTATGGCGCAACTAGGGCGCAACTAGGGTGCAACTAGGGCGTAAAAAGGGTGCAACTAGGGCGCAATTAGGGCGCAAGTAGGGATCAAGTAGGGTGTAACCACGGCACAAGTGTGGTACAACTAGGGCGTAACAAGGGTGCAACTAGGGTGCAAATTGAGCGCAATGAGGACGCAACGAGGGCACAACGAGGACGCAACAAGGCCGCAACAAGGGCGCAACAAGGGCGTATCTAGGGCGCAACTAGGGCGCAACTAGGGCGCAACTAGGGCGCAGCTAGGGCGCAACTAGGGCGCAACTAGGGCGCAACTATGGTGCAATTAGGGCGCAACTAGGGCACAACTGGGCGCAACTAGAGTGCAACTAAGGCACAACTGAGGCGCAACTAAGGCGCAACTAAGGCTCAACTAGGGCGCAAGTAGGGTGCAAGTAGGATGCAGCTAGGGCGGAACTAGAGTACAACTAGGGCGTAGCTAGTGCCCAACTGAGGCGCAACTAGGGCGAGAGTATGGCGCAAGTAGGGTGCAACAAGGGCGCAACTAGGGCGCAACTAGGGCGCAACTAGGGCGCAACTAGGGCACAACTAGGGCGCAACCAGGGCGCAACTAGGGCACAACTAGGGCACAACTAGGGCGCAAGTAGGGCGCAACTAGCGTGCAACTAGGACGAAACTAGGGCACAACTAGGACGCGACTAGGGCGCAACTAGGGCACAATTACGGTGCAACTAGGGTGCAACTAAGGCAAAACTAGGGCGCGACTAGGGCGCGACAAGGGCGCGACTAGGGCACAACTAGGGCGCAACTTAGGGGCAACTAGGGCGCAACTAGGGCGCAACTAAGGCACAACTAGGGCGGAACTAGGGCGCAGTTAGGGCGCAACTGGGGGCAACCCGGCTTTGGTTTCTGTGACCCGGCTTTGGTTCCTGTGACCTGGCTTTGGTTTATGTGACCCGGCTTTGGTTTTTGTGACCCGGCTTTGGTGTGTGTGACCCAGCTTTGGTTTCTGTGACTCGGCTTTGGTTTCTGTCACCTGGTTTTGGTTTCTGTGACCCGGCTTTGGTTTCTGTGACCCGGCTTTGGTTTTTGTGACCCGGCTTTGGTATATGTGACCCGGCTTTGGTTTTTGTGACACGGCTTTGGTTTCTGTGGCCCGGCTTTGGTGTCTGTGACCCGGCTTTTCTTTCTGTGACCCGGCTTTGGTTTCTGTGACCCGGCTTTGGTTTTTGTGACCCGGCTTTGGTATATGTGACCCGGCTTTGGTTTTTGTGACACGGCTTTGGTTTCTGTGGCCCGGCTTTGGTGTCTGTGACCCGGCTTTTCTTTCTGTGACCCGGCTTTGGTATCTGTGGTCCGGCTTTGGTTTCTGTGACCCAGCTTTGGTTTTTGTGACCCGGCTTTGGTGTCTATGGACTGGCTTTGGTTTCTCTGACCCAGCTTTGGTTTCTATGACTTGGCTTTGCTGTTCTGTGACCCAGATTTGGTTTCTGAGACCCGGCTTTTAGTTTCTATGACCCGGATTTGGTTTCTCTGACCTGGCTTTGGTTTCAGTGACCCGGCTTTGGATTCTGTGACCCGGCTTTGGTTTCTCTGACCTGGCTTTGGTTTCTGTGACCCGGCTTTGGTTTCTGTGACCTGGCTTTGGTTTGCTGTGACCCCGCTCTGGATTCTGTGACTCAGCTTTGGTTTCTGTGACTTGGCTTTGGTTTCTGTGACATGGCTTTGGTTTTTGTGAGCTAGTTTTGGTTTCCGTAATCTTGTTTTGGTTTCTGTAACCTGGCTTTGGTTTTTGTGACCCGGCTTTGGTTTATGTGACCCGGCTTTGGTTTCTGTGACCCGGCTTTGGTTTCTGTGACCGGCTTTTGTTTTTGTGACCTGGTTTTGATTTCTGTGACCCGGCATTGGTTTCTGTGACCCGGCTTTTCTTTGTGTGACCCGGCTTTGGTTTGATTGACCCAGCTTTGGTTTCTGTGACCCGGCTTTGCTTTCTGTGACCCGGCTTTGGTTTCTTTGACCCGGCTTTGGTTTCTGTGACCCGGATCTGGTTTTCGTGACCCGGCTTTGGTTTCTGTGACCCCGCTTTCGTTTATGTGACCCGGATCTAAATTCTGTCACCCAGTTTTGGTTTCTGTGACCGGCTGTTGTTTGTGTGACAAGGCTTTGGTTTCTGTGACCCGGCTTTGGTTTCAGTGACCCGGCTTTGGTTTCTGTGACCTGGCTTTGGTTTCTGTGATCCAGCTTTGGTTCCTATGTCCCAGCTTTGGTCTTGTGACCCGGCTTTGGTTTTTGTGACTTGGCTCTGGTTTCTGGGACCGTTTTTGGTTTCTGTGACCCGGCTCTGGTTTTAGTGACCCGGCTTTGGTTTCTGTGACCTTGCTTTGGTTTCTGTGACCTGGCTTTGGTTTCTGTGACCCGGCTTTGGTTCTGTGACCTGGCTTTGGTTGCTGTGATCCGGCTTATGTTTCTGTGATCCGGCTTTGGATTATGTGACCCGGCTTTGGTTTCTGTGACCCGGCTTTGGTGTATATGACCCGGCTTTGGTTTTTGTGACCTGGCTTTGGTTTCAGTGACCCCGCTTTGGTTTCTATGACCCGGCTTTGGTTTTGTGACCCGACATTGGTTTCTAGGACCGGGCTTTGGTTTCTATGACCCGGCTTTGGTTTCTGTGACCCGGCTTTGGTTTCTATGACCCTGCTTTGGTTTATCTGACCTGGCTTTGGTTTCTGTGACCCGGCTTTGGTTCTGTGACCTGGCTTTGGTTGCTGTGACCTGGCTTATGTTTTGTGATCCGGCTTTGGATTATGTGACTCGGCTTTGGTTTCTGTCACCCGGCTTTGGATTCTAAGACCGGGCTTTGGTTTCTTCTCCGGCTTTTGTTCGTTGACCCGGCTTTGGTTTCTGTGACCCGGTTTGGTTTCTGTAATCTGGCTTTGGTTTCTATGACCCTGCTTTGATTTCTGTGACCCGGCTTTGGTTTTTGTGACCTGGCTTTGGTTTCTATGGCCCGGCTTTGGTCTTTGTGACCCGGCTTTGGTTTCTGTTACCTGGCTTTGGTTTCTTTGATCCAGCTTTGGTTTCTGTGACCCGACGTTGGTTTCTGTGACACAGCTTTGGTTTATGTGACCCGGCTTTGGTTTCTGTGATCCGGCTTTTGCTTCTCTGACCTGGCTTTGGTTTTTGTGACCTGGCTTTGGTTTGTGTGACCCGGCTTTGCTTGCTGTGACCCGGCTTTGTTTTTCGTGACTCGGCTTTTGTTTTTGTGATCCGGCTTTGGTTTCTGTGACCAAGCTTTGGTTGCTGTGACCTGGTTTGGTTTCTGTGACCCGGCTTTGGTTTCAATGACCCGGCTTTGGTTTCTGTGACCCGGCTTTGGTTTCTGTGACCCGGCTTTGGACCCTCTGTAACCCGGCTTTGGTTTCCGTGACCCGGCTTTGGACCCTCTGTAACCCGGCTTTGGTTTCCGTGACCCGGCTTTGGACCCTCTGTAACCCGGCTTTGGTTTCCGTGACCCGGCTTTGGACCCTCTGTAACCCGGCTTTGGTTTCCGTGACCCGGCTTTGGACCCTCTGTAACCCGGCTTTGGTTTCCGTGACCCGGCTTTGGACCCTCTGTAACCCGGCTTTGGTTTCCGTGACCCGGCTTTGGACCCTCTGTAACCCGGCTTTGGTTTCCGTGACCCGGCTTTGGACCCTCTGTAACCCGGCTTTGGTTTCCGTGACCCGGCTTTGGACCCTCTGTAACCCGGCTTTGGTTTCCGTGACCCGGCTTTGGACCCTCTGTAACCCGGCTTTGGTTTCCGTGACCCGGCTTTGGACCCTCTGTAACCCGGCTTTGGTTTCCGTGACCCGGCTTTGGACCCTCTGTAACCCGGCTTTGGTTTCTCTGACCCGGCTTTGGTTTCTATGACCCGGCTTTGGTTTATGTGACCCGTCTTTGGTTTCCGTGACTTGGCTTTGGTTTCTTTGACCCGGCTTTGGTTTCTGTGACCCGAGTTTGGTTTCTGTGACCCAGCTTTGGTTTGTGTGACCCGGCTTTGGTTTTTGTGATCCGGCTTTCGTTTCTCTGACCAGGCTTTGGTTCGTGTGACCCGGCTTTGACTTGTGTGACCCGCCTTTGCTCTCTGTGACCCGGCTTTGTTTTCCGTGGCTCAGCTTTTGTTTCTTTGACCTGGCTTTGGTTTCTGTGACCCTGCTTTGGTTTCTGTGACCCGGCTTTGGTTTCAATGACCTGGCTTTGGTTTCTGTGACCCGGCATTGGTATCTGTGATATGGCTTTGATTTCTGTGACCCGGCTTTGGTTTTTGTGACTCGGCTTTGGTTTCTGTGACCCGGCTTTTGGCTACTGTGACTCAGCTTTGGTTACTGTGATCCGGCTTCGGTTTATGTGATCCGGCTTTGGTTTTTGTTACCTGACTTTGGTTTTTGTGGTCAGGCTTTGGTTTCTGTGACCCGGCTTTGGTTTTGTGTGACCCCGCTCTGGTTTCCGTGATCCGGCTTTGGTTTATGTGACCCGGCTTTGGTTTCTGTGACCCTGCTTTGGTTTCTATGACCCGGCTTTGGTTTCTGTATTCCGGCTTTGGTTTCTGTGACCCGCATTTAGTGTCTGTGACCCGGCTTTGGTCTCTGTAACCCGGCTTTGGTTTCTGTGACCCGACTTTGGTTTCTGAGACCCAGCTTTGGTTGCTGTGACCCCGCTTTAATTTTTGTGATCAAGCGTTGGTTTCTGTGACCCGACTGTGGTTTCTGTGACCCGGCTTTGGTTTCTGTGACCCGGCTTTGGTTTCTGTGACCCGGCTTTGGTTTCTGTGACCCGGCTTTGGTTT
>SZWC01000098.1:375921-403842 GCA_023375785.1 Penium margaritaceum
AAACCAAAGCCGGGTCATAGAAACCAAAGCCGGGTCACAGAAACCAAAGCCGGGTCACAGAAACCAAAACCGGGTCACAGAAACCAAAGCCGGGTCACAGAAACCAAAGCCGGGTCACAGAAACCAAAGCCAGGTCACAGGAACCAAAGCCGGGTCACAGAAACCAAAGTCGGGTCACAGAAGCCAAAGCCGGGTCACAGAAACCAAAGCCGGGTCACAGAGGGTCCAAAGCCAGGTCACATAAACCAAAGCCGGATTACAGAAACCAAGGCCGGGTCACGGAAACCAAAGCTGGGTCACAGAAACCAAAGACAAGTCGCAAAACCAAAGCCGGGTCACAGAAACCAGAGCCAGGTCACAGAAACCAAAGCTGGTTCACAGAGGGTCCAATGAGGGGTCACAAAAATTAAAGACGAGTCACAGAAACCAAAGCCGGGTCACATAAACCAAAGCCGGGTCACAAAAACCAGAGCCGGATTACAGAAACCAAAGCCGGGTCACAGAAACCAAAGCCGGGTCACAGAAACCAAAGCCGGATTACAGAAACCAACTCCGGGTCACAGAAACCAAAGCCGGGTCACATAGGGTTTAAAGCCGGGTCACACAAACCAAAGACGAGTCACAGAAACCAAGGCCGGGTCACAGAAACCAAACCTGGGTCAGAGAAACCAAAGCCGGCTTACAGAAACCAAAGCCGGGTCATAGAAACCAAAGCCGGGTCACAGAAACCAAAGCCGGGTCATAGAAACCAAAGCCAGGTCTCAGAAATCAATACCTGTCAGAAGAATACAAGGGCAGGGAAGACATCAACAGAAGCAGGAAGAAGCATTGGAACATGCACGAATACGTCTCCACAGTGACGTAAGCGAATGCGTTCCGAAGAAGTTAGTTGCAGGAGGTTGAATGAGGCCGAGACGTGAGGTAGTCGAGATAGACAAGTTGATGTGAGAGAGTGCTTGCGAGATGAGTGATGGTTGGCTGAGTAGGAGAGCTGAGCAAAGGATCGGGACCGGCTAGCGAAGGGCTGAGAGAGGCTGGCAAAGGCAAGTAATGCGGCGGTGATGCCACGGAACCAAAGGGGAACAGGATGGGAAGAACTGTTCTCGTTGAGCTGGAAGGGAATGAACATCATCCTTGTATCAAAGACAAAACAGGACAAAGCATATGCAACAGCTTCTTGTACACTAGCCGGACGTGTGTGTGGTAGAGCCGCTTATTAGGGGATTACTCGGTATTGTGCCGTTGATCGGTCTTCGCCGTCAATGGTTTGTGCGTGATGGGGTTCAAGGTGATTCATGCTGAGGCTTGAACCGTTATTGAGAGTGCTCAGAATTTCTGAGAGGAGAAGACCCAGAGGCTCCTAGGGAGAACTCATCAGTTGTCCAGCCTTGACAGAGTCACAATTCTGACACCCCCCTTGAATCTGTCAAGGCAGCGAGTTAGGAGAGCTCAACACGGGGTGTGCAGGGTGGCAGCTATGAGGTCCCAGCTTCTTTTGTTGTCTCCTTTGAAAGTTACCAATCCTCCGCAGAAGTTGATCAGTCCTCGCCACATGAGGGGTACGTTGTGATCATGGTGGGCCAGAAGAAAGTGAAGCTTAGGGTCGACGAGCGCGTGAAGTTCTCGCCTGAGTTTGGTATTGAAGCAACCGTGCTGGGCACAAACGTCTGCTTGACTGCAGTGTTCTCCAAAGTAGAGTGGGCCTTGGACCAGAGACCCCACAATGGAGAAGTGATGGGGGTGATAGGGTCAAACTTCTTGTAGAAGACCTGGTACCATGTGTCGACATGGGTCGATGTAACGTCAACCTCTTCGTCCTCGGGAAGAAAGAACAGTTGAGGTATGTCTGGCAGAGATCGGAAGATGACCTCACAAAAGGTGTGAAGGTAGTAGGAGTGTCGGACCCACGCATACTCTAGTAGGGAGTACCACTGGTGGGCTGCAATCTGCGTTCGCTGTTTGATGAAGTGATAGATAAGAGCAAGGCGCGGTTTGAGTACACTCCACAGAGCAGTGAGAGTGGTGTCGTAGTCCTTCGGTTGACTTTGGCTGCTGTGAAGATGATCAGATTTGCAAAACAGCAGACCAGCCACTTCATGCTCATTAACATAGATGTTGCGTGCATTGGCAATGATATTGTCTGACCAGCTGAGGATGTTGCTGGCGTCAGATGCAAGAGCTGGAAAATCATCCCACGTAGCAGAGAGTTTGTTCATGATGGAGAAGGTGACAGTGCTGATAATGTGCCGTAGATAGAGGGCATAAGTTGTTACTGATGGTACTGATGGTAAAATCTCAGATGGCGCACGGATGGAACCTTGTGCGCTACAAGTGTAGGAGGATAGGACAGAAGCAGAGGAGAAGGTGATGGTGGAGTGGGAGCAGGGGTGGAACCACGTGCGCTGAGAATGTTTCGGCGTGAGCGCAGGTCGTCGCGAAGCTGGCAATGCGACCGGGCGGATCCTTGTGCCGGGCGGAGCAAAAGCGGATGATGGCACAGGAACGATGGATGATGGAGTGGGCGTAGGGGCAAAACCTCGTGCGTGGCTGAAATAGGGAGATAGGATGCGACAAGGGGAAGACAGAAGCCAGCGCGCCGCAACAAATCTGCTGCCGGCGTGGGTGAGGGCTGCGGCAAAGCGGGAAGCTAGCCCGTGTAGACCCTTTGCTGGCCACAGATGCTGATGATGATTGCTGATGAGAAAGCGGAAGCTGATGATGATGACGGCGTGGATGTACGGACGAGCCGCGTGCAATGGAGAAGTTTTGGCGTGGATGTAAGTCGTCGCGGGACAGGAGATGCGACCGGGCAAATCCTTGTTCTGAGCAGAAAAGCAATGCGGAGGAGGAGGAGGCAACTGATGAATGAGTGGGCGCAGGGGCGGAACCATGTGCGCTAGAAAACGATGCTGATGATGCGGAGGCGGCCCATATGATGCGGATGATGCAGAGGCTGCAAGACGGCGGATGACGATGGGATGAGGAAGACGGATGATGAGACTAAGGTGGCAGAGGCTAAGGGGACGAGGAGGACTGATGGTAGCAAATGAGGATGACGCAAGGAAAGGGGATGGATGATGATGCTGAAGGAAGAAGGTGGAGAATGTGGCAAGTAGAGAGCGGCGGGATGAGTGGCAGTGTGGTAGGAGGAGAGAGCAAAGTAACCACTTCTTTTGCTTCCAGGAGAGTGATGGCTTGTTCCCCAGATGGCCCTTCAGCGTGCAGGAAGACTGGTGGTGTCTGATATCCAGGGAGCTGGAGGAGGTTGGTTACAACAGAGGAAGTCAGGCAGCAGACAGAGGCACTGGTCTGCTAATGTCAGGAGAGTGACCGCTTGTTCCCCAGTTGGCTCGGAATGGGAGTAGGAAGACTGGTGGTGTCTGATATCCTCATGGCGGTAGTTTGGCTGCAGCTGCTGACGAGGAAAGATGAAGATGCGAGAGGACGGCTCAAGATAATGGACTGAAGATGATAGAGCAGTGGAAGCAGATGTGGCAGATGAAGGAAGAGGATGAGGGCGAAGGTGCTGGCGGAGACCAAGGAGATGGGGAGCAGCAGAAGGTTGGTGACAGGAAGCTTCTAGGAAGATGACAGCAAGCGGCGGCTCGGGAGTGTTCTTGCGGCTCTTGTGGGTGGCAGGTTATGAAGAGTTGGCCACGGGCACGGAAATGGGCGCAGAGCTTTCTCAGGATGATGTAGCGTTTCTTCAGCGTGAGAACTTTTCCAAGCGGTGCTCCTTGATGTCGGCTGCTGACAAAGCTGAAATACACAAGGCGACAGTAGCGGCAGTAAAGGAATGCAAATTGAAGCAATGAATAAGGGATGGCGATAAAGTGGTGACTAGGTTACGGGGCACCAGGTGATGTCGCCTGTTGCTCTGATACCATTTCAGAAGAATGTAAGCGCAGGGAAGACAGTAGCAGAAGCAGGCAAAAGCATTGGAACATACACGAGTGCATCAGCATGGTGACGTAAGCGAGTGTGGTCCCAATAAGTTAGTCGCGGGAGGTTGGATGAGGCTAAGACGTGAGGTAGTCGAGATAGACAAGTTGATGTGAGAGAGTGCTAGCGAGATGACTGATGGTTGGCTGAGTAGGAGAGCTGAGCGAAGGAGCGGGAATGGCTGAGCGAAGAGCTAAGAGAGGCTGGCCAAGGCAAGTAATGCGAGGTGTGAGCAGAGCAAAGACACGGCGGTGATGCCACGGAACCAAAGGGGAACAGGATGCGAAGAACTGTTCTGGTTGAGCTGGGAGGGAATGAACATCCTCCTTGTACCAAAGAAAAAACAGGACAAAGCATATGCAACGGCTTCTTGTACACTAGCCGGACGTGCGTGCGGTCGAGCCGCTTATTAGGGGATTACTCGGTATTGTGCCATTGATTGGTCTTTGCCGTCAACAGTTTGTGCTTGATGGGGACCAAGGTGGTTCATGCCAAGGCTTGAACCATTATTAAGAGTGCTCAAAACTTCCGAAAGGAGAAGACCAAGAGGCTCCTGGTGAGAACCCATCAATTGTCCTGCCTTGAAAGAGTCACCATTCTCACAAAGCCGGGTAACAGAAACCACAGTCGGGTCATAGAAACTAAAGCCGTATGACAAAAAACCAAAGAGGGGTCACAGCAACCAAAGCCAGGTCACAGAAACCAAAGCCGGGTCACAGAGACCAAAACCAAGTCACAGAGACCAAAGCCGGGTCACAGACACCAAAGCCGGGTCACAGAAACCAAAGCTGGGTCACACAAAGCAACGCCGGGTCACAGAACCCAAAGCCGGGTCACAGAAACCAAAGCCGGGTTACATCAACCAAAGCCAGATCAAAAAAACCAGAGCCGGGTCACACAAACCAAAGCCGGGTCACATAAACCAAAGCCGGTCATTGAAACCAAAGCCGGGTCACAGAAACCAAAGCCGGGTCACAGAATCCAAAGCCGGATCACAGAAACATAAGCCGGGTCACAGCAACCAAAGCCAGGTCACAGAACCCAAAGCCGGGTCACAGAATCCAAAGCCGGATCACAGAAACATAAGCCGGGTCACAGCAACCAAAGCCAGGTCACAGAACCCAAAGCCGGGTCACAGAATCCAAAGCCGGATCACAGAAACATAAGCCGGGTCACAGCAACCAAAGCCAGGTCACAGAACCCAAAGCCGGGTCACAGAATCCAAAGCCGGATCACAGAAACATAAGCCGGGTCACAGCAACCAAAGCCAGGTCACAGAACCCAAAGCCGGGTCACAGAATCCAAAGCCGGATCACAGAAACATAAGCCGGGTCACAGCAACCAAAGCCAGGTCACAGAACCCAAAGCCGGGTCACAGAATCCAAAGCCGGATCACAGAAACATAAGCCGGGTCACAGCAACCAAAGCCAGGTCACAGAACCCAAAGCCGGGTCACAGAATCCAAAGCCGGATCACAGAAACATAAGCCGGGTCACAGCAACCAAAGCCAGGTCACAGAACCCAAAGCCGGGTCAGAGAAACCAAAGCTGGGTCACAGAAACCAAAGTCGGGTCACACAAAGCAAAGCCAGGTCACAGAAACCAATGCCAAGTCACAGAAACTAAAGCCGGGTCACAGAAACCAAAGCCGGGCCATAGAAACAAAAGCCAGGTTGCAGAAACCAAAGCCGGGTCACAGAAACCAAAGCCAGACACAGAAACCAAATCTGGGTCACATAAATCAAGGCCGAGTCACGGAAAACAAAGCCGGGTCACAGAAAGCAAAGCCGGGTCATACAAACCAAAGCCGAGTCACAGTATCCAAAGCCAGGTCAGAGAAACAAAAGCCAGGTCACAGAAACCAAAGCCGGGTCACAGAAACCAAAGCCGGGTCACTGAAACCAAAGTCGGGTCACATAAACCAAAGCCGGGATATGGAATTCAAAGCCGGGTCACAGAAACCAAAGCCGGGTCAAAGAAACCAAAGTCGGGTCAAAGAAACCAAAGCCGAGTCACAGAAACCAACGCCAGGTCACAAAAACCAAAGCCGGGTCACAGAAACAAAAGATGGGTCACAGAAACCAAAGCCGGGTTACAGAAACCAAAGCCGGGTCACTAAAACCAAAGCCGGGTCACAGAAACTAAAGCCGGGCCACTAGGGGTCCAAAGCCGGGTCACGGAAACCAAAGAGGAGACACAGAAACCAAAGTCAAGTCACAGAAACCAAAGTCGGGTCTCAAAAACCAAAGCCAGGTCACAGAAACCAAAGCCGGGTCACAGAAACCAAAGCCGGATTATAGAACCCAAAGCCGGGTCACAGAAACCAAAGCCGGGTTACAGAAACCAAAGCCGGGTCACAGAGGGTCCAAAGATGTGTCACAGAAACCAAAGACGAGTCACAGAAACCAAAGCCGGGTCATAAAAACCAAAGCCGGGTCACAGAAACCAAAGCCGGATTATAGAAACCAAAGCCGGGTCACAGAAACCAAAGCCGGGTCACAGAAACCAAAGCCGGGTCAGAGAAACCAAAGCCGGGTCAGAGAGGGTCCAAAGCCGGGTCACAGAAACCAGAGATGAGTCACAGAAACCAAGGCCGGGTTACAGAATCCAAAGCCGGGTCAAAGAAACCAAAGACGGATTACAGAAACCAATGCTGGGTCATAGAAACCAAAGCCGGGTCACAGAACCCAAAGCCGGTTCACAGAAACCAAAGCCGGGTCACAGAAACCAAAGCCGGGTCACAGAAACCAGAGCCCGATCACAAAAACCAAAGTGGGGTCACAGCGACCAGAGCCAGGTCACAGAAACCAAAGCCGGTTCTGTCGCAAATGAAGAAGAGAAACCAGCTCAAAGACCGGAGCACATCCAAGCACCCACACTAAAAGAACCGCACAAATCTCAACAGACACGCACAACCAAGATCTGTGCACCAACACTATCATGTCCCGAAGTCTCGGAGAGACCCAACGAGCTGCGCTCCGGCAAAACCATCGCAACACGTCTCTCGAAGAACACGAACTAGCGCTTCCACCTTGCAGGGGTTCTAGCAAAGCCCAAAGCAACACTACTTTAAGGTAGCTTAGATCAATGTACTCTTGCTTCAACTATTCTATCAATCAATCATTTCCCTTCCTCACTCTGGTAACCGTCATCACTTCGATCCTCGGTCAATTGCTTGTCTTGCATCGCTCACCTCCAGAATTTGTTACTGCCAACCTACTCAACTCATAACTTGTGCCAAGCAGCGCCACGAGCCTTCCCGTGTCGCACTCTCCCCTCCTCAAAATCCTGACATGGTATCAGAGCACTAGGTTTCCAGCCCTGGTTGACAGGCCATCATGATTCCAGTGATCTTCTTCACAGTTGTAATTGTGCTTGTTCGCCTCCTTCCAGCTCGCGCCACGCCAGACAATGACAATACAAACGGTGACACCGCACCTGAGCCCTCCATTCTCGATGTCGCACAAGTTCCCATTCAAGATGGAGAACCTCCTCCGCTGACTCTTCCCGCAACATCGGACGCCCTCTACATCGAACAAGTTCTCGACTCAGGATGTGCTATTCATGCTTTCAAAGATGCTGATGTCACCACACCACTGGCAACACCAGTAACCATCACCGGTGCCACCAAAGGAATGACATCACTCTGCCGCTACTCCGCTACTCTCACATCTTCGGCAGCACCAAGTGGACGGATCCGGGGTTACCATACTCCTGACCTACGGCACAATCTCCTCTCTGTTCATCAACTCCAAAATGAAGGTGTAAACATCTTCTTCCCCGCCTATGGTTCGGAAGCCCAACTGACGACAGGTGATAACAAACCGACCAATGGTGATAACCAAAGCCAGATTCCATAAACCAAAGCTGGGTCACAGAAACCAAAGCTGGGTCACAGAAACCAAAGCCGGATTACAGAAACCAACGCCGGGTCACAGAAACCAAAGCCGGGTCACATAGGGTCCAAAGCCGGGTCACACAAACCAAAGACGAGTCACAAAAACCAAGGCCGGGTCACAGAGACCAAAGCTGGGTCAGAGAAACCAAAGCCGGCTTACAGAAACCAAAGCCGGGTCATAGAAACCAAAGCCGGGTCATAGAAACCAAAGCCAGGTCACAGAAATCAATACCTGTCAGAAGAATACAAGGGCAGGGAAGACATCAACAGAAGCAGGCAGAAGCATTGGAACATGCACGAATACGTCTCCACAGTGACGTAAGCGAATGCGTTCCGAAGAAGTTAGTCGCGGGAGGTTGAATGAGGCCGAGACGTGAGGTAGTCGGGATAGACAAGTTGATGTGAGAGAGTGCTTGCGAGATGAGTGATGGTTGGCTGAGTAGGAGAGCTGAGCAAAGGAGCGGGAACAGCTAGCGAAGGGCTGAGAGAGGCTGGCAAAGGCAAGTAATGCGGCGGTGATGCCACGGAACCAAAGGGGAACAGGATGGGAAGAACTGTTCTCTTTGAGCTGGGAGGGAATGAACATCATCCTTATATCAAAGACAAAACAGGACAAAGCATATGCAACGGCTTCTTGTACACTAGACGGACGTGCGTGCGGTCGAGCCGCTTATTAGGGGATTACTCGGTATTGTGCAGTTGATTGGTCTTCGCCATCAACGGTTTGTGCGTGATGGGGTTTGAGGTGGTTCATGCTGAGGCTTGAACCGTTATTGAGAGTGCTCAGAATTTCTGAGAGGAGAAGACCCAGAGGCTCCTAGGGAGAACTCATCAATTATCCAGCCTTGACAGAGTCACAATTCTGACACCCCCCTTGAATCTGTCAAGGCAGTGAGTTAGGAGAGCTCAACACGGGGTGTGCAGGGTGGCAGCTATGAGGTCCTAGCTTCTTTTGTTGCCTTCTTTGCAAGTTACCAATCCTCCGCAGAAGTTGATCAGTCCTCGCCACATGAGGGGTACGTTGTGATCATGGTGGGCCAGAAGAAAGTGAAGCTTAGGGTCAACGAGCGTGTGAAGTTCTCGCCTGAGTTTGGTATTGAAGCAACCGTGCTGGGCACAAACGTCTGCTTGACTGCAGTGTTCTCCAAAGTAGAGTGGGCCTTGGACCAGAGATCCCACAATGGAGAAGTGATGGAGGTGATAGGGTCAAACTTCTCATAGAAGACCTGGTACCATGTGTCGACATGGGTCTATTTCACGTAAACCTCTTCGTCCTCGGGAAGAAAGAACAGTTGAGGTATGTCTGGCAGAGATCGGAAGATGACCTCACGAAAGGTGTGAAGGTAGGAGGAGTGTCGGACCCACGCATACTGTAGTAGGGAGTACCACTGGTGGGCTGCAATCTGCGTTCGCTGTTCGATGAAGTGATAGATAAGAGCGAGGCGCAGTTTGAGTACACTCCACACAGCAGTGAGAGTGGTGTCGTAGTCCTTTGGTTGACTTTGGTTGCTGTGAAGATGATCCGATTTGCCAACCAGCAGAACAGCCACTTCATGCTCATTAATATAGATGTTGCGTGCATTGGCAATGATATTGTCTGACCAGCTGAGGATGTTGCTGGCGTCAGATGCAAGAGCTGGAAAATCATCCCACGTAGCAGAGAGTTTGTTCATGATGGAGAAGGTGACAGTGCTGATAATGTGCCGTAGATAGAGGGCAGAAGTTGTTACTGATGGTACTGATGGTAAAATCTCAGATGGCGCACGGATGGAACCTTGTGCGCTACAAGTGTAGGAGGATAGGACAGAAGCAGAGGAGAAGGTGACGGTGGAGTGGGAGCAAGGGTGGAACCACATGCGCTGAGAATGTTTCGGCGTGAGCGCAGGTCGTCGCAAAGCTGGCAATGCGACCGGGCGAATCCTTGTGCCGGGCGGAGCAGAAGCGGATGATGGCACAGGAACGATGGATGATGGAGTAGGCGTAGGGGCAAAACCTCGTGCGTGGCTGAAATAGGGGGATAGGATGCGACAAGGGGAAGACAGAAGCCAACGCGCTGTAAGAAATCTGCTGCCGGCGTGGGTGAGGGCTGCGGCAAAAGCGGGTAGCTAGCCCGTGCAGACCCTTTGCTGGCCACAGATGCTGATGATGATTGCTGATGAGAAAGCGGAAGCTGATGATGTTGACGGCGTGGATGTAGGGACAAGCCGCGTGCAATGGAGAAGTTTCGGCGTGGATGTAAGTCGTCGCGGGACAGGAGATGCGACCGGGAAAATCCTTGTTTTGAGCGGAAAAGTAATGCGGAGGAGGAGGAGGGAACTGATGAATGAGTGGGCGTAGGGGCGGAACCACGTGCGCTAGAAAACAATGCTGATGATGCGGAGGCGGCCCATATGATGCGGATGATGCAAAGGCTGGAGGACGGCGGATGACGATGGGATGAGGAAGACGGATGATGAGACTAAGGTGGCAGAGGCTAAGGGGACGAGGAGGACTGATGGCAGCAAATAAGGATGACACGAGGAATGGGGATGGATGATGATGCTGAAGGAAGAAGGTGGAGAATTTGGCGAGTAGAGAGCGGCGGGATGAGTGGCAGCGTGGTAGGAGGGGAGAGCAAAGTAACCACTCCCTTTGCTTCCAGGAGAGTGACAGCTTGTTCCCCAGTTGGCCCTTTGGCGTGCAGAAAGACTGGTGGTGTCTGATATCCTGGGAGCTGGAGGAGGTTGGTTATAACAGAGGAAGTCAGGCAGCAGACAGAGGCACTGGTCCGCTGATGTCAGGAGAGTGACGGCTTGTTCCCCAGTTGGCTCGGAATGGGAGTAGGAGGACTGGTGGTGTCTGATATCCTCATGGCGGTAGTTTGGCTGCAGCTGCTGACGAGGCAAGAGGAAGATGCGAGAGGACGGCTCGAGATAATGGACTGAAGATGATAGAGCATTGGAAGCAGATGCGGGAGATGAAGGAAGAGGATGAGGGCGAAGGTGCCGGCGGAGACCAAGGAGATGGGGAGCAGCAGAAGGTTGGTGACAGGAAGCTTCTAGGAAGATGACAGCAAGCGGCGGCTCGAGAGTGTTCTTGCGGCTCTTGTGGGCGGCACGTTATCAAGAGTTGGCCACGGGCACGGAAATGGGCGCAGAGCTTTCTCAGGATGATGTAGCGTTTCTTCAGCGTGAGAACTTTTCCAAGCGGTGCTCCTTGATGTCGGCTGCTGACGAAGCTGAAGTACACAAGGCGACAGTAGCGGCAGTAAAGGAATGCAAATTGAAGCAATGAATAAGGGATGGCGATAAAGTGGTGACTAGGTTACGGGGCACCAGGTCATGTCGCCTGTTGCTCTGATACCATGTCAGAAGAATGTAAGCGCAGGGAAGACAGTAGCAGAAGCATGCAGAAATATTGGAACATACACGAGTGCATCAGCATGGTGACATAAGCGAGTGTGGTCCCAAGATGCTAGTCGCGGGAGGTTGGATGAGGCCAAGACGTGAGGTAGTTGAGATAGACAAGTTGATGTGAGAGAGTCCTAGCGAGATGACTGATGGTTGGCTGAGTAGGAGAGCTGAGCGAAGGAGCCGCCATGGCTGAGCAAAGGGCTAAGAGAGGCTGGCCAAGGCAAGTAATGCGAGGTGTGAGCAGAGCAAAGACACGGCGGTGATGCCACGGAACCAAAGGGGAACAGGATGCGAAGAACTGTTCAGGTTGAGCTGGGAGGGAATGAACATCCTCCTTATACCAAAGAAAAAACAGGACAAAGCATATGCAACGGCTTCTTGTACACTAGCCGGACGTGCGTGCGGTCGAGCCGCTTATTAGGGGATTACTCGGTATTGTGCCATTGATCGGTCTTTGCCGTCAACAGTCTGTGCTTGATGGAGACCAAGGTGGTTCATGCCGAGGCTTGAACCGTTATTGAAAGTGCTCAAAACTTCCGAAAGGAGAAGACCAAGAGGCTCCTGGTGAGAACCCATCAATTGTCCTGCCTTGAAAGAATCACAATTCTCACAAAGCCGGGGCATAGAAACCACAGTCCGGTCATAGAAACCCAAGCCGTATCACAAAAAACCAAAGGGGGGTCACAGCAACCAAAGCCGGGTCACAGAAACCAAAGCCGGGTCACAGAAACCAAAGCCAAGTCACAGAGACCAAAGCCGGGTCAAAGACACCAAAGCCGGGTCACAAAACCAAAGCTGGGTCACACAAAGCAAAGCCGGGTCACAGAACCCGATGCCGGGTCACAGAAACAAAAGCCGGGTTACATAAACCAAAGCCAGATCACAAAAACCAGAGCCGGGTCACACAAACCAAAGCCGGGTCACAGAAACCAAAACCGGGCCACAGAAACCAAAGCCGGGTCACAGCAACTAAAGCCGGGTCACAGAAACCAAAGCTGGGTCGCAGCAACTAAAGCCGGGTCACAGAAACCGAAGCTGGGTCACAGAAACTAAAGCCAAGTCGCGGAAAACAAAGCCAAGTCACAGAAAGCAAAGTCGGGTCACACAAACCTAAGCCGGGTCACAGAAACCAAAGCTGGGTCGCAGCAACTAAAGCCGGGTCACAGAAACCGAAGCTGGGTCACAGAAACCAAAGTCGGGTCACACAAAGCAAAGCCAGGTCACAGAAACCAAAGCCGGGTCACAGAAACCAAAGCCGGTCATTGAAACCAAAGCCGGGTCACAGAAACCAAAGCTGGGTCACAGCAACTAAAGCCGGGTCACAGAAACCGAAGCTGGGTCACAGAAACAAAAGCCAAGTCGCGGAAAACAAAGCCAAGTCACAGAAAGCAAAGTCGGGTCACACAAACCTAAGCCGGGTCACAGAAACCAAAGCCAGGTCACAGAAACAAAAGCCGGGTCACAGAAACCAAAGCCGGGTCACAGAAACCAAAGCCGGGTCACACAAACCAAAGTCGGGTCACTGAAAACAAAGCCGTGTCACAGAAACCAAAGCCAATATATAGAAACCAAAACCGGGTCACAAAAACCAAAGCCGGGTCACATAAACCAAAGCCAGGTCACTGAAACCAAAGCTGGGTCACAAAAACCAAAGCCGGGTCACAGAAACCAAGGCCGGATCACAGAGACCAAAGCCGGGCCACAGAAACCAAAGCCAGGTCAACAAACCAAAGCCGGGTCAACGAACCAAAGCCGGAGCACAGAAACCAAAGCCGGGTCACATAAACCAAAGCCGGCTCACATAAACCAAAGCCGGGTCACAGAAACCAAAGCCGGTCACAGAAACCAGAGCCGGGTCACAGAAACCAAAGCCGGATTACAGAAACCAAAGCCGGGTCAGAGAAACCAAAGCCCGGTCACAGAAACCAAAGCCGGATTACAGAAACCAAAGCCGGGTCAGAGAAACCAAAGCCCGGTCACAGAAACCAAAGCCGGATTACAGAAACCAAAGCCGGGTCAGAGAAACCAAAGCCCGGTCACAGAAACCAAAGCCGGATTACAGAAACCAAAGCCGGGTCAGAGAAACCAAAGCCCGGTCACAGAAACCAAAGCCGGATTACAGAAACCAAAGCCGGGTCAGAGAAACCAAAGCCCGGTCACAGAAACCAAAGCCGGATTACAGAAACCAAAGCCGGGTCAGAGAAACCAAAGCCCGGTCACAGAAACCAAAGCCGGATTACAGAAACCAAAGCCGGGTCAGAGAAACCAAAGCCCGGTCACAGAAACCAAAGCCGGATTACAGAAACCAAAGCCGGGTCAGAGAAACCAAAGCCCGGTCACAGAAACCAAAGCCGGATTACAGAAACCAAAGCCGGGTCAGAGAAACCAAAGCCCGGTCACAGAAACCAAAGCCGGATTACAGAAACCAAAGCCGGGTCAGAGAAACCAAAGCCCGGTCACAGAAACCAAAGCCGGATTACAGAAACCAAAGCCGGGTCAGAGAAACCAAAGCCGGGTCACAGAGGGTCCAAAGCCGGGTCACAAAAACCAAAGACGAGTCACAGAAACCAAGGCCGGGTCACAGAAACCAAAGCCGGGTCAAAGAAACCAAAGACGGATTACAAAAACCAAAGCTGGGTCACAGAAACCAAGGCCGGGTCACAGAACCCAAAGCCGGTTCACAGAAACCAAAGCTGGGTCACAGAAACCAAAGCCGGGTCACAGAAACCAAAGCCGGGTCACAGAAACCACACTCGGGTCACAGAAACCAGAGCCGGATCACAAAAACCAAAGCGGGGTCACAGCAACCAGAGCCAGGTCACAGAAACCAAAGCCGGTTCTGTCGCAAATGAAGAAGAGAAACCAGCTCAAAGACCGGAGCACATCCAAGCACCCACAATAAAAGAACCGCACAAATCTCGACAGACACGCACAACCAAGATCCGTGCACCAACACTTTTATGTCCCAAAGTCTCGGAGAGACCCAACGAGCTGCGCTCCGGCGAAACCATCGCAACACGTCTCTCGAAGAACACGAGCTAGCACTTCCACCTCGCAGGGGTTCTAGCGAAGCCCAAAGCAACACTACTTTAAGGTAGCTTAGATCAATGTACTCTTGCTTCCACTATTCTATCAATCAATCATTTCCCTTCCTCACTCTCGTAACCGTCATCACTTTGATCCTCGGTCAACTGCTTGTCTCGCATCGCTCACCTCCAGAACGTGTTACTGCCAACCTACTCAACTCATAACTTGTGCCAAGCAGCGCCACGAGCCTTCCTGTGTCGCACTCTCCCCTCCTCAAAATCCTGACATGGTATCAGAGCACTAGGTTTCCAGCCCTGGTTGACAGGCAATCATGATTCCAGTGATCTTCTTCACAGTTGCAATTGTGCTTGTTTGCCTCCTTCCACCTCGCGCCACGCCAGACAATGACAATACGAACGGTGACACCGCACCTGAGCCCTCCATTCTCGATGTCGCACAAGTCTCCATTCAAGATGGAGAGCCTCCTCCGCTCACTCTTCCCGCAACATCTGACACCCTCTACATCGAACAAGTTCTCGACTCAGGGTATGCTATTCATGCTTCCAAAGATGCTGACGTCACCACACCACTGGCAACACCACTAACCATCACCGGTGCCACCAAAGGAATGACATCACTCTGCCGCTACTCCGCTACTCTCACATCTTTGGCAGCACCAAGTGGACGGATCCGGGGTTACCATACTCCTGACCTACGGCACAATCTCCTCTCTATTCATCAACTCCAAAATGAAGGTGTAAACATCTTCTTCCCCGCCTATGGTTCGGAAGCCCAACTGACGACAGCTGATAACAAACCGCTGGCAACCTTCACTGTTCGCAACAACCTCTATCGACTGTAGATTCCTCACACAACAGCAATCTTTGCTGTTGAAGCTGACACTCAACCCTCCAGCTGTGACTGTCGTAGCCTCTCACGTCCTCTACTCCTGCATCATCACCGCCTTGGTCATCCAAATTTCAATGCGCTTCTCCGTCTTGAGGCCAAAAATATGGTAAAAGGCCTGTTATTGCTCTCCCCACTAACTCATCTTGCAAGACCACCTTGCACTTCTTGCACTCCTGGGAAATTAAAAGCGTCCCCTCACCCTCCTCGAGCCGCTTGAGCAGCAAGACCTCTCGACATCCTCCACATGGATCTTGTGGGACGAATTCGTCCCACCTCCTTTCAAGGCTATGAGTACTTCCTCAACACTCCACCAACCCTCTCTCCTACACACACTCCCACACAACCACGACCAATGGCACTACCACACTCACTCCTCTCACTCCTGATGATGATTTCGAAACCATTTAGAACATCTGCCAACGCTCGGACGACCACTTTGCTTAGCAGCAGCAGTCCCTCCTCCAGCCGCAGGAGCACCAGCACCAACAACAACAGTAGCAGACACAAAAGAAACTACAGCAACCACAACATCTGGGGCACCAGTGTTGAGAATGACACCAGGAGCAGAACCGGTGCTCCGACGGTCTACCAGAAACAGAGCAGCAGCCTCACTTATCACCCTAACCGACACAGACGGAGACCTTGACATCCAGGAAGATCGCCAGGTGGAGCTTCTTCGAACCTCCTTCCTCCCCTCCTGGATTGCAGCAGGAGACGGTCTTAACTCTCTTCGACGACCAACTCCTGCCATGAATCCTTGACAACGACGCTATCCTCGCCTTCCTCTACTCATCACCACCATTACCACAGCTCCCATTGCCACCCCCAGCACATATACAAAAGCTGTAAATGGGCCCCAAGCAGACCAATGGCGGGCTGCCATTGCCAACGAACTGGCCTCCTTCAAGGCTACCTCCACCTACACTGACGTACCTTGACCAGCCCACACCAATGTGGTTGCAGGGAAATGGGTCTTCCATGTCAAGACTCATCTGGGGAAGCCACCAGAATTCAAAGCTTGCTATGTGGCAAAGGGGTTCTCACAGCGATATGGCGTGGACTTCTTTGACACCTTCTCACCCACTGCCAAACTGACCACCCTACAAGCCCTACTACACATTGCAGCCACTAAAGACATGGAACTACATGCCATGGGCGTGTCCACAGCCTTTCTCCAAGGAGATCTGAACAAAACTATCTATCTGGCGTTTCCGGAAGGCTACACACCAGACCAGACTTACACTGTTTGGAAGATACATCGCCCAGTCCATGTGCTCAAACAATCTCCTCGAGAATGGCATGCCAAACTCCAAGCAACTCTCCTTGACCTGGGATTCACAATTTCCACTGCCGATCCCAGTCTGTTCCTACTTTCTCGACCAGATGAGCAGACCTATACTTTGGTCTATGTGGACGATCTTGCTCTCGCCTCCAACAATCCCCGTGCTCTCTAGGATCTGAAACAAGCACTCATGGGACATTTCACCATGAAAGACCTTGGGGAACTGACCCATTATGTGGGAATTGACATCAAGAGGGACCGAGAGAAGCGAATCATCACTGTGTCCCAAGAGCCCTACATTGCCTCACTCTTGAAGCACTTCGGGCTTGAGAACAGCAACGGAGCTCCAACTCCCATGACGGTGGACCACAAACTTATTTCACAAGCATACACCATCTCATCGCCTTCCCCAGAACCCTATCCTAAACTGGTGGGATCACTGATGTATGCTATGGTCTGCACTCGCCCCGACCTTGCTTTCCCCCTCAATGTTCCGTCATGATACGTTGGAGACGGCAACCACAGTGACCAACACTGGAAGGCAGCAAAGCGAGTTCTGAGGTAACTATGAGAGACTGCCTCCTTCTATCTTGAGCTGGGAGGAACTCAGCCGATAACATTGGAAGGATACAACGATTCCTCCTCGGCAAATGATCAAGCCAACCAAAAATCGTCACAAGGCTACAGCTTTTACCTCGTCTCTGGACTGATCAGCTGGCGATCCACTAGGTACTCTTTTGTTTCACTTTCATCGTGTGAAGCAGAACTATACGCAGGTACTGTCAGAATTATTCCCGTAAACCTGACAGGACTCACACCAGCTGGAGAATAAATTCTCAATAATGGTTCAGCTCTGACTTGAACCACCTCGATCGACACACTAGCCGTTTTCAATGCACTAACCGTTGTCGGCACCTTAGCTGGCAAACGGCTATCGGACCGAGTGATCCCCTAATAAGTGGTCACCCCGCAAGCGCATCCGGCTAGCGCACAAGAAGCCATTGCTCATTTGCTCTTGTTCCATTTGTATACGGAGGATATTCATTCCCTCCAGTTTAACCAGAACACTTCTGCTCATCCTGTTCCCCCTTGGTTCCGCGGCTTCGCCGCCGTGTCTTCGCTCTGCTTGCTCCTCGCATTTGCTGTCTTTGCAAGCCCCTCTCAACTCTTCACTCTGTCACTCTCGTCCCTTTGTTCATCTCCCTTACTCCGCCAACCATCACTCATCTCGCCAGTACTCTCTCTCACAACAACTTGTCTACCTTGACTGCCTCGCGTCTCAGCCTCTATCAGCCTCCGCGACTAACTCTTTGGACCGCTCTCGCCTACGTCACTGTGCTGCATACGCTTGCGTGTTCCAACGCTTCTGCCTGCTTCTGCTGCTGCTGCTCTTGTGTCTGCATTCCTCTGACATGGTATCAAAGCATCAGGCAACATCACCTGGTGCCCTGTAACTGCATCATCACTCTGCCGCCATCTTCCCTCCATCGCTTTCTCCTGCAATCTTTTGCCATCGCTACCGTCGTCTTGCGCCTCGCTGCTTCGCCAGCAACTGGCATTAGCAGCTCTGCCTGATGAGTTCTCTACACTGAAGAAACACCTTGTCATCCCAAGGAAGCCCTGCACCCATTTGCGCGCCCGTGGCCAGCAACCGGTGACTTGTTGCCCACATCAGTCGCAATCACCTCTCGAGCCGTCGCCTACCATCAACTACCAAGACGCTTCCTGCCGTCTGCCATCCACCGTCCCTCATCTACCTCCGCCAGCATCTCCTCCTCTTTCATCCTACCTCAGCAGCTTCATCTGCTTCTTCCTCGCCGTCATCCCCCAGCCCGCCAGCATCCATCTTCTCGAGTCGCCCTCTCGCATCGCCTTCTTGCCTTGTCAACAGCTGCAGCCAAAACTGCCGCCGTCAGGATATCGGACACCATTAGTCTTCCTGCTCCTACTTTCAAGCCAACTGGGGAACAAGCCGTCACTCTCCTGACATCAGCGGTCAAGTGGACCTGCCCGCTGCCTGACTCCCTCTGCCGCAACCAACCTCTTCTAGCTGACAGGATATCGGACACAACAAGTCTTCCTCCCACCCATTTGCGAGCCAACTGGGGAACAAGCCATCACTCTCCTGAACACAAGAAGAAGTGGTTGTGTCACTCCATCTCCCCGCTGCGTCGCGTCTCATCGCATCTCCCTACGCCTGTATCGCTCCCTACCTCTCCTCTTCAGCATCATCATCAGTCTTCTGCCTTCGCTCCTCGCGTCATCCTCATCAGCTGCCATCAGTCCCTCCTCCTCCTCCTCGCTCCAGTCTCCTCAGCCGCCTGTTCTTGCCTCATCTCCATCTCCTTGCTATCAGCATCCTCCGTGCCGCCCTTGCATCAATCATCTTCATCAGCATCATCTCTTCACGCACGTGGTCCCACCCCTGCGCCCACTAATCAATCAATCGTTTCCTCCGCTTCTGCAAATCGCTTCCAGCTTGGCACAAGGATCCGTCCGGTCGCATCGCCTTTTTTGCGACGACCTATACCCACGCCGAAAATTCCTTTAGCGCACGTAGCTTGCCCTTGCACCCACTCCGCTATCGTCATCTGCCTGCATTTTGCCAGTAATCATTAGCATCTGTGATCGACACAAGGATCTACACGAGCTAGCTGCCCGTTTCCGCAACAGCCTGCACCCACGCCACTAGCATATTCCTCGCGGCGCGTTGGCACCTGCCTTCCCCTTGCCGCATCCTACTCCCCTATTTCAATCACGCAGGTGGTCTCTCCCCTGTGCCCACTCCATCATCCATCCTTCCTCCGCCATTATCCGCATTCGCTGTGCTCGGCACAAGGACCCGCCCGGTCGTATCGCCTGTTCCGCGATAGACTGCGCCCACGCTGAAAACATCCGTCGCGCACGAGGTCACGCCCCTACGTCCACTCCATCATCCATCGCTTTTCTGTCACTCAGCACTTCTCATCAATCATCCGTCACCTTCTATCAGCAAACCTCACAACCTCCCGGGTCTGCGCTAACATTTTCTCAGCAACACCAATAGTAATAACTCGCAGCTCACCATCCACCCGACTCCCTGCTGGTCTCCCTCGAGACGTCCCGGGTTGACCTCTTTCTGCACCTCGCAGCCCATGAACTCCAAACTAACACATTCAGCACTTGCATCCGGGCTCCAGGAAGAAGCAAGTGGCAGTGCCTCCTGCAGAGCGATGTTGTGGCAGCGTCCTCCACTAACACCAGCTTCATCTACAGACTCCTCTTCCTAGACACCTCTGTCGTCTCTACTCCTTGCACGTCACGTACAGCCATTTTTCATTGGAGTATTCCCATGACAACTAACTCCTGCACCCACCGTCCGTATGGTATGTCGCCAGTACCAGCACTTCTTCCACAAGCTGAGAAAACAGAAGCACAATGTGACACATGCGACTGTATCACACCTAAAAGGAAAGATCTCTCACCCTGGAGTTCAATAGTGTACAAAAACCCGTGACCAGCTCAAGGCTTCGTACAAGATCTCCTACAGGAACTCCAAGGAAGCCCTCCATGTGAATCAACGGTTCCTCTTGACTCGGACGCTCAAGACCAAGATGATGACTTTTCCTTATGACGCTTCTCTGTCGACTGGATGTCTTCTTTACCCAGTCCTCCTCTCAGCTCTCTCCCCTTTCTTCCAGCCAAAATGCACTCTTGAGTCCTGTCAGTTTATGGGGATGTGTCAGAATTATTCATGTAAACCTGACAGGACTTCCACCAGCTGGAGAATAAATTCTCAATAATGGTTCAGCTCCGACTTGAACCACCTTGGTCGACACACTAGCCGTTGTCAATGCACTAACCGTTGTCAGCGCCTTAGCTGGCAAACGGCTATCGGATCGAGTGATCCCCTAATAAGTGGTCACCCCGCAAGTGAGTCCGGCTAGCGCACAAGAAGCCGTTGCTCATTCTGTCTTGTTCTGTTGATGTACGGAGGATGTTCATTCCCTCCAGTTTAACCAGAACAGTTCTGCTCATCCTGTTCCCCCTTGGTTCCACGGCTTCGCCACCGTGTCTTTGCTCTGCTCGCTCCTTGCATTTGCTGTCCTCGCAAGCCCCTCTCAACTCTTCGCTCTATCACTCTCGTTCCTTCGCTCACCTCTCTTACTCCGCCAACCATCACTCATCTTGCGAGTACTCTCTCTCACAACAACTTGTCTACCTCAACTACCTCGCGTCTCAGCCTCTATCAGCCTCCGTGACTAACTTTTCAGACCACTCTCGCCTACGTCACTTTGCTGACGTACGCTTGCGTATTCCAACGCTTTTGCCTGCATCTGCTCCTGCTGCTCTTGTGTCTGCATTCTTCTGACAGGTACCATGGCTGCCCAAGAAGCCATCTGGTTAACACACCTGCTGAAAGACCTTGGATATCCGCAACCACTCACAGTCCTATGGTGTGACAATCGAAGCACCATCACTCTCACGGAGAATCCAGTCTACCATGGACGAACCAAGCACAATGAGCTGCGTTACTTCTATATCAGGGAGAAGGTGCAGGAAAAAGAACTCTTGGTCCAGCATGTAGCCTCAAAGGCCAAGAGGGCTGACATCTTCACAAAAGCCCTAGACCAGGCCCAACATGCAACCCTGGTATATCTTCTAGGTCTCAGGATCAGAGACACCTGAAGCTTCCATGCTGGTTTCCCTTCACGAGGGGTGTTGGAAATAAAGAAGAGAAACCACCACAAAGATCGGAGCACATCCCAGCACCCAGAATAAAAGAACCGCACGAATCTCAACGGAAACGCACAACCAAGATCCGTACACGGACACTATCATGTCCCAAAGTCTCGGAGAAACCCAACAAGCTGCACTCCGGCGAAACCATCCCAACACGTATCTCGAAGAACACAAAGTAGCACTTCCGCCTCGCAGGGTTCCTAGCGAAGCCCAAAGCAACACTACTTTAAGGTAGCTTAGATTGATGTACTCTTGCTTCCACTATTCTATCAATAAATCATTTCCCTTCATCACTCACACAACCGTCATCGCTTTCATCCTCAGTCAACTGCCCGTCTCCCATCGCTCACCTCGAGAACTTGTGACTGCCAACCTACTCAACTCATAGCTTGTGCCAAGCAGCACCACGAGCCTTCCCGTGTCGCACTCTCCCCTCCTCAAAATCCTGACAGGGTCACAAAAACTAAAGCCGGGTCATACAGACCAAAGCCGGGTCACAGACACCAAAGTCGGGTCACCAAAACCAAAGCCGGGTAACAGAAACCAAAGCCGGGTCACATAAACCAAAGTTCGGTCATAGAGAGTCCAAAGCCGGGTCACACAAACCAAAGCCGGGTCATAGAAACCAAAGCCGGTTCACAGAAACCAAAGCCGGGTCACGTAAACCAAAGCCGGATCACAGAAACCAGAGCCAGGTCACACAAACCAAAGCCGATCACAGAATCCAAAGCCTGGCCACAAAAACCAAAGATGGGTCACATAAACCAAAGCCGGATTACAGAATCTGAAGCCGGATCACAGTAACCAAAGCTTGGTCACATTAACCAAAGCCGGGTCACAGAAACCAAAGCGGGTCACAGAAACCAAAGTCAGGTCACAGAAACCAAAGCCGGCTCACAGAAACCAAAACCGAGTCACAGCAACCAAAGTCGGGTCACAAAAACCAAAGCCGGGTCACATAAACAAAAGCTGAGTCACCAAAAACAAAGCCAGGTCACACAAAGCAAAGCCGGATCACACAAACAAAAGTCGTGTCACAGAAACCAAAGCCAGGTCAGAGAAATGAAAGCCGGGTCACAAAAACCAAAGCCGGGTCACGGAAACCAATCCCGGGTCACAGAAACCAAAGTCAGGTCACAGAAACCAAAGCGGGGTCACAGAAACCAAAGCCAAGTCACAGAAACCAAAGCCGGGTCACGGAAACCCAGACCAGGTCATAGAAACCAAAGCCGGGTCATAGAAACCAAAGCCGGGTCACAGAAACCAAAGACAGGTCACAAAAACCAAAGCCGAATCATAGAAACCAAAGCCGGGACACAGAAACCAAAATCGGGTCAACAAACCAAATCCAGAGCACAGAAGCCAAAGCCCGGTCATAGAAACCAAAGCCGGGTCACAGAAACCAAAGCCGGGTCACAGAATCCAAAGCCGAATCACAGAAACAGAAGCCAGGTCACAGCAACCAAATCCAGGACACAGAACCAAAGTTGGGTCACAAAAACCAAAGCCAGGTCACAAAAACCAAAGTGGGGTCACAGAAACCAAAGCCGAGTCACTGAAACCAAAGCCGGGTCACAGCAACCAAAGCCGGGTCCCTGAAAACAAAGCCGGGTCACAAAACCAAAGCCGGGTCACAGAAACCAAAGCCGGCTAACAGAAACCAAAGCTAGGTTACAAAAACCAGAGCCAGGTCATGAAAACCAACCCCGGATCACAGAAACCAAAGCCGGGTCACAAAACCAAAGCCGGGTCACAGAAACCAAAGCCGGCTAACAGAAACCAAAGCTAGGTTACAAAAACCAGAGCCAGGTCATGAAAACCAACCCCGGATCACAGAAACCAAAGCCAGGTCACAGAAACCAAAGCGGGATCACAGAAACCCAAACCGGGTCACAAACACCAGAGCCGGGTCACAGAAACTCATGCTCGGTCACAGAAACCAAAGCCGGGTCACGGTAACCAAAGCTGGGTCACAGAAACCAAAGCCGTGTCACAGAAACCAAAGCCGGGTCACAGAAACCAAAGCCGGGTCACGGAAACCAAAGCTGGGTCACATAAATGAAAGCCCGATCACAGAAAGAAAAGGCGGGTCAGAGAAACCAAAGCCGGGTCAGAGAAACCAAAGCCGGGTCACAGAAACCAAAGCCGGTCGCAGAAACCAAAGCCGGGTCACAAAAACCAAAGCCGGGTCATAGAACCCAAAGCCGGGTCACAAAAACCAAAGCCAGGTGACAGAAACCAAAACCGGATCACAGAAACCAGAACCAGGTCACAAAAACCAAAGCCATGTCACAGAAACCAAAGCCAAGTCACAGAAACAAAAGCCGAGTCACACAATCCAGCGCCGGGTCACAGTAAACCAAAGCCAGGTCATCGAAACCAAAGCCGGGTCACAAAAACCAAAGCCGGGTCAGAGAAACCAAAGCCGGGTCATAGAATCCAATGCCGGATCACTGCAACCAAAGCCGGGTCACAGAAACCAAAGCCGGGTCATGGAAACTAAAAGCCGGGTCTTAGAAACCAAAGCTGGGTCACAGATTCCAAAGCCAAGTCACAGAAACCAAAGCGGGATCACAGAAACCAAAGCCGTGTCACAGAAACCAAAGCCGTGTCACAGAAACCAAAGCCAGGTCACAGATTCCAAAGCCAAGTCACAGAAACCAAAGCCCGGTCACATAAACCAAAGCTGGGTCACAGAAACCAAAGCAGGGTCATAGAAACCAAAGCCGGGTCACACAAACCAAAGGTGGGTCACAGAAACCAAAGCCGGGTCAACGAACCAAAGCCGGAGCACAAAAACCAGAGCCCGGTCATAGAAACAAAAGCCGGTCACAGAAACCAAAGCCGGGTCACAGAAACCAAAGCCGGGTCACAGAAACCAAAGCCGGGTCATAGAAACCAAAGCCGGGTCACTGCAACCAAAGCCGGGTCACAGAAACCAAAGCCGGGTCAGAGAAACCAAAGCCGGGTCACAGAAACCAAAGCCAGGTCACAGAAACCAAAGCCGGGTCACAAAAACCAGAGCCGGGTCACAGAAACCAAAGCCGGGTCACAAACACCAAAGCTGGGTTACAGGAACCGAAGCCGGGTCACAGAAACCAAAGCCGGGTCATAAACACCAAAGCTGAGTTACAGGAACCGAAGCCGGGTCACTGAAACCAAAGCCGGGTCACAGAAACTAAAGCCGGGTCATAAAAACCAAACCCGGGTCACAGAAACCAAAGCCGGATCACAAAAACCAGAGCCGGGTCACAGAAACCAAAGCCGGGTCACAGAAACCAAAGTCGGGTCACAGACATCAAAGCCAGGTCACAGAAACCAAAGCTGGGTCACAAAAACGAAAGACGGGTCAGAGAAACCAAAGCCTGGTCCCAGAACCCAAAGCCGGGTTACACAAACCAAAGCTTGGCCACAAAAACCAAAGCCGGGTCATAGAATCCAAAGCCGGGTCACAGAAACCAAAGCCGGATCACAGTTACCAAAGCTGGGTCACAGTAACCAAAGCGGGGTCACAAAAACGATGTCCGGGTCACAAAAACCAAAGCCGAACACAGCAACAACAGCCGGGTCACAGAAACCAAAGCTGGGTCACATAAACAAAAGCCGAGTCACAAAAAACAAAGCCGGGTCACAGAAAGCAAAGCCGGGTCACACAAAACAAAGCCGGGTCACAGAAACCAAAGCCAGGTCAGAGAAACAAAAGCCGGGTCACAGAAATCAAATCCGGGTCGGAGAAACCAAAGCCGGGTCACAGAAACCAATCTCGGGTCAGAAAAACCAAAGCCGGGTCACAGATTCCAAAGCTAAGTCACAGAAACCGAAGCCGGGTCACAGAAACCAAATAAGGGTCATAGAAACCAAAGCAGGGTCAACGAACCAAAGCCGGAGCACAGAAACCAAAACCCGGTCATAGGAACGAAAGCCGGGTCACACAAACCAAAGCCGGGTCACAGAACCCAAAGCCGGTTCACAGAAACCAAAGCCGGGTCACATAAACCAAAGCCGGATCACAGAAACCAGAGCCAGGTCACACAAACCAAAGCCGATCACAGAATCCAAAGCCTGGCCACAAAAACCAAAGATGGGTCACAGAAACCAAAGCCGGATTACAGAATCTGAGGCCGGATCACAGTAACCAAAGCTTGGTCACAGTAACCAAAGCCGGGTCACAGAAACCAAAGCGGGTCACAGAAACCAAAGTCGGGTCACAGAAACCAAAGCCGGCTCACAGAAACCACAACCGGGTCACAGCAACCAAAGCCGGGTCACAAAAACCAAAGCCGGGTCACATAAACAAAAGCTGAGTCACGAAAAACAAAGCCAGGTCACACAAAGCAAAGCCGGATCACACAAACCAAAGTTGTGTCACAGAAACCAAAGCCAGGTCAGAGAAATGAAAGCCGGGTCACAAAAACCAAAGCCAGGTCACGGAAACCAAACCCGGGTCACAGAAACCAAAGTCGGATCACAGAAACCAAAGCGGGGTCACAGAAACCAAAGCCAAGTCACGGAAACCAAAGCCGGGTCACGGGAACCCAAACCAGGTCATAGAAACCAAAGCCGGGTCATAGAAACCAAAGCCGGGTCACAGAAACCAAAGACAGGTCACAAAAACCAAAGCCGAATCATAGAAACCAAAGCCGGGACACAGAAACCAAAAACGGGTCAACAAACCAAATCCAGAGCACAGAAGCCAAAGCCCGGTCATAGGAACCAAAGCCGGGTCACAGAAACCAAAGCCGGGTCACAGAATCCAAAGCCCAATCACAGAAACATAAGCCAGGTCACAGCAACCAAATCCAGGTCACAGAACCAAAGTTGGGTCACAAAAACCAAAGCCAGGTCACAAAAACCAAAGTGGGGTCACAGAAACCAAAGCGGAGTCACTGAAACAAAAGCCGGGTCACAGCAACCAAAGCCGGGTCCCTGAAACCAAAGCCGGGTCACAAAACCAAAGCCGGGTCACAGAAACCAAAACCAGGTCACAGAAACCAAAGCTAGGTTACAAAAACCAGAGCCAGGTCATGAAAACCAACGCCGGGTCACAGAAACCAAAGCCAGGTCACAGAAACCAAAGCGGGATCACAGAAACCGAAACCGGGTCACAAACACCAGAGCCGGGTCACAGAAACTCATGCTGGGTCACAGAAACCAAAGCCGGGTCACGGTAACCAAAGCCAGGTCACAGAAACCAAAGCCGTGTCACAGAAACCAAAGCCAGGTCACAGAAACCAACGCCGGGTCACGGAAACCAAAGCTGGGTCACATAAACAAAAGCCCGGTCACAGAAAGAAAAGCCGGGTCAGAGAAACCAAAGCCGGGTCAGAGAAACCAAAGCCAGGTCACAGAAACCAAAGCCGGTCACAGAAACCAAAGCCGGGTCACAAAAACCAGAGCCGGGTTACAGAATCCAAAGCCGGGTCACAAAAACCAAAGCCAGGTCACAGAAACCAAAGCCGGGTCAGAGAAACCAAAGCCAGGTCACAGAAACCAAAGCCGGTCACAGAAACCAAAGCCGGGTCACAAAAACCAGAGCCGGGTTACAGAATCCAAAGCCGGGTCACAAAAACCAAAGCCAGGTGACAGAAACCAAAACCGGATCACAGAAACCAGAACAAGGTCACAAAAACCAAAGCCATATCACAGAAACCAAAGCCAAGTCACAGAAACCAAAGCCGAGTCACACAATCCAGAGCCGGGTCACAGTAAACCAAAGCCAGGTCATGGAAACCAAAGCTGGGTCACAGAAACCAAAGCCGGGTCAGAGAAACCAAAGCCGGGTCATAGAATCCAATGCCGGATCACTACAACCAAAGCCGGGTCACAGAAACCAAAGCCGGGTCATGGAAACTAAAAGCCCGGTCTTAGAAACCAAAGCTGGGTCACAGATTCCAAAGCCAAGTCACAAAAACCAAAGCGGGATCACAGAAACCAAAGCCGATCCATAGACACCAAAGCGGGATCACAGAAACCAAATCCGGGTCACAGAAACCAAAGCCGGACCACAGTTACCAAAGCCGGGTCACAGAAACCAAAGCCGGGTCAAAAACACCAAAGCCGGGTCATAGGAACCAAAGCCGGGTCACTGAAACCAAGGCCGGGTTACAGAAACCAAAGCTTGGCCACAAAAACCACAGCCGGGTCACATAAACAAAAGTCGGGTCACAGAAACCAAAGCCGGATCACATTTACCAAACCTGGGTCACAGTAACCAAAGCCGGGTCACAAAAACTATAGCCGGGTCACAAAAACCGAATCCGAACACAGCAACCGAAGCCGGGTCACAGAAACCAAAGCGGGGTCACAGAAACAAAAGCCGAGTCACAGAAAACAAAGCCGGGTCACAGAAAGCAAAGCCGGGTCACACAAACCAAAGTCAGGTCACAGAAACCAAAGCCAGGTCAGAAAAACGAAAGCCGGGTCACAGAAACCAAAGCCGGGACACGCAAACCAAAGCCAGGTCACAGAAACCAATGTCGAGTTACAGAAACCAAAGCCGGGTCACAGATTCCAAAGCCAAGTGACAGAAACCAAAACCCGGTCACAGAAACCAAAGCTGGGTCACAAAAACCAAAGCCGGGTCACAGAAACCAAAGCCGGGTCACAGAAACCAAAGCTGGGTCACAGAAACCAAAGCCGGGTCACAGAAACCAAAGCCGGGTCACAGAAACCAAAGCCGGGTCACAGAGACCAAAGCCGGGTCACAGAAACCAAAGCCGAGTCACAGAAACCAAAGCCGGGTCACAGAAA
>SZWC01000098.1:405203-424373 GCA_023375785.1 Penium margaritaceum
GGGTCACATAAACCAAAGCCGGGTCACAGAAAGAAAAGTTGGGTCACAGAGATGAAAGCCGGGTCACAGAAACCAAAACCGGGTCACAGAAACCAAAGCCGGTCACAGAAACCAAAGCTGGGTCACAAAAACCAAAGCCGGGTCACAAAAACCAAAGCCGGGTCACAAAAACCAAAGCCAGGTGACAGAAACCAAAGCCGGATCACAAAAACCAGAACCAGGTCACAAAAACCAAAGACATGTTATAGAAACCAAAGCCAAGTCACAGAAACCAAAGCAGAGTTTCAGCATCCAGAGCCCGTTCACAGCAAACCAAAGCCAGGTCACAGAAACCAAACCCGGGTCACAGGAACAAAAGCCAGGTCGCAGAAACCAAAGCCGGGCCATAGAATCCAAAGCTGGGTCACTGCAACCAAAGCCGGGTCATGGAAACCAAAGCCGGGTCTTAGGAACGAAATCTGGGTCACAGATTCCAAAGTCAAGTCACAAAAACCAAAGCCGTATCACAGAAACCAAAGCCGGTCCACATACATCAAAGCCGGGTCACAGAAACCAAAGCCGGGTCACAGAAACCAAAGCCGGGCCACCGTTACCAAAGCCTGGTCACACAAACCAAAGCCTGGTCACAAACACCAAAGCCGGGTCACAGGAACCAAAGTCGGGTCACTGAAACCAAAGTTGGGTCGTAGAAACCAAAGTCGGGTCACAAAAACCAAACCCGGGTCACACAAACCAAAGCTGGGTCACAGAAACCAAAGCCGGGTCACATAAACCAAAGCTGGGTCACAGAAACCAAAGTCGGGTCACAGACATCAAAGCCGGGTCACAGAAACCAAAGCTGGGTCACAGACCAAAGACGTGTCACAGAAACCAAAGCAAGGTCACAGAAACCAAAGCCGGGTCACATAAACCAAAGCCAAGTCACAGAAACCAAAGCCCGGTCCCAGAAACCAAAGCGGGAATACAGAAACCAAATCTTGGCCACAAAAACCAAAGCCGGGTCACAAAAACCAAAGCCGAGTCACAAAAACCAAAGCAGGGTCACAGTAACCAAAGCCAGTTCACAAAAACTATAGCCAGGTCACAAAAACCAAAGCCGAACACAGCAACCAGAGCCGGGTCACAGAAACCAAAGCCAGGTCACAGAAACAAAAGCCGAGTCACAGAAAACAAAGCCGGGTCACATAAAGCAAAGCCGGGTTACACAAACCAAAGCCGGGTCACAGCAACCAAAGCCAGGTCAAAGAAACCAAAGCCTGGTCACAGAAACCAAAGCCGGGTCACAGAAACCAAAGCCGGATCACAGAGATTAGATTCCGGTCACAGAAACCAAAGCCCGGTCACAGAAACCAAAGCCAAGTCACAGAAACCAAAGCCGGGTCACAGAAACCAAAGCCGGGTCATAGAAACCAAAGTCGGGTCACAGAAACCAAAGTTGGGTCACAGAAACCAAAGCTGGGTCAACGAACCAAAGCCGGAGCACAAAAACCAAAGCCCGGTCATAGAAACCAAAGCCGGTAACAGAAACCAGAGCCGGGTCACATAAACCAAAGCCGGGTCAAAGAAACCAAAGCCGGGTCATAGAAACCAAAGCCGAATCACAGAAATCAAAGCCGGGTCACAGAAACCAAAGCCGGGTCAACAAACCAAAGCCGGAGCACAGAAACAAAAACCTGGTCATAAAAACCAAAGCCGGGTCACAGAAACCAAAGCCAGGTCACAGAGTCCAAAGCCGGATCACAGAAACATAAGCCGGATCACAGCAACCAAAGCCAGGTCACAGAACCAAAGTCGGGTCACAGAAACCAAAGCCAGGTCACAGAAACGAATGCGGGGTCACAGAAACCAAAGCTGGGTCATTGAAACCAAAGCCGGGTCCCAGGAACCAAAGCCGATTCCTGAAACCAATGTCGGGTCACACAAACCAAAGCCGGGTAACAAAACCAAAGCCGGGTCATAGAAACCAAAGCCGGGTCACAGGAACCAAAGCTCGGTTACAAAAACCAGAGCCGGGTCATAAAGACCAAAGCCGGGTCACAGAAACCAAAGCCGGGTCACAGAAACCAAAGCCGGGTCACAGAAACCAAAACCGGGTCACAGAAACCAGAGCCGGGTCACAGAAACTAATGCCGGATCACAGGAACCAAAGCCGGGTCAGGATAACCAAATCTGGGTCACGGAAACCAATTCCGGGTCACAGAAACCAAAGCCGGGTCACATAAACCAAAGCCGAGTCACGGAACCAAAGCTGAGTCACAGAAACCAAAGCCGGGTCACAGAAAAAAAAGCCGGGTAAAACAAAACCAAAGCCGGGTCACAGAAACCAAAGCTGGGTCACCGAAACCAAAGCCGGTCACAGAAACCAAAGCCGGGTCACGTAAACCAAAGCCTGGTCACAGAAACCAAAGCCAGGTCACAAAAACCAAAATCCAGGTGACAAAAACCAAAGCTGGATAACAGAAACCAGAACCAGGTCCCAAAAACCAAAGCCATGTCACACAAACCAAAACCAAGTCAGAGAAACCAAAGCCGAGTCACAGAATCCAGAGCCGGGTCACAGCAAACCAAAGTCAGGTAACAGAAACCAAAGCCTGGTCAGAGAAACCAAAGCCGGGTCATTGAATCGAAACCCGGGTCACTGCAACCAAAGCCAGGTCACAGAAACCAAAGCCGGGTCATAGAAACTAAAAGCCGGGTCTAAGAAAGCTGGGTCACAGATTCCAAAGCCAAGTCACAAAAACCAAAGGCCGATAAAAGAAACCAAAGCCGGTCCACATACACCAAAGCCGGGTCACAAAAACCAAAGCCGGGTCACATAAACCAAAGCTGGGCCATAGTTACCACAGCCAGGTCACAGAAACCAAAGCCAGGTCACAGACACCAAAGCCGGGTCACATGAACCAAAGCCGGGTCACAGAAACCAAAGCCGGGTCACAGAAACCAAAGCCAGGTCACAAAAACTAAAGCCGGATCACAGAAACCAAAGCCCGGTCACAGAAACCAAAGCCGGGTCACATGAACCAAAGCCGGGTCACAGAAACCAAAGCCGGGTCACAGAAACCAAAGCCAGGTCACAAAAACTAAAGCCGGATCACAGAAACCAAAGCCCGGTCACAGAAACCAAAGCCGGATCACAGAAACCAAAGCCGGGTCACAGAAACCAAAGTCGGGTCACAGACACCAAAGCCGGGTCACAAAAACCAAAGGTGGGTCACAGAAACCAAAGACGGCTCACAAAAACCAAAGCCGGGTAGCAGAAACCAAAGCTGGGTCACATACACCAAAGCCAAGTCACTGAAACCAAAGCCGGGTCCCAGAAACCAAAGCCGGGTTACAGAAACTAAAGTCTGGGCACAAAAACCAAAGCCAAGTAACATAAACCAAAGCCGGGTCACAGAAACCGAAGCTGGATCACTGTTACCAAAGCTGGGTCACAGTAACCAAAGCCGGGTCACAAAAACTATAGCCGGGTCACAAAAACCAAAGCCGGGTCACAGCAACCAAAGTTGGATTATTGAAACCAAAGCCGGGGCACAGAAAAAAAAAGCCGAGTCACAGAAACCAAAGCCGGGTCACAGAAACCGAAGCCGGGTCACAGAAACCAAAGCCGGGTCAACGAACCAAAGCCGGGGCAGAGAAACCAAAGCCCAGTCATAAAAACCAAAGCCGGGCACAGGAACCAAAGCCGGGTCACAGGATCCAAAGCCGGAGCACAGAAACCAAAGCCAGGTCACAGAAACCAAAGCCGGGTCACAGAAACCGAAGCCGGGTCACAGAAACCAAAGCCGGGTCAACGAACCAAAGCCGGGGCAGAGAAACCAAAGCCCAGTCATAAAAACCAAAGCCGGGCACAGGAACCAAAGCCGGGTCACAGGATCCAAAGCCGGAGCACAGAAACCAAAGCCAGGTCACAGAAACCAAAGCGGGGTCACAGAAACCAAAGCCGGGTCACATGAACCAAAGCCAGGTCACAGAAACCAAAGCCGGGTCACAGAAACCGAAGCCGGGTCACAGAAACCAAAGCCGGGTCAACGAACCAAAGCCGGGGCAGAGAAACCAAAGCCCAGTCATAAAAACCAAAGCCGGGCACAGGAACCAAAGCCGGGTCACAGGATCCAAAGCCGGAGCACAGAAACCAAAGCCAGGTCACAGAAACCAAAGCGGGGTCACAGAAACCAAAGCCGGGTCACATGAACCAAAGCCAGGTCACAGAAACCAAAGCCGGGTCACAGAAACCGAAGCCGGGTCACAGAAACCAAAGCCGGGTCAACGAACCAAAGCCGGGGCAGAGAAACCAAAGCCCAGTCATAAAAACCAAAGCCGGGCACAGGAACCAAAGCCGGGTCACAGGATCCAAAGCCGGAGCACAGAAACCAAAGCCAGGTCACAGAAACCAAAGCGGGGTCACAGAAACCAAAGCCGGGTCACATGAACCAAAGCCAGGTCACAGAAACCAAAGCCGGGTCACAGAAACCGAAGCCGGGTCACAGAAACCAAAGCCGGGTCAACGAACCAAAGCCGGGGCAGAGAAACCAAAGCCCAGTCATAAAAACCAAAGCCGGGCACAGGAACCAAAGCCGGGTCACAGGATCCAAAGCCGGAGCACAGAAACCAAAGCCAGGTCACAGAAACCAAAGCGGGGTCACAGAAACCAAAGCCGGGTCACATGAACCAAAGCCAGGTCACAGAAACCAAAGCCGGTCACAAAAACCAAAGCCGGGTCACAAAACCAAAGCCGGGTCATACAACCCAAAGCCGGGTCAGAGAAACCAAAGCCAGGTCACAGAAACCACATTTGGGTCACAGAAATCGAAGCCGGGTCACAGAAACCAAAGCCGGGTCACATAAACCAAAGCCGCATCACAGAAACCAAACCTGGGTCACAGAAATTAAAGTCGGGTCAAAGAAACGAAAGCCGGGTCACAAAAACCAAAGCCGGGTCACAGAAACCAAAGCCGGGTCACAGAAACCAAAGCTGGTCACAGAAACCAAAACTGGGTCACAGAAACCAAAGTCGGGTCACAAAAACCAAAGCCGGGTCACAAAAACCAAAGCCAAGGGGCAGAAACCAGAGCTGGATGACAGAAACCAGAACCAGGCCACAAAAACCAAGGCCATGTCAAAGAAACCAAAGCCAATTCATAGAGACCAAAGCCGAGTCACAGAATCCAGAGCCGGGTCAGAGCAAACCAAAGCCAGGTCACAGAAACCAAAGCTGGATCACAGAAACCAAAGCCGGGTCAGAGAAACAAAAGCCAGGTCATTGAATCCAATGCTGGGTCACTGAAACCAAAGCCGGGTCACACAAACCAAAGCCCGGTCACAGAAACTAAAAGCTGGGTCTTAGAAACCAAAGCCGAGTCACGGAAACCAAAGCCAAGTAACACAAACCAATGTCAGGTCACAGAGACCAAAGCCGGTTCACAGACACCAAAGCCGGGTCACAGAAACCAAAGCTAGGTCAGAGAAACCAAAGCCGGGCAACAAAAACCAAAACCGGCTCACACAAACCAAAACCGGGTCACATAAACCAAACCGGGTCACAGATACCAAAGCTGGGTCACAGAAACCAAAGCCGGGTCACAGACACCAAAGCCGGGTCACAGAAACCAAAGCCGGGTCACAGAAAGCAAAGCCGGATCACAGAAACCAAAGCTGGGTCACAGAAACCAAAGCCGGGTCACAGACACCAAAGCCGGGTCACAGAAACCAAAGCCGGGTCACAGAAAGCAAAGCCGGATCACAGAAACCAAAGCCGGGTGACAGAAACCAAAGCCGGGTCACATAAACCTTGGCCAAGGCACAAAAACCAGAGCCGGGTCCCAGAAAACCAAAGCCGGGTCACACAAACCAAAGCCTGGCTACAAAAACCAGAGGCGGGTCACAGATACCAAAGCCGGGTCACAGAAACCAAAGCCGAGACACAGATAACAAAGCCGGGTCACAGAAAGAAAAGCCGGGTCACAAAAACCAAAGCCAAGTCAGAGAATCGAAAGCCATGTCACAGAAACCAAACCCGGTTCACAAAAACCAAAGCCGGGTCACGGAAACCAAAGCCGGGTCACAAAACCCAAAGTCGGGTCACAGAAACCAGAGCCAAGTCATACAAACCAGAGCCGGGGCACAGAAACCAAAGCCGGGTCACAGAAACCAAAGCCGGGTCACAGAAACCAAAGCCGGGTAAAAGAAACCAAAGCCAGGTCACAGAAACCAAAGCCGGGCCAGAGAAACCAAAGCCGGATCACTGAAACCAAAGCTGGTTCATACAAACCAAAGCCAAGACATCAAACCAAAGCGGGAGCACATAAACCGCAGCCCGGTCATAGAAAGCAAAGCCAGGTCATAGAAACCAAAGCCGGGTCACAGAATCCAAAGCCAGGTCAAAGAAACCAAAGCGGGTTCAAAAAAACCAAGCCGGGTCACAGTAACCAGAGCCGGCTCACAGAAACAAAAGCCAGGTCAAAGAAACCAAAGCCGGGTCAGAGAAACCAAAGCCGGGTCACAAAAACCAAAGCCAGGTCACAGAAACCAAAGCCGGGTCACAAAAAGCAAAGCCGGGTCACAGAAACCAAAGCCGGGTCATACAAACCAACGCCGAGTCACAGAAAGCAAAGCCGGGTCACAGAAACCAAAGCCGGGTCATACAAACCAACGCCGAGTCACAGAAAGCAAAGCCGGGTCACAGAAACCAAAGCCGGGTCATACAAACCAACGCCGAGTCACAGAAAGCAAAGCCGGGTCACAGAAACCAAAGCCGGGTCATACAAACCAACGCCGAGTCACAGAAAGCAAAGCCGGGTCACAGAAACCAAAGCCGGGTCATACAAACCAACGCCGAGTCACAGAAAGCAAAGCCGGGTCACAGAAACCAAAGCCGGGTCATACAAACCAACGCCGAGTCACAGAAAGCAAAGCCGGGTCACAGAAACCAAAGCCGGGTCATACAAACCAACGCCGAGTCACAGAAAGCAAAGCCGGGTCACAGAAACCAAAGCCGGGTCATACAAACCAACGCCGAGTCACAGAAAGCAAAGCCGGGTCACAGAAACCAAAGCCGGGTCATACAAACCAACGCCGAGTCACAGAAAGCAAAGCCGGGTCACAGAAACCAAAGCCGGGTCATACAAACCAACGCCGAGTCACAGAAAGCAAAGCCGGGTCACAGAAACCAAAGCCGGGTCATACAAACCAACGCCGAGTCACAGAAAGCAAAGCCGGGTCACAGAAACCAAAGCCGGGTCATACAAACCAACGCCGAGTCACAGAAAGCAAAGCCGGGTCACAGAAACCAAAGCCGGGTCATACAAACCAACGCCGAGTCACAGAAAGCAAAGCCGGGTCACAGAAACCAAAGCCGGGTCATACAAACCAACGCCGAGTCACAGAAAGCAAAGCCGGGTCACAGAAACCAAAGCCGGGTCATACAAACCAACGCCGAGTCACAGAAAGCAAAGCCGGGTCACAGAAACCAAAGCCGGGTCATACAAACCAACGCCGAGTCACAGAAAGCAAAGCCGGGTCACAGAAACCAAAGCCGGGTCATACAAACCAACGCCGAGTCACAGAAAGCAAAGCCGGGTCACAGAAACCAAAGCCGGGTCATACAAACCAACGCCGAGTCACAGAAAGCAAAGCCGGGTCACAGAAACCAAAGCCGGGTCATACAAACCAACGCCGAGTCACAGAAAGCAAAGCCGGGTCACAGAAACCAAAGCCGGGTCATACAAACCAACGCCGAGTCACAGAAAGCAAAGCCGGGTCACAGAAACCAAAGCCGGGTCATACAAACCAACGCCGAGTCACAGAAAGCAAAGCCGGGTCACAGAAACCAAAGCCGGGTCATACAAACCAACGCCGAGTCACAGAAAGCAAAGCCGGGTCACAGAAACCAAAGCCGGGTCATACAAACCAACGCCGAGTCACAGAAAGCAAAGCCGGGTCACAGAAACCAAAGCCGGGTCATACAAACCAACGCCGAGTCACAGAAAGCAAAGCCGGGTCACAGAAACCAAAGCCGGGTCATACAAACCAACGCCGAGTCACAGAAAGCAAAGCCGGGTCACAGAAACCAAAGCCGGGTCATACAAACCAACGCCGAGTCACAGAAAGCAAAGCCGGGTCACAGAAACCAAAGCCGGGTCATACAAACCAACGCCGAGTCACAGAAAGCAAAGCCGGGTCACAGAAACCAAAGCCGGGTCATACAAACCAACGCCGAGTCACAGAAAGCAAAGCCGGGTCACAGAAACCAAAGCCGGGTCATACAAACCAACGCCGAGTCACAGAAAGCAAAGCCGGGTCACAGAAACCAAAGCCGGGTCATACAAACCAACGCCGAGTCACAGAAAGCAAAGCCGGGTCACAGAAACCAAAGCCGGGTCATACAAACCAACGCCGAGTCACAGAAAGCAAAGCCGGGTCACAGAAACCAAAGCCGGGTCATACAAACCAACGCCGAGTCACAGAAAGCAAAGCCGGGTCACAGAAACCAAAGCCGGGTCATACAAACCAACGCCGAGTCACAGAAAGCAAAGCCGGGTCACAGAAACCAAAGCCGGGTCATACAAACCAACGCCGAGTCACAGAAAGCAAAGCCGGGTCACAGAAACCAAAGCCGGGTCATACAAACCAACGCCGAGTCACAGAAAGCAAAGCCGGGTCACAGAAACCAAAGCCGGGTCATACAAACCAACGCCGAGTCACAGAAAGCAAAGCCGGGTCACAGAAACCAAAGCCGGGTCATACAAACCAACGCCGAGTCACAGAAAGCAAAGCCGGGTCACAGAAACCAAAGCCAGGTCACAGAAACCAAAGCCGGGTCACATAACCAAAGCCGGGTCACAGGAACCAAAGCCGGGTCACAGAAACCAAAGCCTGGCCACAAAAACCAATGGCGGGTCACAGAAACCAAAGCCGGGTCACAGAAAGCAAAGCCAGGTCACAGAAACCAAACCCAGGTACAGAAACCAAAGCCGGGTCACAGACACCAAAGCCGGGTCACAGAAACCAAAGCTGGGTCACAGAAACCAAAGCCGGGTCATGGAAACTAAAGTCAGGTCACAGAAACCAAAGCAAGTCACATAAACCTAAGCCAAGTCACAAAAACCAAAGCCGTGTCCCAGAAACCAAAGCCGGGTCACAGAAACCAAAGCCTGGCCACAAAAACCAAAGGCGGGTCACAGAAACCAAAGTCGGGTCACAGAAACCAAAGCCGGGTCTCAGCAACGAAAGCCGGGTCACAGAAACCAAAGCCGAGTCACAGAAACAAATCCGGGTCACAGAAAGCAAAGCCGGGTCACACAAACCAAAGACGGGTCACGAAAACCAAAGCCAGGTCAGAGAATCATAAGCCGGGTCAAAGAAACCAAAACCGGTTCACAAAAACCACAGCCGGGTCACGGAAACCAAAGTCGGGACAGAAAAACCAAAGCCGGGTCACAGAAAGCAAAGCCAAGTCATAGAAACCAAAGCCAGGTCACAGTAACCAAAGCCGGGTCACAGAAACCAAAGCTGGGTCATCGAAACCAAAGCCGGGTCACAGAAACCAAAGCTGGGTCACAGAAACCAAAGCCAGGTCAGAGAAACCAAAGCCGGATCACAGAAACCAAAGCCGGGTCACAGAAACCAAAGCTGGGTCACAGAAACCAAAGCCAGGTCAGAGAAACCAAAGCCGGATCACTGAAACCAAAGCCGGGTGACAGAAACCAAAGCCAAGTCAACAAACAAAAGCCGGAGCACAGAAACCAAAGCCCGGTCATAGAAACCAAAGCCGGGCCACAGAAACCAAAGCCGGGTCACAGAAACCTAAGCCAGATCACAGAAACCACAGCCGGGTCACAGCAACCAAGGCCTGGTCACAGAACCAAAGCCGGGTCACAGAAACCAGATCCAGGTCACAGAAACCAAAGCGGGTTGAAAAAAACAAGTCGGGTCACAGTAACCAAAGCCGGCTCACAGAAACAAAAGCCGGGACAAAGAAACCAAAGCCGGGTCACAGAAACCAAAGCGGGTTGAAAAAAACAAGTCGGGTCACAGTAACCAAAGCCGGCTCACAGAAACAAAAGCCGGGACAAAGAAACCAAAGCCGGGTCACAGAAACCAAAGCTGGGTCACAGAAACCAGAGCCAGGTCACAGAAACCAAAGCCGGGTCACAGAAACCAAAGCCGGGTCAGAGAAACCAAAGCTCGGTCACAGAAACCAATGCCGGGTAACAGAAACCAAAGCTGGCTCACAGAAACCAATGTCGGCTCAAAGAAACCAAAGCCGAGTCACAAAAACCAAAGCCGGGTCACAAAAACCAATGCCGGGTCACAGAAACCAGAACCAGGTCACAGAAATCAAAGCCGGGTCACAGAAACCAAAGGCGGGTCAGAGAAACCAAAGCCGAGTCACGGAAACCAAAGCTGGGTCACGCAAACCAAAGCCGGGTCAGGGAAACCAAAGCCCGGTCACAAAATCCAAAGCGGGGTCAGAGAAGTTAAAGACGGGTCACAGCAACCAAAGTCCGGTTACAGGGGCCAATGCCGGGTCACATAAACCAAACCTGGGTCACAGAAACCAATGCCGGGTAACAAAAACCAAAGCCGGGTCACAGAAACCAATGCTGGGTCACAGAAACCAAAGCCAGCCAAAGAAACCAAAGCTGGGTCACAGAAACCAGAGCCGGGTCACAGAAACCAAAGCCGGGTCACAAAACCCAAAGCCAGGTGACAGAAACCAAAGCCGGATAACAGAAACCAGAACCAGGTCACAAAAACCAAACCATGTCATAGAAACCAAAGCCAATTCACATAAACCAAAGCCCAGTCACATAATCCAGAGCCGGGTCACAGCAAACCAAAGCCAGGTCACAAAAACCAAAGCTGGGTCAGAGAAACCAAAGCCGGGTTAGAGAAACCAAAGCCAGGTCACAGAATCCAATGCCGGGTCACTGAAACCAAAGCCTGGTCACAGGTACCAAAGCCGGGTCACAGAAACTAAAACCCGGGTCTTAGAAACCAAAGCCGCATCACAGAAACCAAAGCCAACTCACAGAAACCAAAGCCGGGTCACAGAAACGAAAGCCAGTCCACGGACACCAAAGCTGGGTCACTGAAACCAAAGCTGGGTCACAGAAACCAAAGCGGGGCCACAGAAACCAAAACCGGGTCACAGAAACCAAGACCGGGTCACATCAACCAAAGCCTGGTCACAGATACCAAAGCCAGGTCAAACAAATCAAAGCCGGGTCACAGAAACCAGAGCCGGGTCACAGAAACCAAAGCCGGGTCACAGAAACCAAAGCCGGCACACATAAACCAAAGGCGGGTCACAGAAACCAAAGTCAGGTCACAGAAACCAAAGCCGGGTCACAGCAGCCAAAGCCGGGTCACAAAAACCAAAGCCGAGTAACAGAAAACAAAAATGGGGCACAGAAATTAATACTGGGTCACACAAACCAAAGCCGGGTCACATAACCCAAAGCCAGGTCAGAGAAACGAAAGCCGGGTCACAGAAACCAAAGCCGGTTCAAACAAACCAAAGCCGGGTCACAGAAACCAAAGTCAGGTCACAGAAACCAAAGCCGGGTCAAAGAAACCAAAGCTAAGTCACAGAAACCAAAGCCGGGTCACAGAAACCAAAGTCAGGTCACAGAAACCAAAGCCGGGTCACACAAACCAAAGCCGGGTCACATAACCCAAAGCCAGGTCAGAGAAACGAAAGCCGGGTCACAGAAACCAAAGCCGTGTCACAGAATCCAACGCTGGATCACAAAAACCAAAGCCGGGTCACAGCAACCAAAACCAGGTCACAGAACCAAAGCCGGGTCACAGACACCAAAGCCAGATCACAGAAACCAAAGCGGGGTCACAAAAACCAAGCCGGGTCACAGTAACCAAAGCCAGCTCACAGGAATAAAAGCCACGTCAGAGAAACCAAAGCCGGGTCACAGAAACCAAAGCCGGGTCACAGAAACCAAAGCTGGGTGACAAAAACCAAAGCCGGGTCAGAGAAACCAAAGCCAGGTCACAGAAACCAAAGCTGGGTCATGCAAACAAAAACCGGGTCAGACAAACCAAAGCCCGTTCACAGAAACCAAAGCCGGGTCACTGAAACCAAAGCCAGGTCAAAGCAACCAAAGTCGGGTTACAGAAACCAAAGCCGGGTCACAGAAACCGAAGCAGGGTCACAGAAACCAAAGCCATGCCACAAAAACCAAAACCAGGTCACAGAAACCAAAGCCGGGTCACAGAAACCAAAGCTCGGTCACAGAAACCAAAGCCGGGGCACAGAAACGAAAGCCGGGGCATAGAAACCAGAGCCGGGTCACAGAAACCAGAGCCGGATCACTGAAACCAAAGCCGGGTCACAAAAACCAAAGCCAGTCACAGAAACCAAAGCCGGGGCACAGAAACGAAAGCCGGGGCATAGAAACCAGAGCCGGGTCACAGAAACCAGAGCCGGATCACTGAAACCAAAGCCGGGTCACAAAAACCAAAGCCAGTCACAGAAACCAAAGCCGGGGCACAGAAACGAAAGCCGGGGCATAGAAACCAGAGCCGGGTCACAGAAACCAGAGCCGGATCACTGAAACCAAAGCCGGGTCACAAAAACCAAAGCCAGTCACAGAAACCAAAGCCGGGGCACAGAAACGAAAGCCGGGGCATAGAAACCAGAGCCGGGTCACAGGAACCAAGAACGGTCCCATAAACCAAAGCCGGGTCATAGAAACCAAGCCGGGTCACACAAACCAAAGCCGGGTCACAGAAACCAAAGCCGGGTCACAGAAACGAAAGCCGGGGCTTAGAAACCAGAGCCGGGTCACAGAAACCAAAGCCAGGTCACACAAACCAAAGCCCGGTCACGGCAACCAAAGTCGGGTCACAGAAACCTAAGCCAGTCACAAAAACCAAAGCCGGGTCACAAAAACAAAATTTTGGGTCACAGAAAGCAAAGCCGAGTCACAGAAACCAAAGCCGGCTCACAGCAACCAAACCCGGGTAACACAAACCAAAGCCGGGTCACAAAAACCAAAGCCGGGTCACAGAAACCAAAGCCTGTTACGGAATTTAAAGTTGGGTCACAGAAGTTAAAGTCGGGTCACAGGAACCAAAGCCGGGTCACAAAACCAAAGCCGGGTCACGGAAACCAAAGCCGGATCACATAAACCAAAGCCGGGTCACACAAACCAAAGCCAGGTGACAAAACCCAAAGCCTGATGACAGAAACCAGAACCAGGTCACAAAAACCAAAGCCATGTCAAAGAAACCAAACCAAACTCATAGAAACCAAAGCTGAGTCATAGAATCCAGAGCTAGGTCACAGCAAACCAAAGCCAGGTCACAGAAACCAAAGTTGGGTCAAAGAAACCAGCCCGGGTCAGAGAAACCAAAGCCACGTCACAGAATCCAATGCCGTGTCATTGAAACCAAAGCCGGGTCAAAGAAACCAAAGCCGAGTCATACAAACTAAAAGCTGGGTCTTCAAAACCAAAGCCGGGTCATAGAAACCAAAGCCAAGTCACAAAAACCAATGCCGGGTCACAAAAACCAGAGCCGGTCCAAAGACACCAAAGCCTGGTCACAGAAACCAAAGCTGGGCCACGGAATCCAAAGTAGGGCCACTGAGACCAAAACCGGGTCACATAAACCAAAACTAAGTCACATAAACCAAAGCCGGATCACAGATACCAAAGCCGGGTCACATAAACCAAAGCTGGGTCACAGACATTAAAGCCGGGTCACAGAAACCAAAGCCGGGTCACAGAAACCAAAGCCGGGTCACAGAAACCAAAACTGGATCACAAAAGCCAAACCGGGTCACAGAAACCAAAGCCGGGTCACAAAAACCAAAGCCGGGTCAAAGAAACCAAAGCTGGGTCACAAAAGCCAAAGCCGGTTCACTGAAACCAAAGCCGGGTCACAGAAACCAAAGCCAGGTCAACAAACCAAAGCCTGAGCACAGAAACCAAAGCCCGGTTATAGAAACCAAAGCCGGGTCACAGAAACCAAACCCGGGTAACAGAATCCAAAGCCGGATCACAGAAACCAAAGCCTGGTCACAGCAACCAAAGCCAGGTCACAGAACCAAAGCCAGGTCACAGAAACCAAAGCCAGGTCACAGAATCCAAAGCGGGGTCACAGAAACCAAGCCGGGCAATAGTGACCAAAGCCGGCTCCTAGAAACAAAAGCCAGGTCAAAGACACCAGAGCCAGGTCACAGAAACCAAAGCCGGGTCACAGAAACCAGAGCCGGGTCACAGAAACCATAGCCGAGTCACAGAAAGCCGGGTCACAGAAGCCAAAGCCGGGTCACAGAAACCAAAGCCGGGTCATAGAAACCAAAGCCGGGTCACAGAAACCAAAGCCGAGTCACAGAAAGCAAAGCCGGGTCACAGAAACCAAAGCCGGGTCATAGAAACCAAAGCCGGGTCACAGAAACCAAAGCCGAGTCACAGAAAGCAAAGCCGGGTCACAGAAACCAAAGCCGGGTCATAGAAACCAAAGCCGGGTCACAGAAACCAAAGCCGAGTCACAGAAAGCAAAGCCGGGTCACAGAAACCAAAGCCGGGTCATAGAAACCAAAGCCGGGTCACAGAAACCAAAGCCGAGTCACAGAAAGCAAAGCCGGGTCACAGAAACCAAAGCCGGGTCATAGAAACCAAAGCCGGGTCACAGAAACCAAAGCCGAGTCACAGAAAGCAAAGCCGGGTCACAGAAACCAAAGCCGGGTCATAGAAACCAAAGCCGGGTCACAGAAACCAAAGCCGAGTCACAGAAAGCAAAGCCGGGTCACAGAAACCAAAGCCGGGTCATAGAAACCAAAGCCGGGTCACAGAAACCAAAGCCGAGTCACAGAAAGCAAAGCCGGGTCACAGAAACCAAAGCCGGGTCATAGAAACCAAAGCCGGGTCACAGAAACCAAAGCCGAGTCACAGAAAGCAAAGCCGGGTCACAGAAACCAAAGCCGGGTCATAGAAACCAAAGCCGGGTCACAGAAACCAAAGCCGAGTCACAGAAAGCAAAGCCGGGTCACAGAAACCAAAGCCGGGTCATAGAAACCAAAGCCGGGTCACAGAAACCAAAGCCGAGTCACAGAAAGCAAAGCCGGGTCACAGAAACCAAAGCCGGGACACAGAAACAAAAGCCAGGTCACATAAACCAAAGCCCGGTCACAGAAACCAAAGCCGAGTCACAAAAACCAAAGCCGGGTCATAGAAACAAAAGATGGGTCACAGAAACCAAAGCCGGGTCAAAGGAACCAAAGCTGGGTACACCAAAGCAGGACTAAAGAAACCAAAGCCGGGTCAGATAAATCAAAGCCGGGTCACAGAAACCAAAGCCGGGTCACAGAAACCAAAGCCGGGTCAAAGAAACCAAAGCTGGATAAACCAAAGCCGGATCACAGAAACCAAAGCTGGGCCACAGAAACAAAAGCCGGGTCAAAGAAGCCAAAGCCGGGTCACAGAAATCAAAGCCAGGTCACACAAACCAAACCAGGGTCACAGAAACCAAAGCCGAGTCACAGAAACCAGAGCCGGGTCACAGCAACCAAAGCCGGGTCACCGAAACCAGAGCCGAGTCACAAAGAACAAAGCCGGGTCAGAGAAGGCAAAGCCTGGTCACACAAACCAAACCCGGGTCACAAAAACCAAAGCCAGGTCAGAGAAAAAAACGCCGGGTCACAGAAACCAAAGCCGGTTCACATAAACCAAGCCGGGTCACAGAAACCAAAGTCAGGTCACAGAAACCAAACCCGGGTCACAGAAACAAAAGCCAAGTCACAGAAACCAAAGCCGGGTCAAAGAAACCAAAGCCGGGTCACTGAAACCAAAACGAGGTCACAAAAACCAAAGCCGGGTCACAGAAACCAAAGCCGGGTCACAGAAACCAAAGCCAGTTCACACAAACCAAAGCCCGGTCACAGAAACCAAAGCCGTGTCACAGAAACCTAAGCCGGTCACAGAAACCAAAGCCGGGTCACTGGAACCAAAGTCAGGTCACAGAAACCAAAGCCGGGTCACAGAAACCAAGCTGGGTCACAGAAACCAAAGCCGGGTCACCAAAACCAAAGCTGGGTCACATAAATCAAAGCCGGGTCACAGAAACCAAAACCGGGTCAAAGAAACCAAAGCCGGATCACAAAAACCAAAGCTGGGTCACAGAAACCAAAACCGGGTCAGAGAAACGAAAGCCGGGTCACAGAAACCAAAGCCGGATCATAGAAACCAAAGCTGAGTAACAGAAACCAAAGCCGGGTCATAGAAACCAAAGCTGGGTCACAGAACCCAAAACCGGGTCACACAAAGCCAGGTCACAGAAGCTAAAGCCGGGTCACAAAAACGAAAGCCGGGTCACAAAAACCATGGCCGGGTCATCGAAACCAAAGCCGGGTCCCAGAAACCAAAGCCGGGTCACAGACACCAAAGCCGGGTCAGAGAAACCAACGCCGGGTCACAAAAACCAAAGCCGGGTCACAGAAACCAAAGCCAGGTCACAGAAACCAAAGCCAAGTCATAGAAACCCAAGCCGGGTCACAGAAACAAAAGCCGGGTCAGAGAAACCAAAGCCAGGTCACAGAAACCAAAGCCAAGTCACAGAAACCAAAGCCGGGTCACTGGAACCAAAGCCAGGTCACAGAAACCAAAGCCAAGTCACAGAAACCAAAGCCGGGTCACTGGAACCAAAGCCAGGTCACAGAAACCAAAGCCAAGTCACAGAAACCAAAGCCGGGTCACTGGAACCAAAGCCAGGTCACAGAAACCAAAGCCAAGTCACAGAAACCAAAGCCGGGTCACTGGAACCAAAGCCAGGTCACAGAAACCAAAGCCAAGTCACAGAAACCAAAGCCGGGTCACTGGAACCAAAGCCAGGTCACAGAAACCAAAGCCAAGTCACAGAAACCAAAGCCGGGTCACTGGAACCAAAGCCAGGTCACAGAAACCAAAGCCAAGTCACAGAAACCAAAGCCGGGTCACTGGAACCAAAGCCAGGTCACAGAAACCAAAGCCAAGTCACAGAAACCAAAGCCGGGTCACTGGAACCAAAGCCAGGTCACAGAAACCAAAGCCAAGTCACAGAAACCAAAGCCGGGTCACTGGAACCAAAGCCAGGTCACAGAAACCAAAGCCAAGTCACAGAAACCAAAGCCGGGTCACAAAACCAAAACCGGGTCAACAAACCAAAGCCGGCGCACAGAAACCAAAGCCCGGTCATAGAAACCAAAGCTGGATCACAGAAACCAAAGCTGGGTCACAGAATCCAAAGCCAGATCACTGAAACCAAAGCCGGGTCACAGCAACCAAAGCCAGGTCACAGAACCAAAGCCGGGTCACAGAAACCAATGCCAGGTCACATAAACCAAAGCGAGGTCACAGAAACCAAAGCCGGGTCACAGTAACCAAAGCGGGCTCACAGAAACAAAAGCCAGTTGAAAGAAACAAAAGCCGGGTCAGAGAAACCTAAGCCGGGTAACAGAAACCAAAGCCGGGTCACAAGAACCAAAGCCGCGTCACAAAACCCAAGCCGGGACACAGAAACCAAATCTCACAAAAACCAAAGCCGGGTCACAGAAACCAAAGCCGGGTCAGAGAAGCTAAAGCCGGGTCACAGAAACCAAACCCGGGTCACAGAAACCAAAGCCGGGTCACATCAACCAAAGCTGGGTCACACAAACCAATGCCTGGTCACAGAAACCAAAGCTGGGTCACAGAAACCTAAGCCGGTCACAGAAACCAAAGCCGGGTCACAGAAACCAAGCTGGGTCACAGAAACCAAAGCCGAGGCACAGAAACCAAAGCTGGGTCACAGAAATCAAAGCCCGGTCACAGAAACCAAAGCCGGGTCACAGAAACCAGAGTCGGGTCACAGAAACCAGAGCCGGGTCACAGAAACCAAGCTGGGTCACAGAAACCAAAGCCGAGGCACAGAAACCAAAGCCGGGTCACAGAAACCAGAGTCGGGTCACAGAAACCAGAGCCGGGTCACAGAAACCAAGCTGGGTCACAGAAACTAAAGCCGGGTCACAGAAACCAAAGCCGGGTCCCAGAAACCAAAGCCGGGTCACAGAAACCAAAGCCGGGTCAGAGAAACCAACGCCGGATCACAGAAACCAAAGCGAGGTCACAGTAACCAAAGCCAGGTCACAGAAACCAAAGCCAGGTCATAGAAACCAAAGCTGGGTCACAGAAGCAAAAGCCGGGTCATAGAAACCAAAGACGGGTCACAGAATCCAAAGCCGGGTCAAAGAAACCAAAGCTAGATAAACCAAAGCCGGATCACAAATACCAAAACTGGGCCACAGAAACGAAAGCCGGGTCAGAGAAACCGAAGCCTGGTCACAGAAACCAAAGCCGGGTCACAAAAACCAAAGCCGGGTCACAGAAACCGAAACTGGGTCACAGAAACCAAAGCCGGGTCACATAACCCAAAGCCGGGTCACAAGAACATAGGCCGGGCCTACTTCCGCCTTACTTGCACCCTACTTGCGCCCTACTTGCGCCCTAGTTGCACCCTAGTTGCGCCCTAGTTACGCCCTAGCTGCGCCCTAGTTACGCCCTAGTTGCGCCCTAGTCGCGGCCTACTTGCGCCCTAGTTGCGCCCTAGTTGACCCCTAGTTATGCCCTAGTTGCGTCCTAGTTGCGCCCTAGTTGCACCCTAGTCGCGCCCTAGTCGTGCCCTAGCTGCGCCCTAGTTGCGCCCTAGTTGCACCCTATTTGCGCCCTTATTACACCCTACTTGCGCCCTACTGGCACCCTACTTGCACCCTAGTTGAGCCTTTGTTAGGCACTAGCTACGCCCTTGTTGCGCCCTAGTTGCACCCTAGTTGCGTCCTACTTGTGCCCTACTAGCGTGCTAGTCACACCATACCGAATTGAAGTACAGAATCATCTCCAAGAATTTCAGGGAGTTGCGCCTTTGTTGCACCCAACTTGCACACTAGTTGCACCCTAGTTGCGCCCTAGTTGTACCTTAGTTGCACCCTAGTTGTACCCTAGTGGCGCCCTAGTTACACCCAATTTGCGCCCTAGTTGCGCCTTAGTTGCGCCCTAGTTGTGCCCTAGTTGCGTCCTAGCTGCGCCCTAGTTGCGCCCTACTTGCACCCTAGTTGCACCCTTCTTGCCCCCTATTGGCGCCTACTTGCGCCCTAGTTGCGCCCTAGTTGCGCCCTAGTTGCGCCCTAGTTGCCCC
>SZWC01000098.1:435173-448618 GCA_023375785.1 Penium margaritaceum
CCCTAGTTGCGCCCTAGTTGCGCCCTAGTTGTGCCCTAGTTGCCCCCAGTTGCGCCCTAATTGCGCCCTAGTTGTGCCCAAGTTGCGCCCTAGTTGCGCTCTAGTTGCACCCTAGGTGCGTCCTAGTTACACCCTTGTTGCACCCTAGTTGCGCCCTAGTTGCGCCCTAGTTGCGCCCTAGTTGCGCCCTAGTTGCGCCCTAGTTGCACCAAGGTGCGCCCTAGTTGCGCCCTTGTTGTGCCTTAGTTGTGCCCTAGTTGCGCCCTACTTGCGCCCTTCTTGCGCCCTAGTTGCGCCCTACTTGCACCCTAGTTGCGTCTTAGTTGCACCCTATTTGCGCCCTAGTTGCGCCCTTCTTGCGTCCTTGTTACACCCTACTTCTAGCCTATTGGCGCCCTACTTGCGCCCTAGTTATGCCATAGTTGAGCACTAGCTACGCCCTAATTGCGCCCTGGTTGCACCCTACTTGCCCCCTCGTTGCACCCTAGTTGCGCCCTTCTTGCATCCTAGTTGCGCCCTAGTTGCGCCCTTGTTGCGCCCTAGTTGCGCCCTAGTTACACCCCGGTTGCGCACAAATTGCAACCTACTTGCGCCCTACTTGCACCCTACTTGCGCCCTAGTTGCGCCTCAGTTGGGGACTAGCTACGCCCTAGTTGTACCCTAGTTGCGCCCTAGTTGCGTCCTACGTGTACCCTGTTTTTGCTCTAGTTGCACCTTTGTTTTGCCCTTGTTGTGCCCTAGTTGTGCCCTAGTTGCGCTCTAGTTGCGCCCTAGTTGCGTCCTAGTTGCGCCCTAGTTGCGCCCTAGTTGTGCTCTAGTTGTGCCCTGTTTGCGCCCTACTTGCGCCCTACTTGCACCCTACTTGCCCCCTTCTTGCACCCTAGTTGCGTCTTAGTTGCGCCCTAGTTGCGGCCTAGTTGCGCCCTAGTTGTGCCCTATTTGCGCCCTAGTTGCACCCTAGTTGTGCCCTAGTTGCGCCCTAGTTGCGCCCTAGTTGCCCCCGGCTGCGCCCTAATTGCGCCGTAGTTGCGCCCTAGTTGCGCCTTAGTTGCGCTCTAGTTGCGCCCTAGTTGCATCCTAGTTGCACCCTAGTTGCGCCCTAGTTGCACCCTAGTTACGCCCTCGTGGCACCCTAGTTACGCCCTAGTTGCGCCTTATTTGCGCCTAGTTGTGCCCTAGTTGCACCCTTCTTGCGCCTTAGTTGTGCCCTAGTTGCGCGCTACTTCCACCGTACTTGCGCCCTTGTTGCGCCCTACTTGCACCCTAGTTGCGTCTTAGTTACACCCTAGTTGCACCCTAGTTGCGCCCTTCTTGCATCCTTATTGCACCCTACTTACACCCTATTGGCGCCCTACTTGCGCCCTAGTTGCGCCTCACTTGGGCACTAGCTACGCCCTAATTGTGCCCTAGTTGCGCCCTAGTTGTGTCTTACTTGCGCCCTACTTGCGCCCTAGTTGTACCCTAGTTGCGCCCTACTTGCACCTTAGTTGCACCCTATTTGCGCCCTAGTTGCACCCTTGTTGCGCCCTAGTTGCGCCCTGGTTGCGCACAAGTTGCAACCTACTTGCACCCTAGTTAGGCCTTAGTTGGGGACCAGCTACGACCTAGTTGTACCCTAGTTGCGCCCTAGTTGCGTCCTACTTGTACCCTATTCGTGCCCTAGTTACGCCTTTGTTGCACCCTAGTTGCGCCCTAGTTGCGCCCTAGTTGCGCCCTAGTTGCGCCATAGTTGCGCCCTAGATGCACCCTAGTTGGGTCCTAGTTGCGCCCTAGTTGCGCCCGAGTTGTGCACAAGTCGTGCCCTAGTCGCGCCATAGTTGTGCCCTAGTTGCGCCCTAGTTGTGCCCTAGTTGTGCCCTAGTTGAGCCCCAGTTACGCCTTAGTTGCCCCCAGTTGCACCCTAATTGCAACCTAGTTGCGCCCTAGTTGCGCACCAGTTGCGCCCTAGTTGCACCCTAGTTGCGCTCAAGTCGCGCCCTAGCCGCGTCCTAGTCGCGCCATAGTTGCGCCCTAGTTGCGCACTAGTTAACTCTAGTTGCGCCCTAGTTGCGCCCTAGTTCCGCCCTACTTATGCCCTAGTTACCTCCTAGTTGCGCCCTAGTTGTACCCTAGTTGCCCCCTAGTTGCGCCCTTGTTGCGCCCGGGCGCCCTAGTTTTGCCCTAGTTATGCCCTGCTTGCACCCTAGTTGCACCCTAGTTACGCACTAGTTGCGCCCTACTTGCGTCCTAGTTGCACCCTAGTTGCACCCTACTTGCGCCCTACTTGCGCCTTTCTGGCGCCTACTTGCACCCTTGTTGCGCCTCAGTTGGGTACTCGCTACGCCCTAGTTGTCCCCTAGTTACGCCCTAGCTGCATCCTACTTGCACCTTAGTTGCGCCTTAGTTGCGCCCTAGTTGCGCCTATCTTGCACACTAGTTGCACCCTAGTTGCACCCTAGTTGCGCCCTAGTTGCGCCCTAGTTGCGCCCTAGTTACGCCCTAGCTGCATCCTACTTGCACCTTAGTTGCGCCTTAGTTGCGCCCTAGTTGCGCCTATCTTGCACACTAGTTGCACCCTAGTTGCACCCTAGTTGCGCCCTAGTTGCGCCCTAGTTGCGCCCTAGTTGTGCCATAGTTACGCCCTCGTAGTGCCCTCATTGCGCCCTAGTTGCACCCTAGTTGCGCCCTAGTTGCACCCTAGTTGCGCCCTAGTTGCGCCCTAGTTGCGCCCTAGTTGCGTCCTAGTTGCGCCCTGGTTGCGCCCTAGTTACGCCCTAGCTACGCCCTAGTTGCGCCTTAGTTGTGCCCTAGTTGCGCCCTACCTGCCTCCTACTTACACCCTTATCGCGCCCTAGTTGCACCCTACTTGCGCCCTAGATGCATCCTAGTTGCGCCCTAGTTGCGCCCTTCTTGCGCCCTTATTGCACCCTACTTACGCCCTATTGGCGCCGTACTTGCACCCTAGTTGGGCCTCAGTTGGGCACTACCTAGGCCCTAGTTGTATCCTAGTTGTGCCCTAGTTGCGTCCTACTTGTGCCATATATGCGCCCTAGTTGCGCCTTTGTTGCGCCCTACTTGCGCCTTAGTTGTGCCCTAGCTGCGCCCTAGTTGCGCCCTAGTTGCACCCTAGTTGCGCCCTAGTTGCGCCCTAGTTGCGCCCTAGTTGCACCCTAGTTGCACCCTAGTTGCGCCCTTGTTACGCCCTTGTTGTGCCCTCGTTGCGCCCTCGTTGTGCCCTAGTTGCACCCTAGTTGCGCCCTAGTTGTGCCCCACTTACACCGTAGTTGCGCCCTAATTGTGCCCTACTTGCACCCTACTTGCGCCCAAGTTGCACCCTAGTTGCGCCCTAGTTGCGCCCTAGTTGCTCCCTTGTTGCCCCCCAGTTGCACCCCAGTTACGCTGTAGTTGCACCCTAGTTGCGCCCTCGGTGCGCCCTAGTTGCACCCTAGTTACGCCCTACTTGCGTCCTAGTTGCGTCCTAGTTGCGCCCTAGTTGCGCCCTAGTTGCGCCCTAGTTGCGCCCTTGTCGCGCCCTAGTTGCGTCCTAGTTGCGCCCAAGTTGCGCCCTAGTTGCACCCTACTTGCGCCCTTATTGCACCCTACTTGCACCCTACTGGCACCCTACTTGCACCCTAGTTGTGCCTAAGTTGGGCACTAGCTACGCCCTAGTTGTATCCTAGTTGCGCCCTAGTTGCGTCCTACATGCGCCCTACTTGCACGCTAGTTGCGCCTTAGTTGCGCCTTACTTGCGCTGAACTTGCGCACTAGTTGCACCCTAGTTGCGCCCTAGTTGCGCCCTAGTTGCGCCCTAGTTGCGCTCTAGTTGTACCCTGGTTGCACCATACTTGCGCCCTAGTTCGCCCTAGTTGCGCTCTAGTTGCACTCTACTTGCGCCCAAGTTGCACCTAAGTTGCGCCCCAGTTGCGCCCAACTTGCAAACTAGTTGCACCCTAGTTACACCCTATTTACACCCTATTTGCACCCTTCTTGCACCCCTATTGCACCAAACTTACACCCCACTGGCCCCCTACTTGCGCCCTAGTTGCGCCTGAGTTGGGCACTAGCTACGCCATGGTTGTGCCTTAGTTGCGTCCTAGTTGCGTCTTACTTGCGCCCTACTTGCGCCCTAGTTGCACTCTAGTTATGCCATAGTTGCACCCTAGTTGCGCCCTAGTTGCGCCCTAGTTGTGCCCTGAGTGCGCGCCCTAGTTGCACACAAGTTGCACCCTACTTGCGCCGTACTTGCACCCTACTTGCGCCCTAGTTACGCCTCAGTTGGGCACTAGCTACGCCCTAGTTGTACGCTAGTTGCGCCCTAGTTGTGCCCTACTTCCACCCTAGTTGCACCCTAGTTACGCACTAGTTGCGCCCTAGTTGCATTCTAGTTGCGCCCTAGTTGTGCCCTAGTTGCCCCCTACTTGCGCCTTTCTGGCGCCTACTTGCGCCCTAGTTGCGCCTCTGTTGGGCACTAGATACGCCCTAGTTGTCCCCTTGTTGCGCCCTACTTGCGTCCTACTTACGCCCTAGTTCTGCCTGAGTTGCGCCCTAGTTGCGCCCAACTTGTACACTAGTTGTACTCTAGTTGCGACCTGGTTGCGCCCTAGTTGCACCCTAGTTGCGTCCTAGTTGCGCCCTAGTTGCGCCCTTGTTGCGCCCTCGTTGCGCCCTAGTTGCGCCCTAGTTGCGCCCTCGTTCCGCCCTCGTTGTGCCCTAGTTGCACCCTAGTTGCGCCCTAGTTGCGGCCTAGTTGCGCCCTAATTGTCCCCAGTTGCGCCCTAATTGTGCCCTATTTGCGTCCTAGTTGCGCCCTAGATGCGCTCTAGTTGCGCCCTAGTTGCGTCCTAGTTGCGCCCTAGTTGCGCCCTAGTTGCGCCCTAGTTGCACCCTAGTTGCGCCCTAGTTGCGCCCTAGTTGCGCCCTATATGCGCCTAGTTACGCCCTAGTTGCGCCCTTGTTGCGCCTTAGTTGTAACTTTGTTGCGCCCTACTTGTACCATACTTGCACCCTAGTTGTTCCCTAATTGCATCCTAGTTGCGTCTTAGTTATGCCCTAGTTGCGCCCTAGTTGTGCCCTTCTTCCGCCCTTATTGCACCCTACTTACACCCTATTGGCGCCCTATTTGCACCCTAGTTGCGTCTTACTTGTGCCCTACTTGGGCCCTAGTAGCACCATAGTTGCGCCCTACTTGCACCCTAGTTTTGCCCTAGTTACGCACTAGTTACGCCCTAGTTGCACCCTAGCTGCACCCTGGGTACGCACAAGTTGCAACCTACTTTCGCCTTACTTGCACCCTACTTGCGTCCTAGTTGCGCCTCAGTTGGGGACTAGCTATGCCCTAGTTGTACCCTAGTTGCGCCCTAGTTGCATCCTATTTGTACCCTATTTGTGCCCTAGTTACGCCCTCCTTGCGCCATTGTTGCGCCCCAGTTACGCCCTAGTTGCGCTCTAGTTGCGCCCTAGTTGCATCCTAGTTGCGCCCTAGCTGCGCCCTAGTTGCGCTCTAGTTGTGCCCTAGTTGCACCTTAGTTGCGCCCTACTTGCGCCCTAGTTGTGCCCTACTTGCACCCTAGTTGCGTCTTAGTTGCGCCCTAGTTGCGCCCTAGTTGCGCCTTGGTTCGGCACTAGCTACGTCCTAGTTGTACCCTACTTGCGCCATAGTTGCGTCCTACTTGTGCCCTTTTTGCACCCTAGTTGCGCCTTAGTTGCACCCTAAATGCACCCTAGTTGCTTCCTAGTTGCGCCCTAGTTGCGCCCTAGTTGCGCCCTAGTTACGCCCTAGTTGCGCCCTAGTTACGCCCTAGTTATGCCCTAGTTGCAACCTAGTTGCACACTAGTTGCGCCCTGTTTTAACCCAGTTGCGCCCTAATTGCCACCTAGTTGCGCCCTAGTTGCGCCCTAGTTGCACCCAAGTCGCGCCCTTGTCGCGCCCTAGTCGCGCCCTAGTTGCGCCCTACTTGCGCACTAGTTGCACCCTAGGTGCGTCCTAGTTGCGCCCTAGTTGTGCCCTAGTTGCGTCCTAGTTGCGCCCTAGTTGCGCCCTAGTTTCCCCGTAGTTGCGCTCTAGGTGTACCCGGGCGCCCTAGTTGCACCCTAGTTGCGACCTACTTGCACCCTAGTTGCACCCTAGTTACGCACTAGTTGCGCCCTAGTTGCATCCTAGTTGCGCCCTAGTTGCGCCCTAGTTGCACCCTACTTGCGCCCTACTGGTGCCTACTTGCACCCTAGTTGCGCCTCAGTTGGGCACTAGGTACGTCATAGTTGTTCCATAGTTGTGCCCTTAGTTGCGTCTTACTTATGCCCTAGTTGTGCCTTAGTTGCGCCCTAGTTGCGCCCAACTTGCAGACTAGTTGCACCCTAGTTGCGCCCTAGTTGCGCCCTAGTTGCGTCCTTGTTGCACCCTAGTTGTGCCCTAGTTGAGCCCTAGTTGCGCCCTCGTTGTGCCCTCCTTGCGCCCTAGTTGTACCCTAGTTGCGCCCTAATTGCGCCCTAGTTGTGACCTAGTTGCCCCCAGTTGCGCCCTAATTGCCCCCTAGTTGTGCCCTTGTTGCACCCTAGTTGCGCGTTAGTTGCACCCTAGGTGCGCCCTAGTTACACCCTAGTTAAGCCCTAGTTGCACCCTAGTTGCGCCCTAGTTGCGCCCTAGTTACGCCAAGGTGCGCCCTAGTTGCGCCCTTGTTGTGCCTGAGTTGTGCCCTAGTTGCGCCCTACTTGCGCCCTACTTGCGCCCTAGTTGCGCCCTACTTGTACCCTAGTTGTGTCTTAGTTGCACCCAATTTGCGCCCTAGTTGCGCCCTTCTTGCGTCCTTATTACACCCTACTTATACCCTATTGGCGCCCTACTTGCGCCCTAGTTACGCCATAGTTGGGCACTAGCTACGCCCTAATTGCACCCTGGTTGCACCCTAGTTGCGTCTTACTTGCGCCCTACTTGCGCCCTAGTTGCACCCTAGTTGCGCCCTACTTGCACCCTAGTTGCGCCCTAGTTGTACCCTAGTTGCGCCTTAGTTGCGCCCTAGTTACACCCCGGTTGTGCACAAATTGCAACCTAATTGGGCCCTACTTGCACCCTACTTGCGCCCTAGTTGCGCCTCAGTTGGGGACTAACTACGCCCTAGTTGTACCCTAGTTGCGCCCTACTTGCATCCCACTTGTACCCTATTTTTGCCCTAGTTGCGCCCTCGTTTTGCACTTGTTGTGCCCTAGTTGTGCCCTAGTTGCGCTCTAGTTGCGCCCCAGTTGCGTCCTAGTTGCGCCCTAGTTGCGCCCTAGTTGCGCTCTAATTGTGCCCTAGTTGCGCCCTATTTGCGCCCTATTTGCACCCTACTTGCGCCCTACTTGCACCCTAGTTGCGTCTTAGTTGCGCCCTAGTTGCGGCCTAGTTGCACCCTCGTTGTGTCCTAGTTGCGTCCTAGTTGTGCCCTAGTTGCGTCCTACTTGCGCCTTAGTTGCGCCCTAGTTGTGCCCTAGTTGCGTCCTAGTTGCGCCCTAGCTGACCCCAATTGCGCCCTAATCGCGCCCTAGTTGCGTCCTAGTTGCGTCCTAGTTCCGCCCTAGTTGCGCCCAAGTCGCGCCCTAGTTGCGCCCTAGTCGCGCCCCAGTTGCGCCCTAGTTGCGCACTAATTGCACCCTAGTTGCGTCCTAGTTGCGCCCTAGTTGTGCCCTAGTTGCAACCTAGTTGCGCCCTAGTTACGCCCTAGTTGTCCTCAGTTGTGCCCTAATTGCACCCTAGTTGCGCCCTAGTTACGCCCTAGTTGTGCCCTAGTTGCGCCCTAGTTGCGCCCAAGTTGCGCCCTCGTCGCGCCCTAGTCGCGACTAGTTGCACCCTAGTTGCGCCCTAGTTGCACCCTAGTTGCGCCCTAGTTACGCCCTAGTTGTCCTCAGTTGTGCCCTAATTGCACCCTAGTTGCGCCCTAGTTACGCCCTAGTTGTCCTCAGTTGTGCCCTAATTGCACCCTAGTTGCGCCCTAGTTGCGCCCTAGTTGTGCCCTAGTTACGTCCTAGTTGCGCCCTAGTTGCGCCCTTCTTTCTCCCTAGTTGTGCCCTAGTTGCACCCGGGCGCCCAAGTTGCACCCTAGTTGCGCCTTAGTTGCACCCTAGTTGCACCCTAGTTACGCACTAGTTGCACCCTAGTTGCATCCTAGTTGCGCCCTAGTTGCGCCCTAGTTGCGCCCTACTTGCGCCCTATTAGCGCCAGCTTGCGCCCTTGTTGCGCCGTGGTTGGGCACTAGCTACGGCCTAGTTGTCCCCTAGTTGCGCCCTTAGTTGGGTCTTACTTACGCCCTAGTTGCGCCTTAGTTGCACCCTAGTTGAGCCCAACTTGCAGACTAGTTTCACCCTACTTGCGCCCTCGATGCACCCTAGTTACGCCCTCGTTGTGCCCTAGTTCCGCCCTCATTGCGCCCTCGTTGCGCCCTAGTTGCACCCTAGTTGCGCCCTAGTTGCGCCCTAGTTGCGCCCTACTTGCGCCTTAGTTGTGCCCTAGTTGTACCCTAGTTGCGTCCTAGTTGCGCACTAGCTGACCCCAATTGCGCCCTAATTGCGCCCTAGTTGCGTCCTAGTTGCGTCCTAGTTCCGCCCTAGTTGCGTCCAAGTCGCGCCCTAGTTGCGCCCTAGTCGCGCCCTACTTGCGCCCTAGTTGCGCACTAGTTGCACCCTAGTTGCGTCCTAGTTGCGCCCTAGTTGCGCCCTAGTTGCGCCCTACTTGCGCCCTAGTTGCGCCCTAGTTGCGCCCTACTTGCGCCCTAGTTGCGCCCTAGTTGCGCCCTACTTGCGCCCTAGTTGCGCCCTAGTTGCGCCCTACTTGCGCCCTAGTTGCGCCCTAGTTGCGCCCTACTTGCGCCCTAGTTGCGCCCTAGTTGCGCCCTACTTGCGCCCTAGTTGCGCCCTAGTTGCGCCCTACTTGCGCCCTAGTTGCGCCCTAGTTGCGCCCTACTTGCGCCCTAGTTGCGCCCTAGTTGCGCCCTACTTGCGCCCTAGTTGCGCCCTAGTTGCGCCCTACTTGCGCCCTAGTTGCGCCCTAGTTGCGCCCTACTTGCGCCCTAGTTGCGCCCTAGTTGCGCCCTACTTGCGCCCTAGTTGTGCCCTAGTTGTACCCTAGTTGCGTCCTAGTTGCGCACTAGCTGCCCCCAATTGCGCCCTAATTGCGCCCTAGTTGCGTCCTAGTTGCGGCCTAGTTCCGCCCTAGTTGCGTCCAAGTCGCGCCCTAGTTGCGCCCTAGTCGCGCCCTACTTGCGCCCTAGTTGCGCACTAGTTGCACCCTAGTTGCGTCCTAGTTGCGCCCTAGTTGTGCCCTAGTTACAACCTAGTTGCGCCCTAGTTACGCCCTAATTGTCCCCACTTGCGCCCTAATTGCACCCTAGTTGCGCCCTAGTTACGCCCTAGTTGTGCCCTAGTTGCGCCCTAGTTGCGCCCAAGTCGCGCCCTCGTCGCGCCCTAGTCGCGCCTAGTTGCACCCTAGTTGCGCACTAGTTGCAGCCAAGTTGCGCCCTAGTTGCGCCCTAGTTGCGCCCTAGTTGTGCCCTAGTTACGTCCTAGTTGCGCCCTAGTTGCGCCCTACTTTCTCCCTAGTTGTGCCCTAGTTGTGCCCGGGCGCCCAAGTTGCACCCTAGTTGCGCCTTAGTTGCACCCTAGTTGCAACCTAGTTACGCACTAGTTGCACCCTAGTTGCGTCCTAGTTGCGCCCTAGTTGCGCCCTAGTTACGCCCTACTTGCGCCCTATTAGCGCCTACTTGCGCCCTTGTTGCGCCTCAGTTGGGCACTAGCTACGGCCTAGTTGTCCCCTAGTTGCGCCCTTAGTTGTGTCTTACTTACGCCCTAGTTGCGCCTTAGTTGCACCCTAGTTGAGCCCAACTTGTAGACTAGTTACACCCTACTTGCGCCCGAGTTGCACCCTAGTTGCGCCCTCGATGCACCCTAGTTACGCTCTAGTTGCGCCCTAGTTCCGCCCTCATTGCGCCCTCCTTGCGCCCTAGTTGCACCCTAGTTGCGCCCTAGTTGCGCCCTGGTTGAGCCCTAGTTTCCCCCAACTGCGCCCTAATTGCGTCGTAGTTGCGCCATTGTTGCGCCTTAGTTGCGCTCTAGTTGCGCCCTAGTCGCACCCTAGTTGCACCCTAGTTGCGCCCTCGTTGCGCCCTAGTTGCGCCCTAGTGGCGCCCTAGTTGCGCCCTAGTTGCGCCTTAGTTGCGCCTAGTTGCGCCCTAGTTGCACCCTTCTTGCGCCTTAGTTGTGCTCTAGTTGCGCGCTACTTCCGCCAAACTTGCACCCTAGTTGCGCCCTACTTGCACCCTAGTTGCGTCTTAGTGACACCCTAGTTGCACCCTAGTTGCGCCCTTCTTGCGTCCTTATTGCACCCTACTTACACCCTATTGGCACCCTACTTGCGCCCTAGTTGCGTTTCAGATGGGCACTAGCTATGCCCTAATTATGCCCTAGTTGCGCCCTAGTTGTGTCTTACTTGCGCCCTACTTGCGCCCTAGTTGTACCCTAGTTGCGCCCTACTTGCACCCTAGTTGCGCCCTAGTTGCGCCCTAGTTGCACCCTAGTTGCGTCCCAGTTGCGCCCTGGTTGCGCACAAGTTGCAACATACTTGCACCCTAGTTAGGCCTCAGTTGGGGACTGGCTACGCCCTAGTTGTACCCTAGTTGCGCCCTAGTTGCGTCCTACTTGTACCCTATTCGTGCCCTAGTTACGCCTTAGTTACGCCCTAGATGCGCCCTAGTTGCGCCCTAGTTGCGCCCTAGTTGCGCCATAGTTGCGCCCTAGTTGCATCCTAGTTGAGTCCTAGTTGCACCCTAGTTGCGCCCTAGTTGCGCACAAGTCGTGCCCTAGTCCCGCCATAGTTGCGCCCTAGTTGTGCCCTAGTTGTGCCCTAGTTGCGCCCTAGTTGAGCCCTAGTTACGCCCTAGTTGCCCCCAGTTGCGCCCTAATTGCAACCTAGTTGCGCCCTAGTTGCGCACTAGTTGCGCCCTAGTTGCACCCTAGTTGCGCTCAAGTCGCGCCCTAGTTGCGTCCTAGTTGTGCCCTAGTTGCGCCCTAGTTGTGCACTAGTTCACTCTAGTTGCACCCTAGTTGCGCCGTAGTTCCGCCCTAGTTATGCCCTAGTTACCTCCTAGTTGCGCCCTAGTTGTGCCCTAGTTGCCCCCTAGTTGCGCCCTTGTTCCGCCCGGGCGCCCTAGTTTTGCCCTAGTTAAGCCCTGCTTGCACCCTAGTTGCACCCTAGTTACGCACTAGTTTCGCCCTAGTTGCATCCTAGTTGCGCCCTAGTTGCACCCTACTTGCGCCCTACTTGCGCCTTTCTGGCGCCTACTTGCACCCTAGTTGTGCCTCAGTTGGGTACTAGCTACGCCCTAGTTGTCCCCTAATTACGCCCTAGCTGCGTCCTACTTGCACCCTAGTTGCGCCTTAGTTGCGCCCTAGTTGCCCCCATCTTGCACACTAGTTGCACCTTAGTTGCACCCTAGTTGCGCCCTAGTTGCACCCTAGTTGCGCCCTAGTTGTGCCATAGTTACGCCCTTGTTGCGCCCTCATTGCGCCCTAGTTGCACCCTAGTTGCGCCCTAGTTGCACCCTAGTTGCGCCCTAGTTACGCCCTAGTTGCGCCCTAGTTGTATCCTAGTTGCGCCCTGGTTGCGCCCTAGTTACGCCCTAGTTGCGCCCTAGTTGCGCCTTAGTTGTGCCCTAGTTGCGCCCTACCTGCGTCCTAGCTACACCCTTATCACGCCATAGTTGCACCCTACTTACGCCCTAGATGCGTCCTAGTTGCGCCCTAGTTGCGCCCTTTTTGCGCCCTTGTTGCACCCTACTCACGCCCTATTGGCACCCTACTTGCACACTAGTTGCGCCTCAGTTGGGCACTAGCTAGGCCCTAGTTGTACCCTAGTTGTGCCCTAGTTGCGTCCTACTTGTGCCATATTTGCGCACTAGTTGTGCCTTTGTTGCGCCCTACTTGCGCCTTAGTTGTGCCCTAGCTGCGCCCTAGTTGCGCCCTAGTTGTACCCTAGTTGCGCCCTAGTTGCGCCCTTGTTGCGCCCTTGTTGTGCCCTGGTTGCGCCCTCGTTGTGCCCTGATTGCATCCTAGTTGCGCCCTAGTTGTGCCCCACTTACGCCGCAGTTGCGCCCTAATTGTGCCCTACTTGCACCCTACTTGCGCCCAAGTTGCGCCCTAGTTGCGCCCTAGTTGCGCCCTAGTTGCGCCCTAGTTGCGCCCTAGTTGCGCCCTAGTTGCGCCCTAGTCGAGCCCTAGTTGCGCCCTAGTTGTGCTCTAGTTGCGCCGTAGTTGCACCCTACTTGCGCCCTTATTGCACCCTACTTGCGCCCTACTGGTACCCTACTTGCACCCTAGTTGTGCCTTAGTTGGGCACTAGCTACGCCCTAGTTGTATCCTAGTTGCGCCCTAGTTGCGTTCTACATGTGCCCTACTTGCACGCTAGTTGCGCCTTAGTTGCGCCTTACTTGCGCTGAACTTGCGCACTAGTTGCACCCTAGTTGCGCCCTAGTTGCGCCCTAGTTGCGCTCTAGTTGTGCCCTGGTTGCACCATACTTGCGCCCTAGTTGCGCTTTAGTTGCACTCTACTTGCGCCCAAGTTGCACCTAAGTTGTGCCCTAGTTGCGCCCAACTTGCAAACTAGTTGCACCCTAGTTGCGCCCTAGTTACACCCTATTTGCGCCCTTCTTGCACCCCTATTGCACCAACCTTACACCCCACTGGCGCCCTACTTGCACCCTAGTTGCGCCTGAGTTCGGCACTAGCTACGCCGTAGTAGTGCCTTAGTTGCGTCCTAGTTGCGTCTTACTTGCGCCCTACTTGCGCCCTAGTTGCACCCTAGGTACGCCATACTTGCACCCTAGTTGCGCCCTAGTTGTGCCCTAGTTGTGCCCTGAGTGCGCGCCCTAGTTGCACACAAGTTGCACCCTACTTGCGCCCTACTTGCACCCTTCTTGCGCCCTAGTTGCGCCTCAGTTGGGCACTAGCTACGCCCTACTTGTACGCTATTTGCGCCCTAGTAGTGCCCTACTTGCACCCTAGTTGCACCCTAGTTACGCACTAGTTGCGCCCTAGTTGCATTCTAGTTGCGCCCTAGTTGTGCCCTAGTTGCGCCCTACTTGCGCCTTTCTGGCGCCTACTTGCGCCCTAGTTGCACCTCAGTTGGGCACTAGAAACGCCCTAGTTGTCCCCTAGTTGTGCCCTACTTGCACCCTAGTTGCACACTAGTTACGCACTAGTTGCGCCCTAGTTGCATTCTACTTGCGCCCTAGTTGTGCCTGAGTTGTGCCCTAGTTGCCCCCAACTTGTACACTAGTTGTACTCTAGTTGCGACCTAGTTGTGCCCTAGTTGCGCCCTAGTTGCGTCCTAGTTGCGCCCTAGTTGCGCCCTCCTTGCGCCCTCGTTGCGCCCTAGTTGCGCCCTAGTTGCGCCCTAGTTGCGCCCTAGTTGCGCCCTAGTTGCGCCATAGTTGCGCCCTAGTTGC
>SZWC01000098.1:457214-496685 GCA_023375785.1 Penium margaritaceum
TGCGCCCTAGTTGCGCCCTAGTTGCGCCCTAGTTGCGCCCTTGTTGCGCCCTAGTTGCACCCTAGTTACGCCCTACTTACACCCTGGTTGCGTCCTAGTTGCGCCCTAGTTGTGCCCTAGTTGCGCCCTAGTCCCGCCCTAGTTGCGCCCTAGTTGCGCCCTAGTTGCGCCCTAGTTGCACCCTAATTGCGCCCTTATTGCACCCTACTTGCGCCCTACTGGCACCCTACTTGTACCCTAGTTGTGCCTTAGTTGGGCATTAGCTACGCCCTAGTTGTGTCCTAGTTGCGCCCTTGTTGCGTCCTACATGCGCCCTACGTACACACTAGTTGCGCGTTAGTTGCGCCTTACTTGGGCTAAACTTGCGCACTAGTTGTACCCTAGTTGCGCCCTAGTTACGCCCTAGTTGCGCCCTAGTTGCGCTCTAGTTGTGCCCTGGTTGCACCATACTTGCGCCCTAGTTGCGCCCTAGTTGCGCTATAGTTGCACCCTACTTGCGCCCAAGTTGTACCTAAGTTGCGCCCTAGTTGTGCCCAACTTGCAAACTAGTTGCACACCTGTTGCGCCCTAGTTACACCCTTCTTGCACCCCTATTGCATCAAACTTACACCCTACTGGCGCCCTACTTGCGCCCTAGTTGCGCCTCAGTTGGGCACTAGCTACGCCCTAGTTGTGCCCTAGTTACGTCCTAATTGCGTCTTACTTGCGCCCTACTTGCGCCCTAGCTGAACCCTAGTTACGCAATACCTGCACCCTAGTTGCACCCTTGTTGCGCCCTAGTTGCGCCCTGAGTGCACGCCCTAGTTGCGCACAAGTTGCACCCTACTTGCGCCCTGCTTTCACCCTACTTGCGCCCTAGTTGCGCCCCTGGTTGGGCACTAGCTACGTCCTAGTTGTACCCAAGTTGCGCCCTAGTTGTGCCCTACTTGCACCCTTGTTGCACCCTAGTTATGCACTAGTTGCGCCCTAGTTGCATCCTCGTTACTCCCTAGTTGTGCCCTAGTTGCGCCCTACTTTCGCCTTTCTGGCGCCTACTTGCGCCCTAGTTGCGCCTCAGTTGGGCACTAGCTACGCCCTAGTTGTCCCCTAGTTGCGCCCTAGTTGCGTCCTACTTGCGCCCTAGTTGCGCCTTAGTTGCACCCTAGTTGCGCCAAACTTGCACACTTGTTGCACTCTACTTGCGACCTAGTTGCACCCTAGTTACACCCTAGTTACGCCCTAGTTGCGCCCTGGTTGCGCCCTTGTTGCGCCCTCGTTGCGCCCTAGTTGCACCATAGTTGCGCCCTAGTTGCGCCTTGGTTGTGTCCTAGTTGCGCCCTACCTGAGTCCTACTTGCATCCTCATCGCTCCCTAGTTGCGTCCTACTTGCGCCCTAGATGCGTCCTAGTTGCGCCCTAGTTGCGCCCTTCTTGCGCCCTTATTGCACCCTTATTACGCCCTATTGGCGCCCTACTTGCGCCCTAGTTGCGCCTCAGTTGGGCACTAGCTACGCCCTAGTTGTACCCTATTTGCGCCCTAGTTGCGTCCTACTTGTGCCCAACTTGCGCCCTAGTTGCACCTTTGTTGTACCCTAGTTCCTTAGTTGCACCCTAGCTGCGCCCTAGTTGCGCCCTAGTTGCACCCTAGCTGCGTCCTAGTTGCGCCCTAGTTGCGCCCTAGTTGTACCCTAGTTGCGCCCTAGTTGCGCCCTTGTTGCGCCCTTGTTGTGTCCTCCTTGTGCCCTCGTTGCGCCCTAGTTGTGCCCTAGTTGTGCCCTAGTTGTACCCCACTTGCGCCGTAGTTGCGCCCAAATTGTGCCCTACTTGCGCCTTTCTTGCGCCCAAGTTGCACCCTAGTTGCGCCCTAATTGTGCCCTAGTTGCACTCTAGTTGCGCCCTAGTTGCACCCTAGTTTTGCCCTAGTTGCGCCCTAGTTGCGCCCTTGCTGCGCCCTAGTTGCACCCTAGTTACGCCCTACTTGCACCCTGGTTGCGCCCTAGTTGCGCCCTAGTTGCGCCCTAGTTGCGCCCTAGTTGCGCCCTAGTCGCGTCCTCGTTGCGCCCTAGTTGTGCCCTAGTTGCGCCCTAGTTGCACCCTAATTGCGCCCTTATTGCACCCTACTTGCGCCCTATTGGCACCCTATTTGCACCCTAGTTGTGCCTTAGTTGGGCACTAGCTACGCCCTAGTTGTGCCCTAGTTGCGCTCTAGTTGCGTCCTACATGCGCCCTACTTGCACGCTAGTTGCGCCTTAGTTGCGCCTTACTTGCGCTGAACTTGCGCACTAGTTGCACCCTAGTTGCCCCCTAGTTGCGCCCTAGTTACGTTCTACTTGCGCTCTAGTTGCGCCCTGATTGCACCATACTTGCGTCCTAGTTGCGCCCTAGTTGCACTCTAGTTGCACCCTAATTGCACCCAAGTTGCGCCTAAGTTGTGCCCTAGTTGCATCCAACTTGCAAACTAGTTGCACCATAGTTGCGCAATAGTTGCACCCTAGTTACGCCCTTCCTGCGCCCCTATTGCACCAAGCTTACACCCTACAGGCACCCTATTTGCGCCCTAGTTGCGCCTCACTTGGGCACTAGCTACGCCCTACTTGTGCCCTAGTTGCGCCCTAGTTGCACCCTAGTTGCGCCATACTTGCACCCTAGTTGCGCCCTAGTTGCGCCCTAGTTGCGCCCTGACTGCGCGCCCTAGTTGCGCACAAGTTGCACCCTACTTGCACCCTTGTTGCGCCTCAATTGGGCACTAGCTACGCCATAGTTGTACCCTAGTTGCGCCCTAGTTGTGTCCTACTTGTGCCTTATTTGCGCCCTAGTTGCGCCTTAGTTTCGCCCTACTTGCGCCCTAGTTCCGCCTTAGGTACGCCCTAGTTGCGTCCTAGTTGCGCCCTAGTTGTGCCATAGTTGCGTCCTAGTTGCACCCAAGTTGCGCCCTAGTTGCCACCTAGTTGCCCCCAGTTGCGCCCAAAATGTGTCTTAGTTGCGCCCTATTTGCGCATTAGTTGCGCCCTAGTTGTGCCCTAGTTGCGCCCAAGTCGCGACCTTGTCGCGCCCTAGTCGCGCCCTAGTCGCGCCCTAGTTGCGCCCTCGTTGCGCCCTAGTTGCACCTTAGTTGCGCCCTAGTTCCACCCTAGTTGCGCCCTAGTTGCGCCCTCGTTGCATCCTAGATGTGCCCTAGTTGCGCCCTAGTTGCGCTCTACTTGCGCCCTAGTTGCGCCCTAGGTGCGCCCTAGTTGCCTCCTAGTTGCGCCCTAGTTGCGCCTTACTTGCGCCCTACTCTCCCCCTAGTTGCGCCTCAGTTGGGCACTAGCTACGCCCTAGTTGTACCCTAGTTGTGCCCTAGTTGCGTCCTACTTGTGCCATACTTGCGCCCTAGTTGCGCCTTAGTTGTACCTTAGTTGCGCCTAAGTTACACCTTAGTTGCGCCCTAGTTGCGCCCAAGTTGCGCCCTTGTTGTGCCCTAGTTGCACCCTAGTTGCGCCCTAGTTGCGCCCTAGTTACGCCCTAGTTGTGCCCTAGTTGCGCCCTAGTTGCGCCCTAGTTGTGCCCTAATTGCGCTCTAGTTGCGCCCTAGTTGTACCATACTTGCGCCCTAATTGCGCCCTAGTTGCGCTCTAGTTGCACCCTAAATGCGCCCAAGTTGCGCCTAAGTTGCGCTCTAGTTATACCCAACTTGCAAACTAGTTGCACCCTAGTTGCGCCCTACTTGCACCCTAGTTGCGCCCTTCTTGCGCCCCTATTACACCAAACATACACCCTACTGGCATCGTACTTGCGCCCTAGTTGCGCTTCAGTTGGGAACTACCTACGCCCTAGTTGTGCCCTAGTTGCGCCCTAGTTGCACCCTAGTTGCGCCATACTTGCACCCTAGTTGCGCCCTTGTTGCGCCCTAGTTGCGCCCTGAGTGTGCGTCCTAGTTGCGCACAAGTTACACCCTACTTGCGCCCTACTTGCACCCTACTTGCGCCCTAGTTGCGCCTCAGTTGGGTACTAGCCACGCCCTAGTTGTACCTTAGTTGCGCCCTAGTTGCGTCCTACTTGTGCCCTATTTTATGCCCTAGTTGCGCCTTAGTTTTGCCCTATTTGCGCCTTAGTAGCGCCCTAGGTGCGCCCTAGTTGCGCCCTAGTTGTGCCCTAGTTGTGCCCTAGTTGCGCCCTAGTTGCGCCCACGTTGCGCCCTAGTTGCACCCTATTTGTCCCCAGTTGCACCCAAATTGTGCCCTAGTTGCGCCCTATTTGCGCCTTAGTTGCACCCTAGTTGCGCCCTAGTTGCGCCCGAGTCTTCCTTTGTCGTGCCCTAGTCAAGCCCTAGTCGCGCCCTAGTTGCGCCCTAGTTGCGCCCTCGTTGCGCCCTAGTTGCGCCCTATTTGCGCCTTAGTAGCGCCCTAGGTGCGCCCTAGTTGCGCCCTATTTGCGCCTTAGTAGCGCCCTAGGTGCGCCCTAGTTGCGCCCTATTTGCGCCTTAGTAGCGCCCTAGGTGCGCCCTAGTTGCGCCCTCGTTGCGCCCTAGTTGCACCCTATTTGTCCCCAGTTGCACCCAAATTGTGCCCTAGTTGCGCCCTATTTGCGCCTTAGTTGCACCCTAGTTGCGCCCTAGTTGCGCCCGAGTCTTCCTTTGTCGTGCCCTAGTCAAGCCCTAGTCGCGCCCTAGTCGCGCCCAAGTTGCGCCCTAGTTGCACCTTAGTTGCACCCTAGTTGCACCCTAGTTGCGCCCTAGTTGCGCCATAGTTGCGCCCTATTTGTGCCCTAGTTGCGTCCTGGTTGCATCATTGTTGCGCCCTAGTTGCCCCCTAGTTGCACCCTAGATGTGCCCTAGTTGCGCCTTAGTTGCGTCCTACTTGCGCCCTAATTGCGCCCTAGTTGCGCACTAGTTGCGTCCTAGTTGCGCCCTAGTTGCGCCTTACTTGAGTCCTACTCTCGCCCTAGTTGCGCCTCAGTTGGGCACTAGCTACGCCCTAGTTGTACCCTAGTTGTGCCCTAGCTGCGTCCTACTTGTGCCCTCCTTGCGACCTAGTTACGCCTTAGTTGCGCCTTAGTTGCGCCTTTTTTACGCCTTAGTTGCGCCCTAGTTGCGCCCAAGTTGCGCATTAGTTGCGCCCTAGTTGCACCCTAGTTGCGCCCTAGTTTTGCCCTAGTTGCACCCTAAAGTGCCCTAGTTGCGCCCTAGTTGCGCCCTTGTTGCGCCCTTGTTGCGCCCTCCTTGCGCCCTCGTTGCGTCCTGGTTGCGTCCTCGTTGCGCTCAAGTTGCGCCATAGTTGCGCCCTTGTTGCGCCCTAGTTGCACCCTAGTTGCACCACAAATGCGTCCTAGTTGCGTCCTAGCCGCGCCCTAGTCATGCCCTAGTCACGCCCTAGTTGCGCCCTAGTTGCACCCTAGTTGCGCTCTAGTTGCACCCTATTTGTGCCCTTAATGCACCCTATTTGCGCCCTACTGGCACCGTTCTTGCGCCCTAGTTGTCCTTTAGTTGGGCACTAGCTACGCGCTAGTTGTGCCCTAGTTGCGTCCTAGTTGCGTCCTACTTGTGCCCTACTTGGGCGCTGGTTGCGCCTTAGTTGCGCCTTAGTTGCGCCGAAATTGCACACTGGTTGCACCCTAGTTGCGCCCTAGTTACGCCCTAGTTGTGCCCTAGTTGTGCCCTAGTTGCCCCCTGGTTGCGCCCCGGTTGCGCCCTAGTTGCGCGCTAGTTGCACCCTAGTTGCGCCCTAGTTGCGCCCTTTTTGCGACCTAGTTGCATCCTAGTTGTGCCCTGGTTGTACCCTAGTTGCGCCCTAGTTGCACCCTAGTGGCGCCCTGATTGCACCCTAGTTGCGTCCTAGTTGCAACCTAGTTACACCCTAGTTACACCCTCATTGCGCCCTCGTTGCGCCCTAGTTGCACCCTCGTTGCACCCTTGTTGCACCCTAGTTGCTCCCTAGTTGCGCCCTAGTTGCACCCTAGTTGCGCCCTAGTTGCGCCCTACTTGTGCCCTAATTGCATTCTAGTTGCGCCCTACTTGCACCCTAGTTGCGTCTTAGTTGCGCCCTAGTTGCACCCTAGTTGCGCCCTTCTTGCGCCCTTATTACACCCTACTTACACCTTACTAGCACCCTACTTGCACCCTAGTTGTGCCTCACTTGGGCACTAGCTACGCCCTAATTGTGCCCTAGTTGCACCCTAGTTGTGTTTTACTTGTGCCCTACTTGCGCCCTAGTTGCACCTTAGTTGCGCCCTACTTGCACCCTACATGCGCTCTAGTTGAGCCCTAGTTGCGCCCTAGTTGCGCCTTGGTTGCGCACAAGTTGCAACCTACTTGCGCCCTACTTGCACCCTACTTGCACCCTACTTGCGCCCTAGTTGCGCCTCAGTTGGGCACTAGCTACGCCCTTGTTGTACCCTAGTTGCACCCTAGTTGTGTCCTACTTGTGCCATATTTGTGTCCTAGTTGCGCCTTAGTTGCACCCTAGCTGGACCCTAGTTGCGCCCTAGTTGCACCCTAGTTGCGTCCTAGTTGCGCCCTAGTTGCGCCCTAGTTTTGCCCTAGTTGCGCCCTAGTTGCGCCTTAGTTGCACCCTAGCTGGACCCTAGTTGCGCCCTAGTTGCACCCTAGTTGCGTCCTAGTTGCGCCCTAGTTGCGCCCTAGTTTTGCCCTAGTTGCGCCCTAGTTGAGTCCTAGTTGCGCCCTAGTTGCGCCATAGATGCGTCCTAGTTGCCCCTAGTTGCACTCTAATTGCGCCATAGTTGCGCCCTAGTTGCGCCCTAGTTGCACCCTAGTTGCGGCCAAGTCACGCCCTAGTCGTGCCCTAGTCGCGCCCTAGCTGCGCCTTAGTTCCGCACTAGTTGCACCCTAGTTGTGTCCTAGTTGCGTCCTAGTTGCGCCCTAGTTGTGCCCTAGTTGCGCCCTAGTTGCGCCCTAGTTGCGCCCTAGTTGCCCCCAGTTGAACCCTTATTGTGCCCTAGTTGCGCCCTAGATGCGCCCTAGTTGCGCCCTAGTTGCGCCCAAGTCGCGCCCTAGTCGCTCCCTAGTCGCGCCCTAGTTGCGCCCTAGTTTCACACTAGTTGCACCCTAGTTGCGCCCTAGATGCGCCCTAGTTGCGCCCTAGTTGCGCCCAAGTCGCGCCCTAGTCGCTCCCTAGTCGCGCCCTAGTTGCGCCCTAGTTTCACACTAGTTGCACCCTAGTTGCGCCCTAGTTGCATCCTAGTTGCACCCTAGTTGTGCCCTAGTTGCGTCCTAGTTGCGCCCTAGTTGCGCCCTAGTTGCCCCCTAGTTGCGCCCTAGTTCCGCCCTAGTTGCGCCCTACTTGCACCTTAGTTGTACCCTAATTACGTACTAGTTACGCCCTAGTTGCGTCCTGGTTGCGCCCTGGTTGCGCCCTAGTTGTGCCCTACTTGCGCCCTACTGGCGCCTACTTGCGCCCTAGTTGCGCCTTAGTTGGGCACTAGCTACGCCCTAGCTGTCCCCTAGTTGCACCCTTACTTGCATCCTACTTGCACCCTAGTTGCGCCTTAGTTGCGTCCTAGTTGCGCCCAACTTGCACACTAGTTGCACCCTAGTTCTGTCCTAGTTGCGCCCTAGTTGCGCCCTAATTGCACCCTAGTTGCGCTATAGTTGCATCCTAGTTGCGCCATCGTTGCGCCCTCGTTGCGCCCTAGTTGCGCCCTAGTTGCACCCTAGTTGTACCCGAGTTGCTCGCAGTTGCGCCCTACTTGCGCCGTAGTTGCGCCCTAGTTACGCCCTAGTTGCGGTCTAGTTGCACCCTAGTTGTGCCCTTGTTGCGCCCTAGTTGTGCCCTAGTTGTGCCGTAGTTGCGCCCTAGGTGTGCCCTAGTTGCGCCTAGTTGCGCCCTAGTTTTGCCCTTGGTACGCCTTAGTTGTGCCCTAGTTGCACCCTACTTGCGCCTTACTTGCGTCCTAGTTGCGCCCTGCATGCACCCTAGTTGCGTCTTAGTTGCGTCCTAGTTGCGCCCTAGTTGCGTCCTTCTTGCGCCCTTATTGCACCCTACTTACACCCTACTGGCGCCCTACTTGCGCCCTAGTTGCGCCTTAGTTGGGCACTAGCTACGCCCTAATAGTGCTATAGTTGTGCCCTAGTTGCATCTTACTTGCGTCCTACTTGCCCCCTAGTTGCACCCTAGTTGCGCCCTTCTTGCACCCTAGTTGCGCCCTAGTTGCGCCCTAGTTGCATCCTAGTTGTGCCATAGTTGCACCCTAGTTGCGCACAAGTTGCAACCTACTTGCGCCCTACTTGAAACCTACTTGCGCCTCAGTTGGGGAAAAGCTACGCCCTAGTTGTACCCTAGTTGCGCCCTAGTTGCGCCATAGTTGCGTCCTACTTGTGTCCTATTTGTGCCCTAGTTGCGCCTTAGTTTCGCCCTAGTTGTACCCTAGTTGCACCCTAGTTGTGCCCTACTTGCGCCCTAGTTACGCCCTAGTTGTGCCCTAGTTGCCCCCTAGTTGCGCCCTAGTTGCACCCTAGTTGCGCCCTAGTTACGCCCTAGTTGCCCCAAGTTGCGCCCTAATTGCGCCCTAGTTGTGCACTAGTTGCGCCCTAGTTGCGCCCTAGTTGCGCCCTAGTTACGCCCTAGTTGCCCCAAGTTGCGCCCTAATTGCGCCCTAGTTGTGCACTAGTTGCGCCCTAGTTGCGCCCTAGTTGCGCCCTAGTTGCACCCAAGTCGCGCCCTAGTCGCGCCCTTGTTACGCCCTAGTTACGCCCTAGTTGTGCCCTAATTACGCCCTAGTTGCGCCCTAGTTGCGTCCTAGTTGCCCCCAATTGTGCCCTAATTGCGCCCTAGTTGCGCCCTAGTTGCGCCCTACTTGCACCCTAGTTGCGCCCTAGTTGCACCCAAGTTGCACCCTAGTCGCGACCTATTCGCGCCCTAGTTACGCCCTAGTTGCGCACTTGTTGCACCCTAGTTGCGCCCTAGTTGCGCCCTAGTTGCGCCCTAGTTGTGCCCTAGTTGCGTTCTAGTTGCGCCCTAGTTGCAATGAGTTGCCCCCTAGTTGCGCCCTAGTTGTGCCCTAGTTGCGTTCTAGTTGCGCCCTAGTTGCAATGAGTTGCCCCCTAGTTGCGCCCTTGTTGCGCCCGGGCGCCCTAGTTGCGCCTTTGTTGCGCCCTACTTGCACCCTAGTTGCACCCTAGTTACGCACTAGTTGCGCCCTCGTTGCGTCCTAGTTGCGCCCTAGTTGAGCCCTAGTTATGCCCTTCTTGCGCCCTTCTAGCGCCTACTTGTACCCTACTTGTGCCTCAGTTGGACACTAGCTATGTCCTAGTTTTCCCCTAGTTGCACCCTAGTTGCGTCCTACTTGTGCCTTAGTTGCGCCTCAGTTACGCCCTAGTTGTGCCCAACTTTCACACTAGTTGCACCCTAGTTGCACCCTACTTGCGCCCTAGTTGCGCCCTAGTTGCACCCTAGTTGCGCCCTAGTTAGGTGTGTCCTAGTTGCACCCTTGTTGCGTCCTCGTTGCGTCCTAGTTGCATTCTAGTTGCGCCCTAGTTGCGCCCTAGTTACGCCCTAGTTGCGCCCTAGTTGCGCCCTAGTTGCACCCTAGTTGCGCCATAGTTGCTCCCTAGTTGCGTCCTAGTTGCACCTTAGCTGTACCCTAGTTGCGCCCTACCTGTGCCCTACTTGCGCCCTAGTCGCGTCCTAGTTGCGCCCTACATGCGTCCTAGATGCGTCCTAGTTGCACCCTTCTTGCGCCCTTCTTGCATCCTACTTACGCCCTATTGGTGCCCTACTTGCGCCCTAGTTGCACCTGAGTTGGACACTAGCTACACCCTAGTTGTACCCTAGTTTCGGCCTAGTTGCGTCCTACTCGTGCCCTACTTGCATCCTAGTTACGGCGTTGTAGCGCCCTAGTTGCGCGTTAGTTGCGCCCTAGTTGTGCCCTAGTTGCGCCCTAGTTGCGCCCTAGTTGCGCCCTAGTTGCGCCCTAGTTGCACCTTAGTTGCACCCTTGTTGCGCCCTTTTTGCGCCCTCGTTGCGCCCTCGTTATGCCCTAGTTGCGCCCTAGTTGCGCCCTAGTTGTGCCCCTCTTGCGCCGCAGTTGCGCCCTACTTGTGCCCTACTTGCGCCCTACTTGCACCCTAGTTGCACCCTAGTTGCGCCCTAGTTGCACCCTAGATGTGCCCTAGTTGCGCCCTAGTTGCGCCCTAGTTGCGCCCTAGTTGCGCCCTAGTTGCGCCCTTGTTGCGCCCTAGTTGCGCCCTAGTTGCGCCCTAGTTGCACCCTAGTTGCGCCCTAGTTGCGTCCTAGTTGCGTCCTAGTTGCACCCTAGTTGCGCCCTAGTTGCACCCTAGATGTGCCCTAGTTGCGCCCTAGTTGCGCCCTAGTTGCGCCCTAGTTGCGCCCTAGTTGCGCCCTTGTTGTGCCCTAGTTGCGCCCTAGTTACGCCCTACTTGCATCCTAATTGCGCCCTAGTTGCACCCTAGTTGCGCCCTAGTTGCGCCCTAGTCGCGCCCTAGTTGCTCCCCAGTTGCGCCCTAGTTGTGCCCTAGTTGCACCCTACTTGCACACTTATTGCACCCTACTTGCGCCCTACTGGCACCCTACTTGCACCCTAGTTGTGCCTTACTTGGGCACTAGCTACGCCCTAGTTGTATCCTAGTTGTGCCCTAGTTGCGTCCTACTTGCGCCCTACTTGCGCGCTGGTTGCGCCTTAGTTGCGCCATAGTTGCGCCGAACTTGCGCACTAGTTTCACCCTAGTTGCGTCCTAGTTGCGCCCTAGTTGTGTCCTAGTTAAGCTCTAGTTGCGTCCTGGTTGCACCCTACTTGCGTCCTAGTTGCGCCCTATTTGCGCTCTAGTTGCGCTCTAGTTGCACCCTACTTGCGCCCAAGTTGCCCCTAAGTTGCACCCTAGTTGCGCACAACTTGCAAACTAGTTGCACCCTAGTTGCGCCCTGGTTGCATCCTTATCGCGCCCTAGTTGCACCCTAGTTGTACCCTAGTTGCGCCCTCGTTGCGCCCTCGTTGCACACTCGTTGCGCACACATTGCGCCCTAGATGTGCCTTCGTTGCGCCCTAGTTGCGCAAGAAGGGCGTAACTAGGGAGCAACTAGGGCGCACCTAAGACGCAACTAGGGTACAAGTAGGGCGCAACTAGGGGGCAAGTAGGGTGCAAATCAACACCTTGTCGCAAATCAAAGCCTTGCTATATTTCAAATACTTGTTACATAAAAACACCTTGTTGCATATCAATTGCTTGTCCCAAATCATGAAATTGTCCCAAATCATGAGCTTGTTGTAAATCAAGACCTTGTCGCAACTGAACACCTTATTGCGAATCAACACTGTGTGGAAAATCAACGCCTTGTCGCAAATCAACACCTTCTCACAAACCAACACCCTGTCGCAAATCAACGAACAAGTCGCAAATCAACATCCTGTCATAAATCAACATCCTGTCGCAAATCAACAACCTGTCGCAAATCAACACACGGTCGTACATCAACACTCCTTCACAAATGAATACCCTGTTACAAATCAACACCCTGTCGCAAATCAACACCCAGTCGCAAATCAACACCTTATCGCTAATCAACACCCTTCTCCAAATCAACACCCTGTCGCAAATCAACACATTGTTGCAAATGAACCTATGTTTTCTTCCGACTCCGACTTGATCTATCCGACTCAAAGTCGGCCAAGTGGACCTTTTGACTAGAGTAGATAGCAGGCGACTTCGTCTGCACGCAACTGTGCCACATGGAAATAACTTGTCTTCCAAAACCCCTAAAAAACATGCATCCTTGCATGTACAACACTTGGACATGTTTTGTGTCAGCGACCAGGTTTTGTACTAAAATTCAAGGAAAGCAAGCCAGTTCCCCGAGGCCTGCCCTGGCTTCGACACTTTTCCGTCTAGCAACTTCACCGACTTGGAGTAGGTACTCTCCGACTTTACTCTCCAACTGTTGGACTTCCCGACATAGCGGGCAAGTAGGATTAAAACATAGAAATCAACACCTTGTTGCAAATGAACACCTTGTCGCAAATCAATACCCTGTCGCAAACACCCTGTTCCAAATCAACACCTCGTTGCAACTCAACACCTTACCGCAAATTAACACCATATCGCAAGTCAACACCTTGTTACAAATCAACACCCTGTTGCAAATCAACACCCTGTCGCAAATCAACACCGTGTCGCAAATCAACACCCTGTCGCAAATCAACACCCTGTCGCAAATGAACACCATGTCACAAATCAACACTCTGTCGCAAATAAACACCCTATTACAAATCAACACCCTGTTGCAAATCAACATCCTGTCGCAAATCAACACCTTCTTGCAAATGAACACCCTGTCGCGAATCAACACCCTGTCGTAAATCAACACCTTGCCGCAAATCAATACCCTGCCACAAATCAATACCCTGTGCAATTCAACACCCTGGCGTAAATCAACACCTTGTTGCAAATCAACACCTTGTCACAAATCAATACCTTGTCAAAAATCAATACCATGTCGCAATATGACACCCTGTCACAAATCAACACCCTGTCACAGATCAACACCTTGTTGCAAATCAACCCCTTGTTGCAAATCAACACCTTGTCGCAAATCAACACCCTGTTGCAAATCAACACCCTGTTGCAAATCAACACCCTGTCGCAAACAAACAGCCTCTCGCAAATCAACACCCTGTCGCAAATCAACACCCTGTCGCAGATCAATACCTTGTTGCAAATCAACACCCTGTCGCAAATCCACACCCTGTTGCAAATCAACACCTTGTCCCAAATCAACACCCTGTCGCAAATCAACAGCCTGTCGCAAATCAACACCCTGTCGCACATCAACACCCTGTTGCAAATCAACACCCTGTCGCAAACAAACAGCCTCTCGCAAATCAACACCCTGTCGCAAATCAACACCCTGTCGCAGATCAATACCTTGTTGCAAATCAACACCCTGTCGCAAATCCACACCCTGTTGCAAATCAACACCTTGTCCCAAATCAACACCCTGTCGCAAATCACTACCTTTCACAAGTCAACACCTTGTCGTAAATCAACACCCTGTCGCAATTTGACACCCTTTGCAATTGAACCCCCTGTCCCAAATCAACACTCTGTTGCAAATCATCACCCTGTCGTGAATTAATATCCCGTCGCAAATCCAGACCCTATCGCAAATCAACACCGTGTCGCAACTGAACACCATGTCACAAATCAACATCCTGTCGCAAATAAACACCCTGTCGCAATTAAACACCATGTCGCAAATCAACATCCTGTCGCAAATCAACATCCTGTCGCAAATCAGTACCCTGTCGCAAATAAACACCATGTCGCAAATCAACACCCTGTCGCACATCAACACCCTGTTGCAAATCAACACCCTGTCGTAAATCAACACCCTGTTGCAAATCAACACCTTGTCGCAAATCAACACCTTGTCACAAATCAACACCCTTTCACAAATCAACACCCTGTTGCAAATCAACACCATGTCGCAAAGCAGCCCCCTGTCGCAAATCAACACCCTGTCGCAAATCAACACCTTGTCGCAAATCAACACCCTGTCGCAAATCAACACTCTCTCGCAAACAAACACCATGTTATAAATCAACACCCTGTCACAAATCAGCACCCTGTCGCAAATCAACACCCTCTTGCAAATCAACACCCTGTCGCGAACCAACACCCTGTCTCAAATCAACACCTTGTTGCAAATCAACACCCTGCCACAAACCAATACCCTGTGTAATTCAATACCCTGGCGCAAATCGACATCCTGTCGCAAATCAACAGTTTGTCGCAAATGAACACCTTGTCGCAAATCAACACCTTGTCGCAAATCAATACCATGTTGCAAGTTAAAACCCTGTTGCAAACCAGCATCCTCTCACCAATCAAGTGCGTGTAAGTGCGTGTAAGTATGTGTAAGTGCGTGTAAGTGTGTGTAAGTGCGTGTAAGTATGTGTGAGTGCGTGTAAGTGTGTTTCAGTGCGTGTTAGTGCGTGTAAGTTGGTGTAAGTGCGGGTACGTGCGTGTAAGTGCGTGTAAGTGGGTGTAAGTTCGTGCAAGTACGTGTAAGTGCATGTAAGCGCGTGTAGGCGCGTGTAAGTTTGTGTAAGTTTGTATAAGTGTGTGTAAGTGCGTGTACGTGCGTGTAAGTGCCTGTAAGTGTATGTAAGCGCCTGTCAGTGCGTGTAAGTGCGTGTAAGTGAATGTACGTTTGTGTAAGTATTTGTAAGTGTGTGTAAATGCGTATAATTACGTGTAAGAATGTGTAAGTACGTGTAAGTGCGTGTAAGTGCGTGTAAGTGCGTGTAATTGCGTGTAAGTGCGTGTAAGTGCGTGCAAGTGCATGTAAGTGCGTGTAATTATGTGTAAATGTGTGTAAGTGCATTTAAGTGCGTGTAAGTGCGTGTAAGTGCATGTCAGTGCATTTAAGTGCGTGTAAGTGCGTGTAATTGCGTGTAAGTGCGTGTAAGTGGGTGTAAGTATGTGTAAGTGCGTGTAAATGTGTGTAAGTGCCTCTACGTGGGTGTAAGTGCGTGTGAGTATGTGTAAGTACGTATAAGTGCGTGTAAGTGTGTGTAAGTACGTGTGTATGCATGTAAGTGCATGTAAGTGCGTGTAAGTGCATGTAAGTGCGTGTAAGTATGTGTCAGTAGGTGTAAGTGCAAGTAAGTATGTGTAAGTGCATGCAAGTGTGTGTAAATACGTGTCAGTACATGAAAGAACGTGTTAGTACGTGCAAGTGTGTGTAAGTGTGTGTAAGTGCGTGTAAGTACGTGTACGTACGTGTAAGTGCGTGTATGTGCGTGTAAGTGCATGTAAGTACATGTTAGTTCATCTAAGTGAATGTAAGTTCGTGTAAGTACGTGTAAGTGTGTGTAAGTGTGTGAAAGTACGTGTAAGTGTGTGTAAGTACGTATAAGTGCGTATAAGTACGTGTAAGTGCGTGTAAGTGCATGTAAGTATGTGTAAGTACGTGTGAGTGAAAGTAAGTGCATGTAAGTACGTTTAAGTGCATGTAAGTACGTGTAAGTGTATGTAAGCAGGTGTAAGTCCACGTAAGTGTGTGTAAGTGTGTGTAAGTGTGTGTAAGTGGATGTAAGTGTGTAGAAGTACGTGTAAGTGTGTGTAAGAATGTGTTAGTGCCTGTAAGTGCGTGTAAGTGTGTGTAAGTACGTGTAAGGGCGTGTAAGTGCGTGTAAGTGCGTGCAAGGGCATGTAAGTATGTGTAAGTGCGTGTGAGTACGTGTAAGTACGTGTAAGTATTTCTAAGTTCGTGCAAGTGTATGTAAGTCCGTGTACGTGTGTGTAAGTACATGTAAGCATGTCTAAATGCGTCTAAGTGTGTGTAAGTACGTGTAACTATGTGTAAGTGCGTATAAGTACGTGTAAGTGCGTGTAAGTTTGTGTTGGTGTGTGTAAGTACGTGTAAGTGCATGTAAATACGTGTAAGTGTGTGTAAGTGCATGTAAGTACGTGTAAGTACTTGTAAGTGCATGTAAGTGTATGAAAGTATATATAAGTGCGTATAAGTGTGTATAAGTGTGTGTAATTGCATGCAAGTGCGTGAAAATGTGTGTAGATTTGTGTTAGTTCGTGTAAGTGCATGTAAGTGTGTGTAAGTGTATGTAAGTGCGTCTAGGTTTTTGTAAGTCATGTAAGTGCTTGTTAGTGCGTGTAAGTGCATATTAGTTCGTGCAAGAGCGTGTAAGTGCGTGTACGTGCGTATAAGTGCGTGTAAGTGCGTGTAAGGGCATGCAAGTGCGTGTCAGTGTGTGTCAGTGCGTGTTAGTACGTGTAAGTTTGTGTAAGTGCATGTAAGTGCGTGTAAGTGCTTGTAAGTGCATGTAAGTACGAGTAAGTGCGTGTAAGTATGTGTAAGTACGTAAAAGTATGTGTAAGTGCGTGTAAGTACGTGTAAATGCGTGTAAGTGCGTGTAGTTACGTGTAAGTATGTGTAACTGCGTGTAAGTGCGAGTAAGTAAGTGTGAGTGCGTGTAAACACGTGTAAGTTAGTGTAAGTACGTGTAAGTACGTGTAAGTAAGTGTAAGTGCATGTAAGTGCGTGTAAGTGCGTGTAAGTGTGCGTTAATACGTATAAGTGTATGTGTACGTGCGTGTAAGTACATGTAAGTACGTGTAAGTACGTGTAAGTGCATGCAAGTGCATGTAAGTGTGTGTAAGTTTGTGTAAGTGTGTGTAAGTGCGTGTAAGTACGTGTAAGTGCGTGTAATTACGTGTAAGTGCGTGTACGTGTGTGTAAGTGTGTGTAAGTATGTGTAAGTGTGTGTAAGTATGTGCAAGTGCATGTAAGTGTGTGTCAGTGGGTGTAAGTACGTGTAAGTTTGTCTGAGTGCATACAAGTGCGTGTAAGTGTGTATAAGTACGTGTAAGTGTGTGCAAGTGCGTGAAAGTATGTGTAAGTGGGTGTAAGTGGGTGTAAGTGCGTGTAATTACGTGTAAATACATAAAGGTGCGTGTAGGTTTTTATAAGTTTGTGTAAGTGCATCTAAGTGTGTGTAAGTACGTGCAAGTGTGTGCAAGTACGTGTAAGTGCGTGTACGTGCCTGTAAGTATGTCTACATTCGTGTAAGTACGTGTTAGTACGTGTAAGTGTGTGTAAGTGCGTGACAGTATGTGTAAGTGCGTGTAAGTGCGTATAAAGACGTGAAAGTGCGTGTAAGTGCGTGTAAATGCGTCTAAGTGTGAATCAGTGCGTGTAAATGCGTCTAAGTACATGTAAATGCGTGTAAGCACATGTAAACATGTATAAGTGCGTATAAGTGCATGTAAGTGCGTATACGTGCGTGTAAGTACTCGCAAGTGAATGTAAGCGTGTGAAAGTATATACAAGTGCGTGTAAGTGCATATAAGTATGTGTAATTGCATGCAAGTGCATGTAAATGCGTGTAGGTCCGTGTTAGTTCGTATAAGTTTGTATAAGTGTGTAAGTGCGTGCAAGTGCGTGTAGGTTTGTGTCAGTGCGTGTAAGTGTGTGTACGTCATGTAAGTGCGTATTAGTATGTGTAAGTGCGTATACGTTTATGCAGGTGCGTGTAAGTGCGTGTAAGTGCGTGCAAGTGCGTTGTAGTGCGTGTTTGTACGTGTCAGTACGTGTAAGTACATGTAAGTGTGTGTAAGTACGTGTAAGTGCGTGTAAGTGCGTGTAAGTACGTGTAAGTGCGTGTAAGTACGTGTGAGTGCGTGGAAGTTCGTGTTAGTTTATGTAAGTGAGTGTAAGTGCACGTAAGTGCGTGTAAATGCGTGTAAGTGCGTGTAAGTACTTGTAAGTGCGTGGACGTGTATGAGAATATATGTAAGTGCGTGTAAGTGCATGTAAGTGCGTACAATTGCGTGTAAGTATGTGTAAATGCGTGTAGGTTTGTGTTAGTTTGTGTAAGTGCATGTAAGTGTGTGTAAGTGCGTGTAGGTTTGTGTAAGTGCGTGTAAGTGCGTGTAAGTCATGTATGTGCGTATTAGTGCGTGTAAGTGCATGTAAGTTCGTGCAAGTGCATGTAAGTGCGTGTAAGTGTGTGTAAGTGCGTGTAAGTGCGTGCAAGTGCGTGCAAGTGTGTGTCAATGCGTGTCAGTGCGTGTCAGTGCGTGTAAGTTGGTGTAAGTGCGTGTAAGTGTGTGTAAGTGCGTGTAAGTACATGTAAGTACGTGTAAGTGTATGTAAGTGCGTATAAGTCCATAAACGTATGTGTAAGCACATGTACATGTGTATAAATGCATGTAAGTACGTGTAGTTACGTGTAAGTGTGTGTAACTGAGTGTAAATGCGTGTAAGTGTGTGTTAGTGCGTAAAAGTGTGTGTAAATGCGAGAAAGTTGATGTAAGTGCGTCTACGTGCATGTAAGTACGTGTAAGTGCGTGCACGTACATGTAAGTGCGTGTAAGTGTACGTTAGTACGTGTAAGTATATGTGTACGTGCGTGTAAGTACGTGTAAGTGCGTGTAAATACGTGTAAGTGCATGTAAGTTTGCCTAAGTGCAAGTAAGTGCATGTAAGTGCGTGTAAGTACGTGTAAGTGCGTGTAAGTGGGTGTAAGTACGTGTAAGTACATGTAAGTATGTGTAAGTGTGTGTAATTATGTGCAAGTATGTGTAAGTGCGTGTCAGTGGGTGTAAGTACGTGTAAGTTTGTGTAAGTGCGTGCAAGTGTGTAAAAGTGTGTGTAAGTACTTGTAAGTGAGTGTAAGTGTGTGAAAGGATATATAAGTGCGTGTAAGTGTGTGTAAGTACGTGTAATTGCATGCAAGTGCATGTAAATGCATGTAGGTCCATGTTTGTTCGTGTAAGTGTGTGTAAGTGTGTAAGTGTGTCAAAGTGCGTGTAGGTTTGTGTAAGTGCATGTAAGTGCGTGTACGTCATGTAAGTGCGTGTTAGTGCGTGTAAGTGCGTATACGTTTGTGCAAAAGCGTGTAAGTGTGTGTATGTATGTGTTAGTGCGTGTAAGTGTGTGTAAGTGTGTGCAAGTGCGTTGCAGTGCGTGTTAGTACGTGTCGGTACGTGTAAGGTCATGTAAGTGTGTGTAAGTGCGTGTAAGTGTGTGTAAGTGCATGTAAGTACGTGTAAGTGCGTGTAAGTACGTGTAAGTGCGTGTAAGATTTTGTTAGTGCATGTAAGTGAGTGTAAGTGCATGTAAGTGCGTGTAAGTGCGAGTAAATTCGTGCAAGTACGTGTAAGTTTTTGTAAGTGCGTGTAAGTGTATGAAAGTCTATGTAAGTGCGTGTAAGTGCATGTAAGTGCGTACAATTGCGTGCAAGTGTATGTAAATGCGTGTCGGTTTGTGTTGGTTTGTGTAAGTTCATGTAAGTGTGTGTAAGTGCGTGTAGGTTCGTGTAAGTACGTGTAAATGCGTGTAAGTCATGTATGTGCGTGTTAATGTGTGTAAGTGCATGTAAGTTCGTGCAAGTGCATGTAAGTGCCTGTAAGTGCTTGTAAGTGCGTGTAAGTGTGTGCAAGTGCGTTCAAGTGCATGTCAGTGCGTGTCAATGCGTGTCAGTGCGTGTAAGTTCGTGTAAGTGCGTGTAAGTGCGTGTAAGTACGTGGAAGTACGTGTACGTGTATGTAAGTGCGTATTAGTGCACAAACGTATGTGTAAGTACATGTACGTGTGTGTAAATGTGTGTAAGTACGTGAAGTTACGTGTAAGTGTGTGTAACTACGTATAAGTATGTGTAAGTGCATGTTAGTGCGTGAAAGTGCGTATAAATGCGTGAACGTTGGTGTAAGTGCGTGTATGTGCGTGTAAGTACGTGTAAGTGTGTGTATGTACGTGCAAGTGCGTGTAAGTGCACGTTAGTACGTGTAAGTGTATGTGTATGTGCGTATAAGTATGTGTAAGTGCGTGTGATAAGTGTAAGTGCATGTAAGTGCGTGTAAGTTTGTGTAAGTGCAAGTAAGTGCGTGTAAGTGCGTGTAAGTACGTGTAAGTGCGTGTAAGTGCGTGTAAGTGCGTGTAAGTACATGTAAGTATGTGTAAGTGTAAGTAAGTACGTGCAAGTATGTGTAAGTGCGTGTCAGTGGGTGTAAGTATGTGTAAGTTTGTGTAAGTGCGTGCAAGTACGTACAAGTGCGTGTAAGTACTTGTAAGTGAATGTAACTGTGTGAAAGTATATATAAGTGTGTGTAAGTGCGTGTAAGTAGGTGTAATTGCGTGCAAGTGCATGTAAATGCCTGTAGGTCCGTGTTTGCTTGTGTAAGTGTGTGTAAGTGTGTAAGTGCATGCAAGTGCGTTTAGGTTTGTGTAAGTGCGTGTAAGTGTGTGCAAGTCATGTAAGTGCGTGTTAGTGCGTGTAAGTGTGTATAAGTTCGTGCAAGTGCGTGTAAGAGCGTGTAAGTATGTGTAAGTGTGCGTGAGTGTGTGTGAGTGCATGCAAGTGTGTTGCAATGCGTGTTAGTACGTGTCAGTACGTGTAAGTTCATGTAAGTGTGTGTAAGTGCCTGTAAGTGCATGTAATTGTGTGTATGTACGTGTAAGTACGTGGAAGTACGTGTAAGTGCGTGTAAGTTCGTGTTAGTGCATGTAAGTGAGTGTAAGTGCATGTAAGTGCGTGTAAGTGCGTGTAAATTTGTATAAGTGCGTGTAAGCACTTGTAAGTTCGTGTAAGTGCAAGTAAGTACGTGTAAGTGCGTGTAAGTACGTGTAAGTGCGTGTAAGTGGGTGTAAGTGCGTGTAAGTACATGGAAGTATGTGTAAGTGTGTGTAAGTACGTGCAAGTATGTGCAAGTGCGTGTCAGTGGGTGTAAGTACTTGTAAGTTTGTGTAAGTGTGTGCAAGTGCGTGTAAGTGTGTGTAAGTATGTGTAAGTGCGTGTAAGTACGTGAAAGTATGTGTACGTTTGTGTAAGCGCGTGTAAGTGCATGTAATTGCGTGTGAGTGCGTGTAGGTGCGTGTAGGTTTGTGTTAGTTTTTGTAAGTGTGTGTGATTGTGTGTAAGTGCGTGCAAGTACGTGCAAGTGCGTGTAAGTGCGTGTAAGTGCGTGTAGATGCGTGTAAGTTTGTGTAAGTGCGTGTAAGTATGTGTAAGTGTGTGTAAGTGCGTGATAGTATGTGTAAGTGCATGCAAGTGCATGTAAGTTTGTGTACGTGGGTGTAAGTGCGTGTAAATGCATGTAAGTTTGTGTAAGTGCATGTAAGTGCGTGTAAGTACGTGTAAGTGCATGTAAGTGCGTGTCAGTACATGTAAGTGGGTGTAAGTGCATGTACGTTTGTGTAAGAGTGTGTAAGTATGTGTAAATGTGTCTAATTGCGTGTATTTGCGTGTAAGTATGTATAAGTACATGTAAGTGCGTGTAAGTCCGTGTAAGTGCATGCAAGTACGTGTAAGTGCGTGTAAGTATGTGTAAGTACGTGTAAGTACGTGTAAGTGCGTGTCAGTCATGTAAGTACGTGTTAGTGCGTGTAAGTGCATGTGAGTTTGTGCATGTGCGTGTAAGTGCGTGTAAGTGCGTGCAAGTGCATGTAAGTACATGCAAGTGCGTGGTAGTGCGTGTCAGTGCGTGTAAGTTTGTGTGAGTGTGTGTAAGTGTGTGTAAGTGCGTGTAAGTGCGTGTAAGTATGTGTAAGTGCGTATAAGTGCGTGTGAGTTCGTGAAAGTATGTGTAAGTGTATATAAGTGCGTGTAGATACAAGTAAGTGCGTGTAATTATGTGTAAGTGTGTGTAACTGTGTGTAAGTGTGTGTAAGTGCGTGTAAGTGCGTGTAAATGCGTGTACGTTGGTGTACGTGCGTGTAAGTATGTGTAAGTACGTGTAAGTGCGTGTAAGTGCATGTAAGTGTGTGTAAGTGCGTGTTAGTGCGTGTTAGTACGTGTAAGTGCGTGTAAGTCTATGCTGATCTCGATCGTCGATCACCTGGAGGTGATTGATAATCGGCAATCGTCGACCAGGTCAACGACTAGCTGCTGAGGGAGAAAAAGGGGAAAACTTGTAGAGGGACGTGCGAGTGAACCCGGGTCCACATGTATGGTAGGGGTTGACAACGTTAAGATGGATTAAAGTGAGAATTCATGGTGGGAATGGATTGGCCATGGATGAGAGAAGGGCAGAACCGATTTTGAGCCGATTCTGAGCACTGTGTGTCCTCGTCGATTGTCGATCGTCGATCACTTGCCCCAAGAGATAGAGATCGATCGTCGACCTCGATCGTCGATCATTTAGTAAGGTGGTGAGCATACGTGTAAGTACGTGTATGTGCGTGTAAGTGCGTATAAGTGGGTGTAAGTGCGTGTAAGTGCGTGTAAGTGCGTGTAAGTGCATGTAAGTGCGTGTAAGTATGTGTAATCACGTGTAAGTGCGTGTAAGTGCGTGTAAGTGTGTGCAAGTGCGTGTAAGTGCGTGTAAGTGCGTATAAGTAGGTGTGTGTGGGTTTGTGTTAGTTCGTGAAAGTACGTGTAAGTGTGTGTAAGTGCGTGCAAGTGCGTGTAAGTGCATGTAAGTGCGTGTAAGCTCGTGTAATCACGTGTAAGTGTGTGTAAGTGTGTGCAAGTGCGTGTAAGTACGTGTAAGTGCGTGTAAGTGCGTGAAAGTATGTGTAAGTGTGTGTAAATGCGTGTAATTACCCGTACGTGTGTGTAGGTGTGTGTAGGTTTGTGTTAGTTTGTGTAAGTGCGTGTAAGTGGGTGTAAGTACATGCAAGTGTGTGCAAGTGCGTGTAAGTCCGTGTAAGTGCGTGTAAGTGCGTGAAAGTATGTGTATGTGCGTGTAAGTGTGTGTAAGTGTGTTTTAGTGTGTGTAAATACGTGTAAGTTCTTGTAAGTGCGTGTACGTGCATGTAAGTGCGTGTAAGTGCGTGTAAGTGCGTGTAATTGTGTGTAAGAACATGCAAGTGCGTGTAAGTGCATGTAGGTTTGTGTTAGTTCGTGTAAGTGCATGTAAGTGTGTATAAGTGCATGTAAGTGTGTGTAAGTGCGTTTTAATGCGTGTAAGTGCATGTAATTTTGTGTAGTTCTGTGTAAGTGCGTGTAAGTGCGTGTAAGTGTGTGTAAGAGTGTGTAAGTGTTTGTAAGTTCGTGTCATTGCGTGTAAGTACGTGTAAGTGGGTGTAAGTGCGTGTAAGTACGTCCAAGTGCGTGTAAGTGCGTGTAAGTGCATGTAAGTGCGTGTAAGTATGTGTAAGTGCGTGTCAGTGGGTGTAAGTGCGTGTTAGTGCGTGTATGTGCATATACGTACGTGTAAGTGCGTGTAACTTCCTCTAAGTGTGTGTAAGTACATGTAAGTCGGTGTAAGTGCGTGTAAGTATGTGTAAGTGCGTGTTGGTGTGTGTAAGTGCGTGAAAGTATGTGTAAGTGTATATAAGTGCGTGTAGATACAAGTAAGTGCGTGTAATTATGTGTAAGTGTGTGTAACTGTGTGTAAGTGTGTGTAAGTACGTGTAAGTGCGTGTAAATGCGTGTACGTTGGTGTACGTGCGTGTAAGTATGTGTAAGTACGTGTAAGTGCGTGTAAGTGCATGTAAGTGTGTGTAAGTGCGTGTTAGTGCGTGTTAGTACGTGTAAGTGCGTGTAAGTCTATGCTGATCTCGATCGTCGATCACCTGGAGGTGATTGATAATCGGCAGTCGTCGACCAGGTCAACGACTAGCTGCTGAGGGAGAAAAAGGGGAAAACTTGTAGAGGGACGTGCGAGTGAACCCGGGTCCACATGTATGGTAGGGGTTGACAACATTAAGATGGATTAAAGTGAGAATTCATGGTGGGAATGGATTGGCCATGGATGAGAGAAGGGCAGAACCGATTTTGAGCCGATTCTGAGCACTGTGTGTCCTCGTCGATTATCGATCGTCGATCACTTGCCCCAAGGGATAGAGATCGATCGTCGACCTCGATCGTCGATCATTTAGTAAGGTGGTTAGCATACGTGTAAGGGCGTGTATGTGCGTGTAAGTGCGTATAAGTGGGTGTAAGTGCGTGTAAGTGCGTGTGTGTGTAAGTGCATGTAAGTGCGTGTAAGCACGTGTAATCACGTGTAAGTGCGTGTAAGTGCATGTAAATGCGTGCAAGTGCGTGTAAGTGCGTGTAAGTGCGTGTAAGTAGGTGTGTGTGGGTTTGTGTTAGTTCGTGTAAGTACGTGTAAGTGTGTGTAAGTGCGTGCAAGTGCGTGTAAGTGCATGTAAATGCATGTAAGCTCGTGTAATCACGTGTAAGTGTGTGTAAGTGTGTGCAAGTGCGTGTAAGTACGTGTAAGTGCGTGTAAGTGCGTAAAAGTATGTGTAAGTGTGTGTAAATGCGTGTAATTACCCGTACGTATGTGTAGGTGTGTGTAGGTTTGTGTTAGTTTGTGTAGGTGCGTGTAAATGTGTGTAAGTACATGCAAGTGTCTGCAAGTGCGTGTAAGTACGTGTAAGTGCGTGTAAGTGCGTGAAAGTATGTGTATGTGCGTGTAAGTGTGTGTAAGTGTGTTTTAGTGTGTGTAAATACGTGTAAGTTCTTGTAAGTGCGTGTACGTGCATGTAAGTGCGTGTAAGTGCGTGTAATTGTGTGTAAGAACATGCAAGTAAGTGTAAGTGCGTGTAGGTTTGTGTTAGTTTGTGTAAGTGCGTGTAAGTGTGTATAAGTGCATGTAAGTGTGTGTAAGTGCGTTTTAGTGCGTGTAAGTGCATGTAATTTCGTGCAGTTCTGTGTAAGTGCGTGTAAGTGCGTGTAAGTGTGTGTAAGTGTGTGTAATTGTTTGTAAGTTCGTGTCATTGCGTGTAAGTACGTGTAAGTGGGTGTAAGTGCGTGTAAGTGCGTCCAAGTAAGTGTAAGTGCGTGTAAGTGTATGTAAGTGCGTGTAAGTGCGTGTAAGTGCGTGTCAGTGGGTGTAAGTGCGTGTTAGTGCGTGTATGTGCGTATAAGTACGTGTAAGTGTGTGTAAGTTCCTCTAAGTGTGTGTCAGTACATGTAAGTTGGTGTAAGTGCGTGTAAGTATGTGTAAGTGCGTGTTGGTGTGTGTAAGTGCGTGGAGGAGCGTGTAAGTGTGTTTAAGTGCGTGTAAGTGCGTGTAAGTTTGTGTATGTGCGTGTACGTGGGTGTAAGTGTGTGTAAGTGCGTGTAAGTGCATGTAGGTACGTGTAAGTTTGTATAAATATGTGTAAGTGCATGTAAGTGGGTGTAAGTGTTTGTAAGTTTGTGTCAGTGCGTGTAAGTGCGTGTAATTGCGTGTTAGTGCATGTAAGTACGTGTAAGTGCGTGTAAGTGCATGTAGGTTTGTGTTAGTTTGTGTAAGTGCGAGTTAGTGTGGGCAAGTGCATGTAAGGACATGCATGTGCGTGTAAGTTGGTATAAGTGCGTGTAAGTGTGTGTAAGTGCGTGTAAGTATTTGTAAGTTTGTGTCAGTGCGTGTAAGTGCTTATAAGTGCATGAAAGTACGTGTAAGTGCGTGCAAGTGCGTGTAAGTACGTGTAAGTGCGTGTAAGTGCATGTAAGGCCATGTAAGTGCGAGTCAATGGGTGTCAGTGCGTGTTAGTGCGTGTATGTGTGTGAGTACGTGTAAGTGCGTGTAAGTGCGTGTAAGTGCGTGTAAGTGCGTGTAAGTGCGTGTAAGTACATATAAGTATGTGGACGTTTGTGTAAGTGCATGTAAGAATGTGTATGTGCGTGTTAGTGTGTGTAAGTGCGTGGAACTTCGTGTAAGTGCATTAAAGAGTGTGTAAGTGCGTGTACGTTTGTGTAAGTGCGTATACATGCATGTAACTGTGTGTAGGTACGTGTAAGTACGTATAAATGTGTGTAAGTGCATATAAGTGTGTGAAAGTGAGTACAAGTGTGTGCAAGTGCGTGCAAGTGCGTTTAAGTGTGTGTAAGGGCGTGTAAGTACGTGTAAGTTTGTGTTAGTGCGCGTAAGTGCGTGTAAGTGCGTGTAAGTGCGTGTAGGTTCATGTGAGTTTGTGTATCTCCGTGTAAGTGTGTGTAAGTGTGTGTAGGTTCGTCTAAGTGCGTGTACGTACTTGTAAGTGCATGTAGATTTGTGCACGTGTGTGTAATTGTGTGTAAGTGCGTGTAAGTGTGTGTAAGTGTATGTAAGTGCGTGTAAGTGTGTGTAAGTGCGTGTAAGTATGCGTAAGTGCGTATAAGTACGTGAAAGTATGTATAAGTGCGTGTAAGTGCGTGTAAGTACATGTAAGTGCATGTAGGTTTGTGAAAGTTTGTGTAAGTTTGTGTAAGTGTGTGTTAGTACCTTTAAGTATGTATAGGTTCGTGTAAGTGTGTATAAGAACGTGTATGTGCGTGTAAGTACGTGTAAGTGCATGTAAGTACGCGTAAGTGTGTGTAAGTTTGTGTAAGTATGTGTAAGTGCGTGTATGTACGTGTAAGTACGTGTAAGTGCGTGTATGTGTGTGTATGTGCGTGTAAGTGCGTGTAAAGTCGTGTAAGTACGTGTAAGTGCGTGTAAGTACATGTAAGTACGTGTAAGTTTGTGTATGTGTGTGTATGTGCGTGTAAGTTCGTGTAAGTACATGTAAGTGCGTGTAAGTGCGTGTAAGTGCGTGTAAGTTTGTGTTAGTGTGTGTAAGTTCATGTACGTTCGTGCAAGTGCGTGTACGTGTGTGCAAGTGCATGTAAGTGCATGTAAGTGCGTATAAGTGTGTGTAAGTGCATGTAAATGCATGCAAGTACGTGTAAGTGCGTGTAAGTGCGTGTAAGTGCGTGTAAGTGTATGTAAGTACGTGTAATTACGTGTAAGTGCGTGTAAGTGCGTGTAAATGCGTGTAAGTGCGTGTAAGTGCGAGCAAGAACGTGCAAGTGCGTGTTAGTGCGTTTAAGTGCGTATAAGTGCATGTAAGTACGTGTAAGTTTGTGTATGTATGTGTAAGTATGTGTAAGTGCGTGTTAGTGCCTGTAAGTGCGTATAAGTGCCTGTAAGTGTATTTAAGTGCGCGTAAGTGTGTGTAGGTTTGTGTAAGTACGTGTATGTACGTGTAAGTGCGTGTGAGTGTGTGTAAGTGCGTGCAAGTACATGCAAGTGCGTGGAAGTGTGTGCAACTGCGTATAAGTGTGTGTAAGTGCGTGTAAGTTTGTGTGATTGTGTGTAACTGCGTGTAAGTGCGTGAAAGTATGTGTAAGTATATGTAAGTGTGTGTAAGTTTGTGTAAGTACGTGTAAGTACGTGTAAGTATGTATAAGTGCGTGTAGGTGTGTGCAAGTGCATGTAAGTGCGTGTAAGTATGTGACAGTGCATGTAAGTGCGTGTAAGTTCATGTTAGTGCGTGTAAGCGTATGTCAGTGCGTGTTAGTTTGTGTAGGTGCATGTAAATGCGTGTAAGTTCACCTAAGTGCGTGTCAGTATGTGTAAGTATGTGTAAGTGCGTGTAAGTGCGTGTAAGTTCATGTAAGTATGTGTAAGTGAGGGTAAGTGTGTGTAAGTGCGTGTGAGTGTGTGTAAGTGTGTGTAAGAATGTGGAAGTGCGTGAAAGTGTGTGGAAGTACGTAAAGTACGTGTAAGTACATGTAAGTGCAAGTAAGTGCGTGTAAGTGCGTGTAAGTGCGTGTACGCACGTGTAAGTGTGTGAAAGTGTGTGTAAGTGTGTGTTTGTGTGTGTAAGTGCATATAAGTGTGTGTAAGTGCAAGTAAGTGCGTGTACGTGCATGTAAGTGTGTGTAAGTTCGTGTAAGTGCGTGAAAGTGCGTGTAAGTGAGTGTGAGTACGTATACGTATGTGTGAGTACGTGTAAGTGTGTGTAAATGCGTGTAAGTGTATGTAAGCACGTGTAAGTGTGTGTAAATACGTGTAAGAGCGTGTGTGTGTAAGTGTGTGAAAGTACGTGTAAGTGTGTGTTAGTGTGGGTAAGTGCATATAAGTTCGTGTAAGTACGTGTAAGTGCGTGTAAGTACGTGTAAGTGTGTGTACGTGTGTGTGAGTACGTGTGAGTGCATGTGAGTGTGTGTGAGTCCGTGTAAGTACATGTAAGTGCGTTTAAGTGCATGTTATTGTGTGTAAGTGCGTATAAGTGTGTGTAAATGACTTTAAGTTTGTGCAAGTGCATATAAGTTCATGTACGTACGTGTAAGTGCGTGTTATTGCGTGTAAGTGCGTGTAAGTATGTGTAAGTGTGAGTAAGTATATGTAAGTGCATGTAAGTGCGTGTAAGTGTGTGTAAGTGCATGTAAGTTCGTGTAAGTGTGTGTAAGTACGTGTAAGTGCGTGTAAGTGCGTGTAAGTGCGTGTAAGTGCGTGTAAGTGCGTGTAAGTTTGTGAAAGTGCATGTACGTGCATGTACGTGCGTGTACGTGCGTATAAGTGCGTGCAAGTGCGTGTAAGTGCGTGTAACGGCGTGTAAGTGTGTGTATGTGTGTGTATGTATGTGTAAGTGTGTGTAAGTGCATGTAAGTATGTGTAAGTGCGTGTAAGTACGTGGACGTGCGTGTAAGCATGTGTAAGTGCATGTAAATGCGTGTAAGTGTGTGTAAGTGCGTGTAAGTATGTGTATGTTTGTTAATGTGTGTAAGTTCATGTACGTGCGTGTAAGTACGTGTAAGTGCGTGTAAGTGCGTGTAAGTGTGTGAAAGTGCGTGTAAGTACGTATGAGTACGTGTAAGCGCAAGTAAGTGCGTGTAAGTGCGTGTAAGTGCATGTAACCACATGTAAGTGCGTGTATGTACGTGCAAGTGCATGTTAGTGTGTGTAAATGCGTGTAAGTTTGCGTAAGTGCTTGTAAGTGCGTGTAAGTACGTGTAAGTACGTGTAAGTGCGTGTAAGTGCGTGTAAGTACTTAAACGTGCGTGGAAGTGCGTGTGAGTGCATGCGAGTATGTGTGAGTGCGTGTGAGTGCGTGTATGTGCGTGTACGTGCATTTAAGTGCGTGTTATTGTGTGTAAGTGTGTATAAGTGCGTGTAAATGTGTGTAAGTTTGTGTAAGTGCATGTAAGTGCGTGTAAGTACATGTCAGTGCGTGTTAGTGCGTGGAAGTGCGTGTAAGTACGTGTAAGTGTATGTAAGTGCGTGTAAGTGCATGTAAGTGTGTGTAAAATACGTGTAAGTTTGTGTAAGTGTGTGTAAGTGTGTGTAAGTGTGTGTAAGTGCGTGTTAGTGCATGTTAGTGCGTGTAAGTGCATGTTAGTGTGTGTAAGTGCGTGTAAGTTTGTGAAAGTTCATGTACGTGTGTGTACGTGTGTGTACGTGTGTATAAGTGTGTGTAAGTGCGTGTAAGTGCATGTAAGTGCGTGTAAGTGTGTGTAAGTACGTGTAAATATGTGTAAGTGCGTATGAGTTTGTATAAGTGTGTATAAGTGTGTGTAAGTGCATGTAAGTATGTGTAAGTGTGTGTAAGTGGGTGGAAGTGCGTGGCAGCATGTGTAAGTGCGTGTAAGTATGTGTAAGTGTGTGTAAGTGCGTGTAAGTACATGTAAGTTTGTGTAAGTGCGTGTAAGTTCATGTAAGTGCATGTAAGTACGTATAAGTGCGTGTAAGTGCGTGTAAGTGCGTGAAAGTGCGTGTAAGTGCGTATAAGTGCGTTTAAGTACGTGTAAGTGCGTGTAAGTGTGTGTAAGTGCATGTAAGTGGGTGTAAGTTTGTGTAAGTACGTGTAAGTGCATAGGTGCAGGCAATGTAGGCACAGGCGCAGGTACCATAGGCTAAGGCACAGGCACCGTAGACGCAAGCACAAATACCGTAGGCGCAGGCGCAAGCACTGTAGGCACAGGCGCAGGCACCGTAGGCACAGGCGCAGGTACCGTAGGGGAAGGCACAGGCACTGTAGGCGTGACCGCAGGCACTGTAGGCGCAGGCACAGGCACCATAGGCTCAAGCGGAAGCACCGTAGGTGCAGAAGGGCGTAGGCATTGTAGGTGCAGACGTAGGCACCTTATGCGCAGGCGTAGGCACCGTAGGTGTAGTTGTAGGCACCGTAGGCGCAGGCACAGGCACCGTAGGCACTGGCGTAGGCACCTTTGGTGCAGGCGCAGGCACCGTAGGCGCAGCCGCAGGCACCGTAAGCGGAGGCGCAGGCACTGTAGGCGCAGGCCGAGGCACCTAGGCGAAGGCACAAGCACCGCAGGCGCAGGCGTAGGCACCGTAGGCGTAGGCACAGGCACCATAGGCGCAGGCGGAAGCTATGTAGACGCAAGCACAAACATCGTAGGCACAAGCTTAGGCACCGTAGTCGCAGTTACCATAGGCGTAGGCGTAGGCACGGTAGGCGTAGGCGCAGGCACTTTAGGCGTAGGCGCAGGCACCGTAGATGCAAGCGTAGGCACCTTAGGTGCGGGCGTAGGCACTGTAGGCGTAGGCGCAGGCACGGTAGGCGCAGGCGCAGGCGTCATAGGCGCAACCGCAGGCACCATAGGCACTGGCGCAGCCACCGTAGGCACGGCGCAGGCACCGTAGACATAGCCGCAAGCACCATAGGCGAAGGCGCAGGCACCATAGGCGCAGGCGCAGGAACCGTAGCCGCAGGCATAGGCACCATAGGTGAAGGCGCATGCACCAAAGGCGCAGGTGCAGGCACTGTAGGCAAAGGTGCAGGCACCGTAGGCGCTGGCGCAGGCACCACAGGCGCTGGCACGGGCATCGTAGGCACAAGCTCAGGCACCCTAGTTGCAAGCGGGAGCACCATAGGCCCAGGCATGAGCACCGTAGGCGCAGACGCAGGCATTGTAGGCACAGTTACCGTAGGCGCAGGCGCAGGCACGTAGGCGCAGGCGCAGGCACCGTAGGCGCAGGTCGGGGAACCTTGGGTGCAGGCGCAGGCACTATAGGCACATTTGCAGGCACCTTAGGCGTAGGCTCAGGCATGGTAGGCGCAAGCGCAGGCACCATAGGAGCAAGAACAGGCACCATAGGCGCAGGCCCAGTAGGTGCAGGTCCAGGCACGTAGGCATAGGCGCAGGCACCTAGGCACAGGCGCAGGCACCGTAGGCGCAGGTGCACGCACCATAGGCGCAGGCGCAGGCACCGTAGGCGCACGCGCAGGCACCGTAGGCGCAGGTGCAGGCACCGTGGCGCAGGTGCTGGCACAATAGGCTGAGGCGCAGGCACCTTAGGCGCAGGCGCATGCAACGTACGTGTAGGCACAGGCATCGTAGGCGCAGGCGCAGGCACCATAGGCGCAGGCATAGGCACCATAGGCACAGGCGCGGGCATTGTAGGCGCAAGCGCAAGCACTCTAGGCGCAAGCACAAGCACCATAGGCACAGGCTAAGGTACCGTAGGCACTGGCCCAAGCACCGTAGGCGAAGGCGGAGGCACTTTATGTGCAGGCAGAAGCACTGTAAGCGCAGGCCCAGGCACTGTGTGCGCTTACACAAGGCACCGCAGGCGCAGACGCAGGCACTATAGGCACAGGCACAGTCAGTGTAGCCAACGTTACCGTAGGCGTAGGCGCAGGCACTGTAGGCGCAGGCGTAGGCACCATAGGTGTAGGCCTAGGCACCGTAGGCGTAGGTGGAGGCACTGCAGGAGCAGGCGTAGGTACTATAGGCACAGGCACAGGTACCGTAGGCGCAGGCGTAAGCACCGTACGTGCAGGCGCAGGCACCGTAGGCGCAAGCGTAGGCGCAGGCGTAGGCACCGTAGGCGCAGGCGCAGGCACCATAGGTGCAAGTGCAGGCACCGTAGGCGCACGCGCAGGAACCTTAGGTGGAGGTGCAAGCATCGTAGGCGCAGGCGCAGGCACCGTATGTGCAGGCGCAGGCACCGTAGTCTCCGACGCAGGCAGCGTTATCGCAGACCCAGGCACTATAGGCACAGGCGTAGGCATTGTAGTCGCAAACGCAGGTACCGTAGGTGCAGGCGCAGGCTCCAAAGGCGCAGGCGCAGGCACCGTACGTGCACGAGCAGACACCATAGGCGCAAATGCATTTACCGTAGGCGCAAGCAAAGATCGTAGACGCAGGCGTAGGCACTGTAGGTGCAGGCGCAGCCACCGTAGGCACAGGCGTAGGCACCTAGGCGCAGGCGGAGGCACCTAGGCAAAGGCGTAAGCACCTAGACGCAGGCGTAGGCACAGTAGGTGCAGACACAGGCACCGTAGGTGCAAGCGCAGGCACCATAGGTGAAGGCGCAGGCACCGTAGGTACAAGCGCAGACACTGCACGCGCAGGCGCAGGCACCATAGGCGTAGGCGCAGGCATCGTAGGCATAGTCACCGTAGGCGCAGGCATGTAGGCGTAGGCACAGGCACCGTAGGCGCAGGCCGGGGAACCTTGGGCGCAGGCGCAGGCACCGTAGGCGCAAGCACAGGTACCGTAGGCGCAGGCCCAGAAGGCATAGGCCCAGGCACCTAGGCGCAGGCACAGGCACCTAGGCATAGGCGCAGGCACCGTAGGCGCAGGCGCAGGCACCATAGACGTAGGCGCAGGCACCGTCGGCACAGGCGTAGGCACCGTAGGCATAGGTGTAGGCACCGTGGCGTAGGTGCTGGCACCGTAGGCTAAGGTGCGTGCACCTTAGGCACAGGTGCAAGCAGCGTACGTGAAGGCGCAGGCACCGTAGGCACAGGCGCAGGTACCATAGGCGCAGGCGCAAGGACTGTAGGCACAGGCGCAGGCGTAAGCACTGTAGGCCCAGGCGCAAGCACCATAGGCGCAGGCTAAGGTACCCTAGGCACTGGCCTAGGCACCGTAGGCGCAGGCGCAGGCACTTAAGGAGCATGTGGAAGCACCGTAGGCGCAGGCGCAAACACCGTAGGCACTTGCACAAGGCATGGTAGGCATTAACCGTAGCCACAGTTACCGTAGGCGTGGGCGCAAGCACCATAGGCGCAGGCGAAGGCACCGTAGGTGCAGGCCCAGGCACCGTAGGCGCAGGTGCAGGCACTGCAGGAGCAGGCGCAGGTACTGTAGGCGTAAGAGTAGGCATCGTACGCGCAGGTGTAAGCACCGTATGCGAAGGCACAGGCACCGTAGGCGCAAGCGTAGGCACCGTAGGCGCAAGCGCAGGCAGCATAGGTGCAGGCGCAGGCACCGTAGGCACAGGTGCAGGCACCTTAGGCGCAGGTGCAGGCACCGTAGGCACAACTGCAGGTACTGTATGCGCAGGCGCAGGCATCGTAGTCTCAGGCGCACGCAGTGTAGGCGAAGACCCACGCACTGTTGGCGCAGGCGCAGGTACCGTAGTCGTAGGCGCGGGTACCGTACGCGCAGGTGCAGGCTCCATAGGCGTAAGCGCTGGCACTGGACGCGCAGGCGCAAGCACCATAGGCGCAAGCGCATTTACCATAGGCGTAGGCGCAGGCCGTAGACGCAGGCGCAGGCACTATAGGTGCAGGCGCAGCCACCGTAAGCACAGGCGTAGGCACGTAGGCGCAGGCGCAGGCACCTAGGCGCAGGCGTAGGCGCCTAGACGCAAGCGCAGGCACAGTAGGTGCAGACACAGGCACCGTAGGTGTAGGCGCAGACACCGTAGGCAGAGGCGCAGGTATTGTGGGTGCAGGCGCAGGCACCGTTGGCACAGGCGCAGATACTGCAGGCGCACACGCAGGCACCGTAGGCGCACACGCAGGCACCGCAGGCGCAGGCTCAGGCACCTAGGCGCACGCGCAGGCACCTTAGGCGCAGGCGCAGGCACTGTAGGTGCAGGAATTGCAGGCACAAGTGCAGGCACCGTAGGCGCAGGCCGAGGAAGGGCACAGGCGCAGGCATCGTAGGCGCAGGCCCAGACACCTAGGCGGAGGCACAGGCACCGTAGGCGCAGGCGCATGCACCATAGGCACAGGCGCAGATACCGTAGGCACAGGCTCAGGCACCTAGGCACAGGTGCACGCACCTTAGGCGCAGGCGCAGGCACTGTAGGCGCACGCACTACAGGCGCAGGTGTAGGCACCGTAGGCGTAGGTGCAGGCACCGTAGGCGCGGGCGCAGGCACCGTAGGTGGAGGCACAAGCACCGTAGGCGCAGGCGCAGGCACCATAGGCCGAGGCGCAACCGCCGTAGGCGCAGGCACAAGCACTGTAGGTGTAAGCGCAGGCATTGTAGGCGCAGGTGCAGGCACCGTAGGCACAGGCGCAGGTAATGCAGGCTCAGGCGCAGGCACTGTTGGCGCAGGCACCGTAGGCGCAAGTGCAGGCATCGTAGTGCATGTGGTACTCGTGCGTGCACGTTAGCGATTTTTCTTTTGTATGCGCTCTAGCATTGATGTTTTTCCTCTGATCATTGAATGACACAGAAAAGGGGGTGGTGGGGGGGGAAGAAGGGGGGACGAACGTTTTAACCGGAAAAGAGGAGAATCCCATGCAAGATTGGCACTGCTTTATTTCATTGATTGCCGGGGATGCCGATGAGGGGGAAGGGGTGGGGGAGGGAGGGAGTGGGGAAGCAAGACCAAGACCGGTCAACTTGTGCTGTGCACTCATCCTATCTTTGTCTTCTACTCTCTTGCCTTGGTCTTCTTCTCTCTTGCCTTTTTCTTCTTCTCTCGTGTCTTTCTCTTCTTCTCAACTGCCTTTGTCTTCTTCTCTCCTGCCTTTGTCTTCTTCTCCCCTGCAAGTGTCTTCTTCTCCCCTGCAATTTGTCTTCTTCTCAACTCCCTTTGTCTTCTTTCCCCCTTCCTTTGTCTTCATGTTCTTCCCTCCTGCCTTAGTCTTCTTCTCTCCTGCCTTTGCCTTTGTCTCCCGTCTTTGTCTCCTTTCACCCTGCCTTCGTCTTCTTCTCCCTTGCCCTTGTCTTCTTCTCCCTGCCTTTGTCTTCTTCTCCCCTGCCTTTATCTTCCTCTCTCCTTCCTTTGCCTTCTTCTTGGCCGCGAGTGTTTTGGCCAGCTGGTAGCCCTCCTAAGTGTCGCTGCTTGTTGCTGCTGCTTGTTGCTGCTGCTTGTTGCTCCGGCTATGGTTTCACTGCCGCCTGCAACGTGTGCAGGCGTCTGACCCTGAGCTTGGATACTGTCAGGTACGGTGTGCCTTGTCATCACCACATGGCATGGCTGATAGTTCAGTGTTGGTTCAGATGGACAAGATTTGTATGAAAGACTCGTTCGTTGCATGAATGGAGCAGGCAAGGACGTCTGTGGAGGCAGCAACGTGTGAAGAAGTAGCAGTGTGTGAGGAAGTTCAAAGTGTCGTGAGGAGGTCAAAAGTGTCGTGAGGAAGCTCAAAGTATCGTGAGGAAGTTAAAAGTGTCGTGAGGAAGTTAAAAGTATGACAAGGAAGTGAAAAGTGTCATGATGCAATTAGAAGTGTTGTAAGAAAGCTTAGATGTGTGAGCCCGCCCGCCCGCCGCCCGCCCGCCCGCCCAACTGCCTGCCCGCGTGCCCTCCCACACGCTTGCACGCCAGCACACGCGCACACACACGCACACGTACACACACACGCACATTTATATGCACAAGCACATGCACACGCACACGCACACGCACGCGCACACGCACACGCACACATACACGCAGATACACATGCACACGCACACCCACACGCACACGCAAACGTACACAAACACGCACACACACACGCACACGCACACGCAAATACACATGCACACGCACACACACACGCACAGGCGTACACGCGCATCCATGCACACACACTCACACACACACGTACGCACGCACGCACCCACACACACACACACACACACACACACACACACGCACGCACGCACGCACGCACGCACGCACTCTCGCACGCACGCACCCAGGGACCCGTGCGCGCACCCACACACGCATGCACGTACGCACGCACGCACGAACGCACGCACGCATGTATGCATATACGCACGCACGCAAGCATGCACGTACGCACGCACACACGCATGCACGCACACACGCGTGCACACACGCACGCACGCACGCGTAAGTGTAAGTCCGTGTCAGTACATGTAAGTGTGTGTAAGTGCAGTTTACGTTCATGTAAGTGCATGTCAGTGTGTATAAGTGCGTGTAAGTGCGTGTAAGTGCATGTAAGTGTGTGGAAGTGTGTGGGAGTGCGTGTAAGTTCAGTTTAAAAGCGTGTAAGTTTGTGTAAGTTTGTGTAGGTACGTGTAAGTGCGTGTAAGTGCCTCTAAGTTCATGTAGGTGTGTGTAAGTTCCTGTAAGTGCCTGCAAGTGCGTATAAGTACGTGTAAGTGTGTGTAAGTTCAGTTAAAGCTTGTGTAAGTTCGAGTAAATTTGTGTAAGTGCGTGTAAGTGCATGTAAGTGTATAAAAGTGCGTGTAAGTGCGTGTAAGTGTGTGTTAGTGCGTGTAGGTGTGTGTTAGTATGTGTAAGTGGGTAAAAGTACGTGTAAGTGTGTGTAAGTGCATGTCAGTGCATGTAAGTGCATGTAAGTGCGTATAAGTACGTGTAAGTGTATACAAGTGTCTGTTAGTGTGTGTAAGTGTGTGAAAGTACGAGTAAGTATGTGTAAGGTTGTGTAAGTGCGTGTAAGTGTGTATAAGTGCGTGTAAGTGTGTGTAAGTTTGTATAAGTGCGTGTAAGTTTGTGTGAGTTCATTTATGTGCGTGTAAGTGCATATAAGTGTGTGTAAGTGCTTGTAAGCGCGTGCAAGTACGTGTAGGTACGTGTAAGTTTGTGTAAATGCGTGTAAGTGCGTGTAAGTGTGGGTAAGTACGTGTAAGTACGTGTAAGTGCGTGTAAGTGCGTGTTAGTACGTGCAAGTGTGCATAAGTACGTGTAAGTGCGTGTAAGTGCGTGTAAGAGCGTGTAAGTGCGAGTTAGTGCATATAAGTGTGTGCAAGTGCGTGTAAGTGTGTGTAAGTGCATGTAAGTATATGTAAGTGCGTGTAAGTGTGTGTAAGTGTGTGTTAGTGTGTGTAAGTTCATGTAAGAGCGTGTAAGTGCGTGTAAGTGCAGATTAAGTTCGTACAAGTGAGTGTATGTGTGTGTAAGTACGTGTAAGTTTGTGTAAGTGCGTGTAAGTGTGTGAAAGTGTGTATAAGTGAATGTAAGTGCGTGTAATTGCGTGTAAGTGTGGTTTATATTTGTGTTAGTGCGTGTAAGTTTGTGTAAGTATGTGTAAGTGCGTGTAAGTACGGATAAGTGCGTATAAGTGCTTGTAAGTGCGTGTAACTGCGTTATAGTGCATGTAAGTGCGTGTAAAAGTGGGCAAGTGCGTGTAAGTTTGTGTAAGTGTGTGTAAGTGCGTGTAAGTGCGTGTAAGTGCGTGTACGTGCATGTACATGTGTGTACGTGCGTGTAAGTATGTGTAAGTTGGTGTAAGTACGTGTAAATTTGTGTAAGTATGTGTAAGTGCGTGTAAGTGCGTGCAAGTACGTGTATGTGCGTGTAAGTGCCTGTAAGTGCGTGAAAGTGCATCTAAAAGCGTGTAAGTTTATGTAAGTGCGTGTAAGTGCGTGTAAGTGCGTGTAATTGTGTGTAGGTATGTGTAAGTGCGTGTAAGTGTGTGTATGTTTGTGTAAGTGCGTGTAAGTATGTGTAAGTGCATGTAAGTATGTGTAAGTGTGTTTAAGTGCGTACAAGTGTGTGTAAGTGCGTGTAAGTGCATGTAAGTTCGTGTAAGTTTGTGTTAGTGCGTGTAAGTGCGTGTAAGTGCGTGTAAGTGCGTGTAAGTTTGTGTAAGTGGGTATAAGTGTGTGTCAGTGCGTGTAGGTACGTGTAAGTGCGTGTAAGTGCGTGCAAGTGCATGTACATGCGTGTAAGTGCATGTACGTGCGTGTAAGTGCGCTTAAGTGCGTGTAAGTGCGTGTAAGTGTGTGCAAGTGCGTATAAGTGCGTGTAAGTGCGTGTAAGTGTGTGTAAGTGCGTGTAAGTGCGTGTAAGTGCGTGTAAGTGTGTGTAAGTTTGTGTAAGTACGTGTAAGTACGTGTAAGTACAGATAAGTGCATGTAAAGTACGTGTAAGTGTGTGTAAGTATGTGTGAACACATGTAAGTGCCTTTTAATGCGTGTAAGTGCGTGTAAGTGCATGTAAGTGTGTGTAAGTGCGTGTAAGTATGTGTAATTGCGTGTAAGTGTGTAAAAGTACGTGTAAGCTTGTTTAAGTGCGTGTAAGTGCATGTAAGTGCATGTAAGAGCGTGTAAGTGCGTGTAAGTACATGTCAGTGCGTGTAAGTGTGTGTAAGTACGTGTGAGTGCGTGTAAGTGCGTGTAAGTGCGTGTAAGAGCATGTAAGGTCGTGTAAGTGCGTGTAAGAGTGTGTAAGTACGTGTAAGTTTGTGTAAGTGCGTGTAAATGCGTGTAAGTAGGTGCACCCTAGTTGTGCCCTAGTTGCACCCCAGTTGTGCCCTAGTTGCAACCTAGTTGCGCCCAAGTTGCGCCCTAGTTGCCCCCTAGTTGCCCCTTGTTGCGTCCAAATTGTGCCCTAGTTGCGCCCTTTTTTCGCCCAAGTTGCACCCTTGTTGCGCCCTAGTTGCGCCCAAGTCGCGCCCTTGTCGCGCCCTAGTCGCGCCCTTGTTGCGCCCTAGTCGCGCCCTAGTTGCGCCCTAGTTTCACCTTAGTTGCGCCCTAGTTGCACCCTAGGTACGCCCTAGTTGCGCCCTAGTTGCACCCTAGATGTGCCCTAGCTGCGCACTAGTTGCACCCTACTTGCGCCCTAGTTGCGCCCTAGTTGCACCCCAGTTGCGCCCTAGTTGCACCCTTGTTGCGCCTTACTTGCGTCCTACTCTCGCCCTAGTTGCGCTTCAGTTGAGCACTAGCTACGCCCTAGTTGTACCCTAGTTGTGCCCTAGCTGCATCCTACTTGTGCCCTACTTACGCCCTAGTTGCGCCTTAGTTGCACCTTAGTTGTGCCTTAGTTACGCCTTAGTTGCGCCCTAGTTGCGCCCAAGTTGCACCCTAGTTGCGCCCTAGTTGCACCCTAGGTGCGTCCTAGTTGCGTCCTAGTTACGCCTAGTTGCGCCCTAGTTGCGCCCTAGTTGTGCTCTAGTTGCGCCTTAGTTGCGCTCTAGTTGCGCCCTGGTTGCACCATACTTGCGCCCTAGTTGCGCCCTAGTTGCGCTCTAGTTGTACCCTACGTTCGCCCAAGTTGCGCCTAAGTTGCACCCTAGTTGCACCCTTCTTGCAAATTCGTTGCACCCTAGTTGCGCCCTAGTTGCACTCTAGTTGCGCCCTTATTGCGCCTCTATTACACCAAACTTACACCCAACTGGCGCCCTACTTGTGCCCTAGTTGTGCCTCAGTTGGGCACTAGCTACGCCTAAGTTGTACCCTAGTTGCGCTCTAGTTGTACCCTAGTTGCGCCATACTTGCACCCTAGTTGCGCCCTTGTTGTGTCCTAGTTACGCTCTGAGTGCGAGCCCTAGTTGCGCACAAGTTGCACCCTAGTTGCGCCCTATGTGCACCCTACTTGCGCCCTAGTTAGGCCTCAGTTGGGCACTGGATACGCCCTAGTTGTACCCTAGTTGCGCCCTAGTTGCGTCCTACTTGTGTCCTATTTGTGTCCTAGTTGCACCCTAGTTTTGCCCTACTTGCGCCCTAGTTGTGCCCTAGGTGCGCCCTAGTTGCGCCCTAGTTGTGCCCTAGTTGTGCCCTAGTTCCGCCCTAGTTGTGCCCATGTTGCGCCTTAGTTGCGCCCCAGTTTCCCCCAGTTGCACCCAAATTGTGCCCTAGTTGCGCCCTATTTGCGCCTTAGTTGAGCCCTAGTTGAACCCTAGTTGCGCCCTAGTCGCGCCCTTGCCGTGCCTTAGTCGCACCCTAGTCGCAACCTAGCCGCGCCCTAGTTGCGCCCTAGTTGCACCTTAGTTGTGCCCTAGCTGTACCCTAGTTGCGCCCTAAATGCGCCCTAGTTGCGCCTTAGTTGTACCCTAGTTGCGTCCTAGTTGCACCCTAGTTGCGCCCTAGTTGCGCCCTAGTTGCACCCTAGATGTTCCCTAGTTGCGCCCTAGTTGCGCCCTACTTGTGCCCTAATTGCGCCCTAGTTGCGTCCTAGTTGCGCCCTAGTTGTGCCCTAGTTGCGCCTTACTTACGCCCTACTCTCGCCCTAGTTGCGCCTCAGTTGGGCACTAGCTACGCCCTAGTTGTACCCTAGTTGTGCCCTAGCTGCGTCCTACTTGTGCCCTACTTGCGCCCTAGTTGCGCCTTAGTTGCGCCTTAGTTGCGCCTTAGTTACGCCTTAGTTGCGCCCTAGTTGCACCCAAGTTGCGCCCTAGTTGCGCCCTAGTTGCACCCTAGTTGCGCCCTAGTTGCGCCCTAGTTGCACCCTAGTTGCGCCCTAGTTGCGCCCAAGTTGCGCCCTAGTTGCGCC
>SZWC01000098.1:504484-519539 GCA_023375785.1 Penium margaritaceum
CTAGTTGCGCCCTAGTTGCGCCCTAGTTGCGCCCTAGTTGCACCCTAGTTGCGCCCTAGTTGCGCCCTAGTTGCGCCCTAGTTGCGCCCTAGTTGTGCCCTTGTTGTGCCCTAGTTGCGCCCTAGTTGCGCCCTAGTTGCCTCCAGTTGTACCCTTATTGTGCCCTAGTTGCGCTAAAGTTACGCCCTAGTTGCGCCCTAGTTGCGCCCAAGTCGCACCCTAGTCGCTCCCTAGTCGCGCCCTAGTTGCGCCCTAGTTGCGCACTAGTTGCACCCTAGTTGCGCCCTAGTTGCGTCCTAGTTGCACCCTAGTTGTGCCCTAGTTGCTGTTGGAAGTCAGATTCTGACAAGCCAAGTCTATTGGAGAATATCCGAGCTCACAATAACGGTTCAGGTCCAAGACCGAACCACCTTGACCTAACGGCTCTTGGTCAGACTGACCGTTGAGTTCGATGTGTCAAGTCATCCCCTAATAAAGTGACATCTGTCACCTGCGTCCGGCTAGTGGAGAGAAGCCGTTGCTCATGTGCTCTGTTCTGTCCTTTAATACCGAGGATGTTCATTCCCTCGAGTTATCCAGAACAGTTCTACTCATCCTGTTCCCCCTTGGTTCCGCGGCTTCGCCGCCGTGTCTTCGCTCTACTCGCTCCTCGCATTCTTTGTCTTTGCCAGCCCCTCTCAACGCTTCGCACCGTCACTCTCGCTCCTTCGCTCAGCTCTCGTACTCTGCCAACCATCACTCACCTCGCCAGCACTCTCTCACACATCAACCTGTCTACCTTGGCTATCTTGCGTCTCAGCCCCTACCAGCCTCCGCGACTAGCTCCTCGCTTCAGTCTTGGTTACGTCCCTCTGCTGACGCACTCTTGCTTGTCCAAATGCTTCTGCCTGCTTCTACTGCTGCTATTCTCGTTCCTACACTCTTCTGACATGATATTAGAGCATCAGGCAATATCACCTGGTGCCTTGGAATCGCGTCATCGCTCTGCCGCCGTCCCTTCTCCATCTCTTCTGTTCACATTCCTCTGCTGCCGCTACCGCCACTTCGCGCCTCTCCGCGTTATCCGCAGCTGACATCAGCAGCTTCGCCTGACGAGTTCTCCGCGCTGAAGAAATGCCTCGTCATCCTAAGAAGGCCCTGCGCCCATTTTCGAGCCCGTGGCTAACAACTGGTGACGTGTCGCCCACATCAGCCGCAAATAACTCTCGAGCCGCCGCCTGTCGTCAACTACCTAGAAGCTTCCTGCCATCTGCCACTCACTGCCCCTCATTGCATTTTCCTTTGCAGGCATCTCCTCCCCTTTCATCTTGCCTCATCTGCCTCATCTGCTACTTCTTCGCCGTCATCCTCCATCCCCCTACGATCATCACCTCGAGCCGCCTTCCCGCATCGCCTTCTCGTCTTGTCAGTAGCTGCAGCCAAAACTGACGACGTCAGGATATCGGACACCACCAGTCTTCCTGCTCTCGCTTTCGAGCCAACAAGGGAACAAGCAGTCACTCTCCTTATATCAACGGATCAGCTCCTCTGCCCGCTGCCTGACTCCCTCTGCCGTAACTAACCTCTTCCAGCCGACAGGATATCGGACACCACCAGTCTTCCTGCTCCCATTTCCGAGCCAACTAGGGAACAAGCCGTCACTCTCCTGAACACAGCAGAAGTGGTTGTGTCGCGCTACCTCTCTGCCGCATCGCCTTTCATCCCGGCTCCCTCCACTCGCATCGCTCCCTACCTCTCTTCTCCAGCATCATCATCATCCCTCAATCTTTACTTCTCACATCATCCTCATCTGCTTCCATCAGCCCTCCTCGTTCTCCTCATATCATCTGTCCTTGCCAGTCTCCTCAGCTTCATCAGCCGCCCGTTCCTGCCTCCTCTCTTCCTCTCCATCATCAGCATCCTCCGCGCCGCCCCTTACATGAATCATCTCCATCAAGCATCATTCCGTCAGGCACGTGGTTCCGCCCCTGTGCCCACTCATCAATCAATCGTTTCCTCCGCTTCCGTATTGCTTTCAGCTCGGCATAAGGATCCGCCCGGTCGCATCGCCTTTTCCGCAACGACCTGCGTCCACGCCGAAACTTCCTTCAGAGCACGTGGTTCGCCCCTACGCCCACTCAGCCATCATCCTCAGCCTCCATTTTCATCATCATCAGCAATCATCAGCATCTGTGACTGGCACAAGGATCTGCACGAGCTAGCTACCTGTTTCCGCAGCAGCCTGCACCCACGCCAGTAGCAGATTTCTTGCGGCGCGTTGGCTTCTGCCTTCCCCTTGCCGCATCCTACTCCCCTATTTTCAATCGCGCACGTGGTTTCACCCCTGCGCCCATTCCATCGTCAATTGTTCCTCGCCATCCGCTTCATTCTCTACTCGGCACAAGGATCCGCCCGGTCGCATCGCCTGTTCCGCAACGACCTGCGCCCACGCCGAAAACATCCATCGCGCACGAGGTTTCGCCCCTACGCCCACTCCATCATCAGTCACTTCTCCGCCATTCGTACTATCCTCTGCTTCATTCTCTGCCCACCACAAGGAGCAGCTCGGTCGCATCACTCAAGTCACGACAACCTGAGCCCACGCCGGAACCTCGCCAGCGCACGTGGCTTCGTCCCTGTGCTCACTCAGTCGACCAGTATTCCTCCGCCATCATCCGCCTTCATCACCCGCTCGGCACACGGATCCACCCGGCCGCATCGCCTGTTGTGTGATGTCCTGCACATTCACCACCATCTCCGCATTTCTCTTCTACAGCTGCCTCCTTTCTTTCCTTCACCCAGTCCTGCCCTTCTCGCTCATCTTCACCCCTCTACAGGAATATAGCAGATCAGTTGTGGAAGGGCCTCTCCTGTGGTTGACAGAAAGTGACAGTGTCATCCCTTCTCTCCCTCCTTCACATGGCTCTCTCCTGGGAGACATGTGCCATACTCGAAGAAGATGGAAGCAATGCTGTTGATTGGGAAAACCAAGTGCTTACTCTAGCACGAAGAACACCCATCAACCAATACAACATGGCGCAGCTCCTCACCGGACAATACAAACACCTGCGCTCGCCATATCACCCCATCCCAGACTATGACGATGCCTTCTTCAATGTCTACCGTCTGCTTTGGGAGCCGCTCCATCCCTCCTACGGTCATCACCAACTGAAGGTCAACTCCATCCCTGAACTGTGGCATCGTATCCTGCAGCAAGCCTGGAGGAAACAGTGGGTTGCAACCACGTGCCAGAACAACAACAGTTTTCCAGACATCACTGGAAGAGTGCGCGTTCTGCGGACCACCTCTCGTCCCTCTACAGCACAAGCTTGGGAAAAAGAGGTGTACAAGGCCTTGTACCCCGAACTCCTACATGGCTATGGAACCACTGATGCCCTACTTGGAAATCTGACCTACCTGGGGCCAACAGTTTCTGATGAAACCCTCCGTATGTACCAGGAGCAGGTTAACCAGGAAGTCAGGAAAGGACTTAAACGAGTCCTTGGACGAAAACTTCATCAGCTGGTAGATGACTTTCCTTCCGACCTCGGGGAAATGTGGAACAACCTTCTGCTACATTATGGAGTAGAACGTTCACCCATGTGGGAGGACATACACCACCACTAACACAAGAGGTTGCTCTCCTTCAAATCTTGTCAGATTCATGGGGGGTGGTGGAAGTCACAATCTGACAAGCCAAGTCTCTCGGAGAATATCCGGGCTCTCAATAACGGTTTAGGTCTAAGACCAAACCACCTTGACCTAACGGCTCTCGGTCAGACTGACCGTTGAGTTCGATGTGTTAAGTCATCCCCTAATAAAGTGACATCAGTCACCCGCGTCCGGCTAGCGGAGAGAAGCCATTGCTCATGTGCTCTGTTTTGTCCTTTAATGCCAAGGATGTTCATTCCCTCGAGTTAACCAGAACAGTTCTACTCATCCTGTACCCCCTTGGTTCCACGGCTTCGCCGCCGTGTCTTCGCTCTGCTCGAGCCTCGCATTCTTTGTCTTTGCCAGCCCCCCTCAACGCTTCACTCCGTCACTCTCGCTCCTTCGCTCAGCTCTCGTACTCCGCCAACCATCACTCACCTCGCCAGCACTCTCTCACACATCAACCAGTTTACCTTGGCTATCTCGCGTCTCAGCCCCTACCAGCCTCCGCAACTAACTCCTCGCACCAGTCTTGGTTACGTCACTCTGCTGACGCACTCTTACTTGTCCAAATGCTTCTGCCTGCTTCTGCTGCTGCTACTATTCTCGTGCCTCCATTCTTCTGACAGTTACGACCTAGTTGCACCCCAGTTGCGCCCTAGTTGCCCCCTAGTTGCGCCCTAGCTGCGCCTTAGTTGCGCCCTACATGCACCTTAGTTGCACCCTAGTTATGTACTAGTTGCGCCCTAGTTGCGTCCTAGTTGCGCCCTAGTTGCGCCCTAGTTGCGCCCTACTTCCACACTACTGGCGCCTACTTGCGCCCTAGTTGCGCCTCAGTTGGGCACTAGGTACGCCCTAGTTGTCCCCTAGTTGCACCCTTAGTTGCGTCCTACTTAAGCCCTAGTTGCGCCTTAGTTGCGCCCTAGTTGCGCCCAACTTGCACACTAGCTGCACCCTAGTTCCATCCTAGTTGCGCCCTAGTTGTGTCCTAATTGCACCCTAGTTGCGCCCTAGTTGCCCCCTAGTTGCGCCCTCGTTGTGCCCTCGTTGCGCCCTAGTTGCGCCCTAGTTTTACCCTAGTTTTGCCCTAGTTGCCCCCAGTTGTGCCCTACTTGCGCTCTAGTTGTGCCCTAGTTGCGCCCTAGTTGCACTCTAGTTGCACCCTAGTTGTGCCCTTGTTGCGCCCTAGTTGCGCCCTAGTTGCGCCCTAGTTGCGCCCTAGTTGCGCCCTAGTTGTGCCCTAGTTGCGCCTACTTGCGCCCTAGTTTTGCCCTTGTTACGCCTTAGTTGTGCCCTAGTTGCGCCCTACTTGCGGCCTAGTTGCGCCCTAGTTGCGCCCGCCTTGCACCCTAGTTGCGTCTTAGTTGCGTCCTAGTTGCGCCTTAGTTGCATCCTTCTTGCGCCCTTATTGCACCCTACATACACCCTACTAGCGCCCTACTTGCGTCCTAGTTGTGCCTTAGTTGGGCACTAGCTACGCCTAAATTGTGCTATGGTTGTGCCCTAGTTGCGTCTTACTTGCGTCCTACTTGCGCCCTTGTTGCACCCTAGTTGCACCCTACTTGCACCCTAGTTACGCCCTTGTTGCACCCTAGTTGCGCCCTAGTTGCGTCCTAGTTGCGCCGTGGTTGCGCACAAGTTGCAACCTACATGCGCCCTACTTGCACCCTACTTGCGCCCAAGTTGCGCCTCAGTTGTGGACTAGCTACGCCCTAGTTGTACCCTAGTTGCGCCCTAGTTGCGTCCCACTTGTGCACTATTTGTGTCCTAGTTGCGCCTTAGCTGCGCCCTAGTTTTGCCCTAGTTTCGCCCTACTTGTGCCCTAGTTGTGCCCTAGTTGCGCCCTAGTTGCGTCCTAGTTGCCCCCTAGTTGCGTCCTAGGTGCGCCCTAGTTGCACCCTAGTTGCGCCCTAGATGCCCCCGGTTGCACCCAAATTGTGCCCTAATTACGCCCTAGTTGCGCCCTAGTTGTGCCCTAGTTGCGCCCTAGTTGCACCCAAGTCGCGCCCTTGTCGCGCCCTAGTTGCGCCCTAGTTGTGCCCTAGTTACGCCCTAGTTGCGTCCTAGTTGCCCCCAGTTGCGCCCTAATTGCGCCCTAGTTGCGCCCTAGTTGCGCCCTACTTGCGCCCTAGGTGCGCCCTAGTTGCACCCTAGTTGCGCCCTAGTTGCGCCCTAGTTGCGCCCTAGTTGTGCCCTAGTTGCGTCCTAGTTGCACCCTAGTTGCACCCTAGTTGCCCCCTAGTTGCGCCCTTGTTGCGCCCGGGTGCCCTAGTTGCGCCTTAGTTGGGCCCTACTTGCACCCTAGCTGCACCGTAGTTACGCACTAGTTGCGCCCTCGTTGCATCCTAGTTGCGCCCTAGTTGCACCCTAGTTGCGCCCTACTTGCGCCCTTCTTGCGCCTACTTGCACCCTAGTTGTTCCTCAGTTGGACACTAGCTACGCCCTAGTTGTCCCCTAGTTGTACCCTAATTGCGTCCTACTTGTACCCTAGTTGCGCCTTAGTTACGTCCTAGTTGCGCCCAACTTGCACACTAGTTGCACCCTAGTTTCGCCCTAGTTGCGCCCTAGTTGCGCCCTTGTTGCACCTTTGTTGCGTCCTAGTTAGTTGTGTCCTAGTTGTGTCCCCGTTGCATCCTCGTTGTGCCCTAGTTGCGCCCTAGTTGCGCCCTAGTTGCGTCCTAGTTGTGCCCTAGTTGCGCCCTAGTTGCGCCCTAGTTGCACCCTAGTTGCGCCCTAGTTGCGCCCTAGTTGCGCCTTAGTTGTGCAGTAGTTGCGTCCTATCTGTGCCCTACTTGCGCCCTAGTCGCGTCCTCGTTGCGCCCTACATGCGTCGTAGATTCGTCCTAGTTGCACCCTTCTTGCGCCCTTATTACACCCTACTCTGCCCTATTGGCGCCCTACTTGCGCCCTAGTTGCGCCTCAGTTGGGCACTAGCTACGCCCTAGTTGTACCCTAGTTACGCCCTAGTTGCATCCTACTTGTGTTCTACTTGTGCCGTTGTTGCGCCATTGTTCCGCCCTAGTCGCACCTTAGTTGCGCCCTAGTTGTGCCCTAGTTGCGCCCTAGTTGCGCCCTAGTTGCGCCCTAGTTGCACCCTAGTGGGGCCCTAGTTGCGCCCTAGTTGTACCCTAGTTGCACCTTTGTTGTGCCCTTTTTGCGCCCTCCTTGCGCCCTCATTGCGCCCTACTTGCGCCCTTGTTGCGCCCTAGTTGTGCCCCACATGCATTGTAGTTGTGCCCTACTTGTGTCCTACTTGCTTCCTACTTGCGCCCTAGTTGCACCCTAGTTGCGCCCTAGTTGCGCCCTAGTTGCACCCTAGTTGCGCCCTAGTTGCGCCCTAGTTGCGCCCTAGTTGGGCCTTAGTTGCGCCCTTGTTGTGCCCTAGTTGCGCCCTAGTTACGCCCTACTTGCGTCCTAGTTGCGCCCTAGGTGCGCCCTAGTTGCGCCCTAGTTGCGCCCTAGTTGCGCCCTAGTCACGCCCTAGATGCGCCCTAGTTGTACCCTAGTTGCGCCGTAGATGCACCATACTTGCGCTCTTATTGCACCCTACTTGCACCCTACTGGCACCCTACTTGCACCCTAGTTGTGCCTTAGTTGGGCACTAGCTACGCCCTAGTTGTGCCCTAGTTGCACCCTAGTTGCGTCCTACTTGCGCCCTACTTGCGCGCTAGTTGCGCCTTAGTTGCACCATAATTGCACCAAATTTATGCACTAGTTGCACCCTAGTTGCGTCCTAGTTGCGCCCTAGTTGTGCCCTAGTTATGCTCCAGTTACGTCCTGGTTGCACCCTACTTGCGTCCTAGTTGCGCCCTAGTTGCGCTTTAGTTGCGCTCTAGTTGCACTCTACTTGCGCCCAAGTTGTGCCTAAGTTGCACCCTAGTTGCACCCAATTTGCAAACTAGTTACACCCTAGTTGCGCCCTGGTTGCACCCTCGTTGAGCCCTAGTTGCACCCTAGTTGTACCCTAGTTGCGCCCTCGTTGCGCCCTCCTTGCGCCCTCATTGCGCACTCATTGCGCCCTAGTTGTGCCCTAGTTGCACCCTAGTTGCGCCCTAGTTGCGTCCTAGTTGCGCCCTAATTGCGCCCTAGTTGCGCCCTAGTTGCGCCCTAGTTGCGCCCTAGTTGCACCCTAGTTGCATCCTAGTTGCGCCCTAGTTGCGCCTTAGTTGTGTCCTAGTTGCGCCCTACCTGCGCCCTACTTGCGCTCTAGTCACGCCCTAGTTGTGCCCTACATGCGTCCTAGATGCGTCCTAGTTACGCCCTTCTTGCGCCCTTATTGCACTCTACTTATGCCCTGTTGGCGTCCTACTTGCGCCCTATTGGCGTCCTACTTGCGCCCTAGTTGCGCCTCAGTTGGGCACTAGCTACGCCCTAGTTGTACCCTAGTTGCGCCCTAGTTGCGTTCTACTTGTGTCCTACTTACATTCTAGTTGCGCCGTTGTTGCGCCCTAGTTGCGCCTTAGTTGCATCCTAGTTGCGCCCTAGTTGCGCCCTTGTTGCGCCCTAGTGGCGCCTTAGTTGCGCCCTAGTTGCGCCCTAGTTGTACCCTTGTTGCGCCCTTTTTGCACCCTCGTTGTGCCTTCGTTGGGCCCTAGTTGCACCCTAGTTGCGCCCTTGTTGTGCCCCACTTGCTCCGTAGTTGCGCCCTATTTGTGCCCTACTTGCGCCCTACTTGCGCCCTAGATGCACCCTAGTTGCGCCCTAGCTGCACCCTAGTTGCGCCCTAGTTGCGCCCTAGTTGCGCCCTAGTTGTGCCCTAGTTGTGCCCTAGTTGCGGCCTTGTTGTGCCCTAGTTACACCCTAGTTATGCCCTACTTGTGTCCTAGTTGCGCCCTAGTTGCGCCCTGGTTGCACCCTAGTCGCGCCCTAGTTGCGCCCTAGTTGCGCCCTAGTTGTGCCCTAGTTGCACCATACTTGCACACTTATTGCACCCTACTTGCTCCCTACTGACACCCTACTTGCACCCTAGTTGTGCCTTAGTTTGGCAATAGCTACGCCCTACTTGTGCCCTAGTTGCGCCCAGCTGCGTCCTACTTGCGCCCTACTTGCGCGCTAGTTGCGCCTTAGTTGCGCCATAGTTGCACCGAACTTGCACACTAGTTGCACCCTAGTTGCGTCCTAGTTGCGCCCTTGTTGTGCCCTAGTTACGCTCTAGTTACGTCCTGGTTGCACCCTACTTGCGTCCTAGTTGCGCCCTAGTTGCGCTCTAGTTGCGCTCTAGTTGCACCCTACTTGTACCCAAGTTGCGCCTAAGTTGCACCCTAGTTGCGCCCAACTTGCAAACTAGTTGCACCCTAGTTGTGCCCTGGTTGCTCCCTAGTTGCGCCCTAGTTGCGCCCTAGTTGCACCCTAGTTGTACCCTAGTTGCATCCTCGTTGCGCGCTCATTGCGCCCTCATTGCGCACTTATTGCGCCCTAGTTGTGCCCTAGTTGCGCCCTAGTTGCGCCCTAGTTGCGCCCTAGTTGCGCCCTAGTTGCACCCTAGTTGTGCCCTAGTTGCGCCCTAGTTGCGCCCTAGTTGCGCTTTAGTTGCGGCCTACTTGCGCCCTAGTGGTGCCCTAGTTGCGCCTTAGTTGTACCCTAGTTGTGCCATACATGCGCCCTACTTGCACCCTACTTGCACCCTATTTTCGCCCTACTTGCGCCCTAGTTGCGTCCTCGTTGCGCCCTAGTTGCGCCCTAGTTACGCCCTTCTTGCGCCCTCATTGCAGCCTACTTACGCCCTACAAGAGCCCTACTTGCGCCCTCGTTGCGCCTCAGTTGGGCACTAGCTACGTCCTAGTTGTGCCCTAGTTGCGCCCTAGTTGCGTTTTACTTGCGTCCTACTTGTACCCTAGTTGCACCCTAGGTGCGCCCTACTTGCACCCTAGTTGCGCCCTAGTTGTGCCCTAGTTCCGCCCTAGTTGCGCCCTAGTTGCACACTAGTTGCACCCTACTTGTGCCCTACTTGCACCCTACTTGCGCCCTAGTTGCGCCTCAGTTGGGCACTAGCTAAGCCCTAGTTGTACCCTAGTTACGCCCTAGTTGTGTCCTACTTGTGCCCTACTTGCGCCGTAGTTGCACCCTAGTTGACCCGAAACTTGGCATTCATGTCATGTTTCATGTTTCTGATTCAAATCCACCCACAGATTTTGTTTCTATTCACTTCTAAGGTAACTTGCAGCATCATAATCTTTAATCTGTTGATTGCATTTTTTCCCAGGTCCATAGCCTATCTTGCTTTGCTGCCAGTCCCCAACCCCGAAAAAAAATGGATAGGTCACGACAGGCTCCCTGCCGCCACATGTGACAGATAAAATATTGCTGCTTGTGTTCAGCACCTTTTGTCCACCGTTTTTCGTCCACCGTCACCGTGTCTACTGTCCACCGTCATTGTGTCCGCTGTCCAGCGTCTAGCGCGTCTGCTGTCTAGCGTCTAACGCGTCTACTGTCCTGCGTCTAGCGTGTCTATTGTCCAGCGTCTAGCGCGTCTACTGTCCAAGGTCAGCAGTCCAGCCTCTATCGTCCATCATCTACCGTCCATCCCCTTCCGTCCATCCTCTACCGTCAAGCGTCCACCATTTGGCGGTTGACAGACTAAAAGAAGAAAGGGAGGGGATGACAGACCAGGTTTGCCGGCGAACCGTTTGCAGTTTGCAGGGCCTCAGGAACAGCAAAAAAAATGGGTTTTGAAGTCCGTTGCAGAAGAAAGCGCGACAGAATAATTTACTAAGTATTGGCAGGGGGATGTGTCGGCCGACTTCGACACCAGGTCGAGGTCGACACACCGACCCTCGAGCCAGCACGCAGGGTCGAGAGTCGAGAGCAACATAGACTTGCGCCCTACATGCGCTCTACTTGCGTCCTACTTGCGCCCTACTTGCGTCCTACTTGCACTCTGGTTGCGCCCTAATTGCGCCCTAGTTGTACCCTATTTGTGCCCTACTTGCACCATAGTTGCGCCCTGATTGCGCCCTATTTGCGCCCTACTTGCGCCCAAGTTGCACCCTAGTTGTGCCTCAATTGGGCACTAGCTACGTCCTAGTTGCGCCCTAGTTGCACCCTAGTTGTGCCCTACTTCCACCCTACTTGTGCCCTACTTGCGCCCTACTTGCGCCCTACTTGCGCCCTACTTGCACCCTAGTGGCACCGGACTTGCGCCCTAGTTACCAAGGTACGCCTCAATTGGGCAGTAGCTACGCTCTAGTTGCACCCTAGTTGCATCCTTGTTGTGCCCTAGTTGCGCCCTAGTTGCGCCCTACTTGCGCCCTAGTTGCACCCTAGTTGCGCCCTAGTTGCGCCCTGCTTGCACCCTAGTTGCGTCATAGTTGTGCCCTAGTTGCACCCTACTTACGTCCTACTTGTGCCCTACTTGCGCCCTGGTTGCATCCTAGTTGCGTCCTACTTACGCCCTATTTACGTCCTACTTGCGCCCTACTTGCTCCCTACTTGCGCCCTAGTTGCGCCCTAGTTGTGCCCTCGTTACGCCCTACTTGCGTCCTACTTGCGCCCTATTGCTCCATAGTTGCACCCTACTTGTGCCCAAGTTATGCCCTACTTGCGCCCTAGTTGCGCCCTAGTTGCATCGCAGCTGGGCACTAGCTACACCCTAGTTGCGCCCTAGTTGCACCCTAGTTGTGCCTAATTGTGCCCTACTTGCACCCTACTTGTGCCCTAGTTGTGCCCTACTTGCGCCCTAGTTGCGTCCAAGTTGCGTCCTGGTTGCGTCACATTTTGGCACTAGCTACGCCCTAGTTGTGCGCTAGTTGTGCCCTAGTTGCGCCCTAGTTACATCCTAGTTGTGCCCTACTTGCGCCCTACTTGCGCCCTAGTTGTACCTTTCTTGCGGCTTAGTTGCGCCCAACTTGTGCCCTACTTGCGTCCTAGTTGCGCCCAAGTAGCGTTCTAGTTGCGCCCTACTTGAACCCTACTTGCGCCCTACTTTCACCGTAGTTAAGCCCTAGTTGCACCCTAGTTGCGCCCTACTTGCATCTTACTTCCGCCCTAGTTGCATCCTAGTTGCGTCCTAGTTGCGCCCTTGTTGCAGACGTAACTCCCGGGCCTCCCCGTGCGAAATGCTGAAGAACCGCATGACCGCACACTGGCTGGAGATGCCCACTGTGGACACCTTCTGCGCCAACACAGCTACCGCCCGCTAGGCCCAGCTCTCTTGCGCCTCATTTGAGCAGCGGCGTGGGCCCTGAGCCGGGCAAATCCTAGCCAGCGGGGCAAAGAAGACTCAAGACCAATCCCCCAGGCCGCCCAGAGTTTCCCATGCCAGGGGGCGCATAATGTACCCACAGCGTGGAGTCTCACCATACTTGGCGCACTTTGCCTCCTCAGCCGCCTCCTTTGCCTTTCAGGTTCCGTGGCCCTCGCTTGGTGCACATCCACTGTTGTGCCGTCGAGCACACAAAATGTGCCAATCTTCCGATCCTCCGGTGACAGGTCAGACCACAGCTCCTCCACGCCCCCCGGCAACGGCAGGATCCCCTCATGTTCCACCTGCACTGGCAGTTGGTGCTCCCTGCATATGTCGGCAAGCTCCTCATAAATGGAATGGTGGACGTGTCAGAATAATTTCCGTAAAACTGACAGGACTCCCACCAGCTGGAAAAGAAATTCTCATTAAACGGTTCAGCTCTGGCCTGAACTACCTCGGTCGACATACTAGCCGTTGTCAATGCACTGACTGTTGTTAGCGCCTTAGCCAGTCAAACGGCTGTCGGACCGAGTGATCCCCTAATAAACGGTCACCCCGCACGCGCGTCCGGCTAGCACACAAGAAGTCGTTGCTTTTTTTGCCTTGCTCTGTTTTGTATACATACGGAGGATGTTTATTCCCTCTAGTTAACCAGAACAACTCTATTCATCATGTTTCCTTTGGTTCCGCGGCTTAGCTGCCGTGTTCTTGCTTTGCTCTCATCTCGCTCCCATTGGCTTCTCCTATCACTGTCTCCTCACAACTCTTCGCTTCGCCACCCTCAACCTTTCACTTCCACCGCCCTCCTCGTTCCTCTCTCAAGTTCTCTCATCTGTGCTCTGTCTACCTTGGAGCTTCAGTTCCTCGCGTCCTCTCGCGACCCTGGAGCTAATTTCTTGGGCCGGATCTCACCGCTCTGGTTCCGCCACTTCCCTACGTCACTTGTGCCTGGTTCCGTGCTTCTGCTTGCTTCTCCTCCTGCCGTCCTTACTCAATGCATTCTTCTGACATGGTATCAGAGCAGCAGGCGACATCACCTGGTGCATCGTGACCAAGTCGTCACTCTGCCGGTACCATTGGGTCCCTTCTCAAGTCTGCACTCCTCCGCTGCCGTCACCGCCACTTCGCGCCTCTCCACTTCATCAGCAGCTGACATCAGCAGTACCGCTTGAAGAGCTCCTTGCGTTGAAGCTACGCCTCGTCATTTTAAGAAAGCCCTGCGCCCATTCCGCGCCCGTGGCCAACAATTGGTGACCTGTCATCAACAACAGTTGCCAGCAGCTCCCGAGCCGCCGCCTACCATCAACTTCCGGGAAGCTTCCTGCCGCTCGTCACCCGCTGCCTCTCATCTCGTCAACCTCGCAAGCAACCCCGCCCTTCTTCTGTCCCTCATCAGCCTCATCTACTCCATTCTCGTCATCCACAACAGCTCCCTCACATCCATTGCCTCGCGCCGCAATCTCGCACCGCCTCGTCAGAAGCAGCAGTGTACCTCCCGCTGTCAGGACATCGGACACCACTAGTCTTCTTGCTCCCACTTCCAAGCCAGCTGGGGAACAAGCTGTCACTCTCCTGACATCAGCAGACCAATGCCTCTACTCGCTGCCTGACTTGCTCTCCTGCAAACCAACTTCCTCCAGCTGCCAGGATATCAGACACCATCAGTCTTCGTGCCCAACGAAGGGCCAACGGGGGAACAAGCCGTCACTCTCCTGAAAGCAGAGGAAGTGGTTGTCTCGCTCTGCCTCTCTAACGCATCATCCTCCAATTCTCAACTCACCTTGATCTCCGCCTTCATCATCATCATCATTCCTCTCTCCTTGCATTATCCTCATCTACCGCCATCAGTCTTCCTTCATCTCTTCTCCTCTGCCTCCTTCATCTCATCAGCTGCCTGACTCATCTTTGTCCGCTCCTCATCTCCGCATCATCATCATCTGCGCCGCTTTTGCATCGCCTCCTCCTCATCAGCATCGTTCCGTAGCGCACAAGGTTGCGCCCCCGCGCCCACTCATTCATTAACTGCCTCCTCCGCTTCCGCATCGCTTTCCGCTCGGCACAAGGATCCGCTCGGTCGCATCGCCTGTTCCGCGACAACCTGCATCCAAAGCGAAACTTCCTTTAGCGCACGTGGTTTTGCCCCTGCATCCACTCCGTCATCATCAGTAGCCTCCGCTTTTTTTCATCAGCAATCATCATTATCTGCGACCAGCACAAGGACCTGCACGAGCTAGCTGCCCGCTTCGCAGCAGCCTGCACCCACGCCAGAAGCAGATTTCTCGCGGCGCGTTGGCTCTTGCCTTCCCCTTGCCGCATTCTACTCCTCTACTGCGCAGCGCACGTGGTTTTGCCCCTGCGCCCACTCCATTATTCATCATTCCTCCATCATCATCCGCTTCTACTCCACTCGGCACAAGGATCCATCCGGTCGCATCGCCCGCTTCGCGTCGACCTGCGCCCACGCCGAAAACTTCTCCAGCGCACGTGCTTTCACCTCTGCTCCCACTCCGCCAAACATCGCTTCCTCAGTCACATCTCACGGAGACTCGCTGTTGGCCTGAGGGTGAGTGTGCACCCTGGAGGGTCCCTAGCAGTGGCTGGTTCACACCACCAACTGTTTTTGGAGAGACTGAAACTATGGAGGCAACTGGTTCCAAGGATGGAAAAATCTGGTCAGAGAGTGAGGCAATAGTTTTGGCCTCAATTGACTAGGAATGAAAACTTGAACAAGGCTCACAAGCAGTGGCATTTTATAGCCACTGATCTAAGCTTTCCAGAACACCAAAGCATGCCAGATTTGGAGCTTCCTAGCAGATTCTATGGCTTCTAGAGTGCTCCTTGGTAGGCTGTCCTTTTCCCACCTAGGAAGGCATCCCTTCCCTCCTCTAGAAGCTTCTGTCCCTTCCTAGATTCCTCAGCTTGCTTCTAGTAGGAGGGAAGGTGTCCAGAAGACCAAGACACCTCTAGATGCCTTGTAGGACAAGTCACCCCTTCTAGAAGGTGTGCCACCTTCCTGGACCCTCACCTGGCCTTCTAGAAACTTAAAGAGGAACTCTAGAGGTTGAGCTAGCTTCCTGGCATCTATTTTCCACCTCCCTTGAGGCAGGGCAGAATTTCATCTTGTGGGACTTGAACCCGGGCCCCTGCCTCTAGAGGTGGACACCATTAACCACTAAGCCACTAAGGCTTGTCTTTTTGGTGTTCCTTTTTGGAGTCACTCCTGCCATGGTGAGGAGCATCATT
>SZWC01000098.1:523992-631870 GCA_023375785.1 Penium margaritaceum
CGATAGGGTGTTGATTTGCGATAGGGTGTTGATTTGCGATAGGGTGTTGATTTGCGACAGGGTGTTGATTTGTGACAGGGTGTTGATTTGTGACAGGGTGTTAATTTGCGACAGGGTGTTAATTTGCAACAGGATGTTGATTTACGACAGGGTGTTGATTCGGACAAGGTGTTGATTTGCGATAGGGTGTTGATTTGCGACAGGGTGTTGATTTGGGACAGGATGTTAATTTGCGACATGGTGTTGATTTGCAACATGGTGATGATTTGCGACAGGGTGCTGATTTACGACAGGGTGTTGATTTGCGATAGTGTTGATTTGCGACAGAGTATTGATTTGCGATATGATGTTGATTTGCAACAAGGTGTTCATTTACAACAAGGTCTTGATTTGCGAAAGGGTGTTGATTTGCGACAGGTGTACATTTGCGACAGGGTTTTGATTTGCGACAGGGTGTTGATTTGCGACAGGGTGTTCGTGTGCGACAGGGTGTTGATTTGGAACAGACAGTTGATTTGCGATAGGGTGTTGATTTGCGACAGGGTGGTGATTTGCGACAGGGTGTTCGTGTGCGACAGGGTGTTGATTTGGGACAGGGTGTTGATTTGCGACAAGGTGTTGATTTGCAACAAGGTGTTGATTCGCGACAGGGTGTTGATTTGCAACAAGGTGTTGATTTGCGACAGGGTGTTGATTTGCGACAAGGTGTTGACTTGCGACAGGGTGTTGATTTGCGACAGGGTGTTCATTAGCAAGAGGGTGTTGATTTGCGACAGGATATTTATTTGCGACAGGGTGTTAAATTGCGACAGGGTGTTGATTTGCGACAGGGTGTTGATTTCCGACATGGTGTTGATTTGCGACAGGGTGCTGATTCGCGACAGGGTGTGGATTTGCGACGGGGTGTTGATTTACGACAGGGTGTTGATTTGCGGCAGGGCGTTGATTTGCGACAGGATGATGATTTGCAACATGGTGTTGAGTTGCGACATAGTGTTGATTTGCAATAGGGTCTGGATTTGCGGCGGGGTATTGATGCGCGACAGGGTGTTCATTAGCAGCAGAGTGTTGATTTGCGACAGGGAGTTGAATTGCAAAAGGGTGTCAATTTTTGACAGGGTATTGATTTGTGACAAGGTGTTGATTTGCGGAAGGTATTGATTTGCGACAGGGTGTTGATTTGCGACAAGGTGTTGATTTGCGACAGGGTGTTGATTTGCAACAGGGTGTGGATTTGCGACAGGGTGTTGATTTGCACCAAGGTATTGATTTGCGACAGGGTGCTGATTTGTGACAGGGAGTTGATTTGCGAGAGGCTGTTGATTTTCAACAGGGTGTTGATTTGCGATAGGGAATTTATTTGTGACAGGGTGTTGATTTGTAACAGGGTGCTGATTTGCAACAAGGTGTTAATTTGTGACATGGTATTGATTTGCGACAAGGTGTTGATTTGCGATAAGGTGTTGATTTATGACAAAGTGTTGATTTGCGACAGGGTGTCGATTTGCGCCAGGGTGTGGTATAGTACAGGGTATTGATTTGTGGAAGGGTGTTGATTTGCAACAAGGTGTTGATTTGCGACAGGGTGTTGATCGCGACAGGGTGTTGACTTGGAAGAGGGTGTTGATTTGCGACAGGGTGCTGATTTGCAACAGGGTGTTTATTTGTAATAGGGTATTCATTTGCGACAGAGTGTTGATTTGCAACAGGGTGTTGATTTGCGACAGGGTGTTGATTTGCGACAGGGTGTTGATTTGCGACAGGAGGCTGATTTGCGACATGGTGTTGATTTTCAACAGGGTGTTGATTTGTGACAAGGTGTTGATTTGTGACAGGGTATTGATTTGCGACAAGGTGTTGATTTGTGACAGGTTGTTGATTTGCGACAGGGTGTTGATTTGCAACACGGTGTTGATTTGCAACACGGTGTTGATTTGCGACAGGGTGTTGAATGCGACATGGTGTTTATTTGCGACAGGGTGCTGATTTGCAACAGGATGTTGATTTGCGACAGGATGTTGATTTGCGACAGGGTGTTGATTTGCGACAGGGTGTTGAATTGCGACAGGATGTTGATTTGCGACATGGTGTTCAGTTGCGACACGGTGTTGATTTATGACAGGGTCTGGATTTACGACGGGGTATTGATTCGCAATAGGGTGATGATTTGCAACAGAGTGTTGATTTGCGACAGGGTGTTGAATTGCGAAGGGTGTCCATTTGCAATAGGGTGTTGATTTGCGACAAGGTGTTGATTTGCGAAAGGTATTGATTTGCAACAGGGTGTTGATTTGCAACAGGGTGTTGATTTGCGACAGGGTGTTGATTTACAACCGGGTGTGGATTTGCGACAGGGTGTTGATTTGCAACAAGGTATTGATTTCCGACAGGGTGTTGATTTGCGACAGGGTGTTGATTTGCGACAGGGTGTTGATTTGCGACAAGGTGTTGATTTGCGACAGGGTATTGATTTGTGACAGGGTGTTGATTTGCGACAAGGTGTTGATTTACAACAAGGTGTTGATTTGCAACAAGGTGTTGATTTGTGACAGGGTGTTGATTTGTGACAGGGTGTTAATTTGCGACATGGTATTGATTTGTGACAAGGTATTGATTTGTGACAAGGTGTTGATTTATGACAAGGTGTTGATTTGCGACAAGGTGTTGATTTACGCCAGGGTGTTGAATTGCACAGGGTATTGATTTGCGGCAGGGTATTGATTTGCGGCAAGATGTTGATTTGCGACAGGGTGTTGATTCGCGACAGGGTGTTGATTTGCAAAAGGGTGTTGATTTGCGACAGGATGCTGATTTGTGACAGGGTGTTGATTTGTTATAGGGTGTTTACTTGCGACAGAGTGTTGATTTGCGACATGGTGTTCATTTACGACAGGGTGTTGATTTGCGACAGGGTGTTGATTTGCGACATGGTGTTGATTTGCGACAGGGTGTTGATTTGTAACAAGGTGTTGACTTGCAATATGGTGTTAAGGTATTGATTTGCAACAAGGTGTTGATTTGGGACAGGGTGTTTGCGACAGGATATTGATTTGCGACAAGGTGTTGATTTGCGACAAGGTGTTGATTTCTATGTTTTACTCCTACTTTCCCGCTATGTCAGGAAGTCCGGCAGTCGGAGAGTAGAGTCGGAGACTACCTACTCCAAGTCGGTGAAGTCGCTACACGGAAAAGTGTGGAAGCCAGGGCGGGCCTCGGGGAACTGGCTTGCTTTCCTTGAATTTTAGTACAAAACCTGGTCGCTGACACAAAACATGTCCAAGCGTTGTACATGCAAGGATGCATGTTTTTTAGGGGTTTTGGAAGACAAGTTATTTCCATGTGGCACAGTTGCGTGCAGACAAAGCTGTCTGCTATCTACTCTAGTTGAAAGGTCGACTTGGCCGACTTGGAGTCGGATAGATCAAGTCGGAGGCGGAACAAAACATAGGTTGGTTTGCAACAATGTGTTGATTTGTGACAGGGTGTTGATTTGGAACAGGGTGTTGATTTGCGATAAGGTGCTGATTTGCGACTGGGTGTTGATATGCGATAGGGTGTTGATTTGTAACATGGTGTTTATTTGCGAAAGAGTGTTGATTTACGACCGGGTGTTGATTTGCGACAGGCTGTTGATTTGCAACAGGTTGTTGATTTGTGACATGATGTTGATTTGCGACAGGATGTTGATTTGCGACTGGTTCTTTGATTTGCGACAGGGTGTTGATTTGTGACAAGGTGTTGATCTGCGACAAGGCGTTGATTTGCCACACGGTGTTGATTCGCAATAAGGTGTTGAGTTGCGACAAGGTCTTCATTTGCAACAAGCTCATGATTTGGGACAATGTTATGATTTGGAACAAGCAATGGACATGCAACAAGGTGTAGTTATGTGACAAGTTTTTGAACTATAGCAAGGCTTTGATCTGCGACAAGGTGTTGATTTGCGCCCTACTTGCGCCCTAGTTGCGCCCTACTTGCACCCTAGTTGCGTCTTAGGTGCGCCCTAGTTGTGCCCTAGTTGCGCCCTTCTTACGCCCTTATTGCATCCTACTTACACCCTATTGGCGCCCTACTGTTAGAAGAATGTAGACGCGAGAACAACAGTAGCAGAAGCAGGCTGAAGCGTTAGGACTTGCAGGTGTACGTCAGCAGAGTGACGTAACTGGGAGCGGTGCGAGGAGTTAGTCGCGGAAGCTGATAGGGGCTAAGACGCGAGGCAGCCGAGGTAGACAGGTTAATGTGAGAGAGTGCTGGCGAGATGAGTGATGGTTGGCGGAGTAAGAGAGCTGAGCAAAGGAGCGAGAGTGACGGGGCGAAGAGTTGAGAGGGGCTGGCAAAGACAGGAAATGCGAGGAGCAAGCAGATCGAAGACACGGCGGCGAAGCCGCGGAACCGAAGGGGAACATGATGGGCAGAACTCTTCTGGTTAAACTAGGGAGGGAATGAACATCCTCCGTATATACTACAGAACAGGATAAAGCAAGTATTAACGGCTTCTTTCCGCTAGCCGGACGCGTGGCGACGTGGTCGCTTATTAGGAGCGGCGCGGCTCTGGTAGAACGGTCGTGACCGACTAGCCATTGCCAAGGTGGTTCGGTGTGAGATCTGAACCAGTATCAAGAACTCGGACTATCCGAGGGGTGTATACAATGAGAAAGACCTTGTCGGAGTCATATTTCTGACACCTACTTGCGCCCTACTTGCGCCCTTCTGGCGCCCTACTTGCTTCCTACTCGCGTCCTACTTGCGCCCTAGCTACGCCCTAGTTGCGCCCTTGTTGCGCCTTAGTTGTGCCCTAGTTGCATCCTACTTGCACCCTACTTGCGTCCTAGTTGCGCCCTACTTGCACCCAAGTTGGGTCTTAGTTGCGCCCTAGTTGTGCCCTAGTTGTGTCCTTCTTACGCCCTTATTGCACCCTACTCACACCCTACTGGCGCCCTACTTGCACCTTAGTTCCGCCTCAGTTGGGCACTAGCTATGCCTGAATTATGCCCTAGTTGTAACCTAGTTCCGTCTTACTTGCACCCTACTTGCGCCCTAGTTGCACCCTAGTTGCACCGTACTTGCACCCTAGTTGCGCCCTAGATGCGCCCTAGTTGCGCCCTAGTTGCACCCTAGTTGCGCCCTGGTTGCGCACAAGTTGCAACCTACTTGCGCCCTACTTGCACCATACTTGCGCCCTAGTTGCGCCTCAGTTGGGCACTAGCTACGCCCTAGTTATACCCTAGTTGCGCCCTAGTTGCGTCCTACTTGCCCCCAATTTGCGCCCTAGTTGTGTCTTAGTTGCACCCTAGTTGCGCCCTTGTTGAGCCCTAGTTGCGCCCTAGTTGCGCCCTAAATGCGCCCTAGTTGCGCCCTAGTTGCACCCTAGTTGCGCCCTAGTTGCGCCCTAGTGGTGTCCTAGTAGCCCCCTGTTGCGCCTTAATTGCGCCCTAGCTGCACACTAGTTGCGCCCTAGTTGTGCCCAAGTCGCGCCCTAGTCGCGCCCTAGTATCGCCCTAGTTGCGCCCTAGTTGCGCACTAGTTGCACCCTAGTTGCGCCCTAGTTGCGCCCTAGATGCGTCCTAGTTGTGCCCTAGTTGCGCCCTAGTTGCGCCCTAGTTACGCCCAAGTCGCGCCCTAGTCGCACCCTAGTCGCGCCCTAATTGCGCCCGAGGTGCGCCCTACTTGCGCCCTAGTTGCGCCCTAGTTGCGCCCTAGTTTCCCCCAGTTGCGCCCTAATTGCGCCCTAGTTGCGCCCTAGTTGCGCCCTAGTTGCGCCCTAGTTACGCCCAAGTCGCGCCCTAGTCGCACCCTAGTCGCGCCCTAATTGCGCCCGAGGTGCGCCCAACTTGCACACTAGTTGCACCCTAGTTGCGCCCTAGTTGCGTCCTAGTTGCGCCCTAGTTGCACCCTGGTTACGCCCTAGTTGCGCCCTAGTTGCGCCCTCGATGCGCCCTCGTTGCGCCCTAGTTGCGCCCTAGTTGCGCCCTAGTTGTGCCCTAGTCGCACCCTAGTTGCCCCCAGTTCCGCTCTAATTGAGCCCTAGTTGTGCCCTAGTTGCGCCCTAGTTGCGCCCTAGTTGCGCCCTAGTTGTGCCCTAGTCGCACCCTAGTTGCCCCCAGTTCCGCTCTAATTGAGCCCTAGTTGTGCCCTAGTTGCGCCCTAGTTGCGCTCTAGTTGCGCCCTAGTTGCGCCCTAGTTGCGCCCTACTTGCGTCCTAGTTGCGCCCTAGTTGCGCCCTAGTTGCGCCCAGTTGTGCCCTAGTTCCGTCCTTGTTGCGCCTTAGTTGTACCCTAGTTGCGCCCTACTTGCTTCCTACTTGTGCCCTAGTTGCGTCCTACTTGCACCCTAGTTGCGTCTTAGTTGCGCCCTTCTTCCGCCCTTGTTGCACCCTACTTACACCCTACATGCGCCCTACTTGTGCCCTAGTTGCACCTCACTTGGGCACAAGCTACACCCTAATTGTGCCCTAGTTGCACCCTAGTTGCATCTTACTTGCGCCCTACTTGCGCCCTAGTTGCACCCTAGTTGCGTCATACTTGCACCCTAGTTGCGCCCTAGTTTCGCCCTAGTTGCGTCCTAGTTGTGCCCTGGTTGCGCACAAGTTGCAACCTACTTGCGCCCTACTTTCACCCTACTTGCGCCCTGTTGCGCCTCGGTTGGGGACTGGCTACGCCCTAGTTGTATCCTAGTCGCACCCTAGTTGCATCCTACTTGTATCCTATTTGTGACCTAGTTGTGCCTTAGTTGCACCCTAGTTGCGCCCTAGTTGCGCCATAGTCGCGCCCTAGTCTCGCCCTAGTTGCGCCCTAGCTGCGCACTAGTTGCACCCTTGTTGCGCCCTAGTTGTGCCCTAGTTGCGCCCTAGTTGTGCCCTAGTTGCGTCCTAGTTGTGCCCTAGTTGCGCCCTAGTTGCCCCCTAATTGCGCCCTTGTTGCGCCCGGGCGTCCTAGTTGCGCCCTAGTTGTGCCCTACTTGCACCCTAGTTGCATCATAGTTATGCACTAGTTGCACCCTAGTTGCATCCTAGTTGCGCCCTAGTTGCGCCCTAGTTGCACCCTACTTGCACCCTTCTGGCGCCTACTTGCACCCTGGTTGTGCCTCAATGGGGCACTAGCTACGCCCTAGTTGTCCCCTAGTTTCACCCTACTTGCGTCCTACTTGCGTCCTACTTGCGCCTTAGTTGCGCCCTAGTTGCGCCCAACTTGCACACTAGTTGCACCCTAGTTGCGCCCTTGTTGAACCCTAATTGCGCCCTAGTTGCACCCTAGTTGCGCCCTAGTTGCGCCCTAGTTGCACCCTTGTTACGCCCTTGTTGCGCCCTAGTTGCGCCCAAGTTGCACCCTAGATGCGCCCTAGTTGCGCCCTAGTTACGCCCTAGTTGCGCCCTAGTTGCGCCCTAGTTACGCCCTAGTTGTGCCCTAGTTGCGCCCTAGTTGCGCCTTAGTTGTGCCCTAGTTGCGCCCTAGAACCCTAAGGCGCAACTAAGGCGCAACTAGCGCGCAAGTAGGGCACAAGTAAGGCGCAACTAGGGCGCAACTAGGGCACAACTATGGCGTAGCTAGTTCCCAACTAAGGCACAACGAGGGTGCAAGTAGGGTGCCTGTTGGGCACAAGTAGGGTGCAATAAGGCCGCAAGAAGGGTGCAACGAGGGTGTAACTAGGGCGCAACTAGGGCCCAACTAGGGCGCGACTAGGGCGCAACTAGGGCGCAACTAGGGCACGACTAGGGCGCAACTAGGGCGCAAGTAGGGCGTAACTAGGGCGCAACTAGGGCACAACTAGGGCGCACCTAGGGCACAACTAGGGCGCAACTAGGGCGCAATTAGGGCGCAACTAGGGTGCAACTAGGGTGCAACTAGGTTGCAACTAGGGCGCAAGTAGGGCGCAAGTAGGGCACAAGTAGTGCGCAACTACGGTGTAAGTGGGATACAACTAGGCCACAACTAGGGCGCAACTAGGACGCAACGAGAACGCAACGAGGGTGCAACAAGCGCACAACAACGGCACAACTAGGGCGCAACTAGGGCTCAACTAGGACACAACTAGGGCACAACTAGGGCGCAACTAGGGCGCAACTAGGGCGCAACAAGGGCGCAACGAGGGCACAACTAGGGCGCAACTAAGGAGAAACTAGGGCGCAACAAAGGCACAACTAGGGCGCAAGTAGGGCACAAGTAGGACGTAACTAGGGCACAACTAGGGTACAACTAGGGCGTAACTAGTGCCCAACTGAGGCGCAACTAGGGCGCAAGTATGGCGCCAATAGGGCGTAAGTATGATGCAATAAGGGCGAAAGAAGGGCGCAACTAGGGTGCAACTAGGACCCATCTAGGGCGCAAGTAGGGCGCAACTAGGGAGCGACGAGGGCGCAACTAGGGCGCAGGTAGGGTGCAACTAGGACACAACTAAGGCGCAACTAGGGCGCAACTAGGGTGCAACTAGGGCGCAGCTAGGGCGCAACTAGGGCGCAACTAGGGCGCAACTAGGGCGCAACTAGGACGCAACTAGGGCGCAACTAGGGCGCAACTAGGGCGCAACTAGGGCGCAACTAGGGCACAACAAGGGCGCAACTAGGGCGCAACAAGAGCGCAATGAGGGCGCAACTAGGGCGCAACTAGGGCGCAACAAGGGCGCAACTAGGGCGCAACAAGAGCGCAATGAGGGCGCAACTAGGGCGCAACTAGGGCGCAACAAGGGCGCAACTAGGGCGCAACAAGAGCGCAATGAGGGCGCAACTAGGGCGCAACTAGGGCGCAACAAGGGCGCAACTAGGGCGCAACAAGAGCGCAATGAGGGCGCAACTAGGGCGCAACTAGGGCGCAACAAGGGCGCAACTAGGGCGCAACAAGAGCGCAATGAGGGCGCAACTAGGGCGCAACTAGGGCGCAACAAGGGCGCAACTAGGGCGCAACAAGAGCGCAATGAGGGCGCAACTAGGGCGCAACTAGGGCGCAACAAGGGCGCAACTAGGGCGCAACAAGAGCGCAATGAGGGCGCAACTAGGGCGCAACTAGGGCGCAACTAGGGCGCAACTAGGACGCAACTAGGGCGCAACTAGGGCGCAACTAGGGCGCAACTAGGGCGCAACTAGGGCACAACAAGGGCGCAACTAGGGCGCAACAAGAGCGCAATGAGGGTGCAACTAGGGCGCAACTAGGGCGCAACTAGGGTACAAGTAGGGCGCAACTAGGGCGCAACAAGGGCGTAACTAGAGTGCAACTAGTGTGCAAGTTGGACGCAACTAGGGCGCAACTAAGACGCAACTAGGACGCAAGTAGGACGCAACTACGGTGCAACTAGGGTACAACTAGGGCGTAGCTAGTGCCCAACTGAGGCGCAACTAGGTGTCACAACCAGAATCTGACAACAATACCTCCTCGGATTGAACTTCAAAAAATGCACCAAGACATCCGGTGCACGTCCCCAAGTTCTGCTCCGCACCCAACAGCCATAAAGCAAAACGGTACAACATCAAGCGAAGAACCAAGACCGTTGGAACAACACGCGAACACATTTGCTACACGTCCGGCTAGCGTTAAGAAGCCGTTCTCACTACTGGTTTGTCCTGTTCTGAAGTGTTTATACAGAGGATGTTCATTCCCTCTAAATCAACCAGAGCAGTTCTACTCATCCTGTTCCCCTTTGGTTCTGCGGCTTCGCCGCCGTGTCTTCGCTCTGCTCGCTCCTCGCATTTCCTGTCTTTGCCAGCCCCTCTCAACTCTTTGCTCCGTCACTCCCGTTCCTTTGCTCAGCTCTCTTACTCGGCCAACCATCACTCATCTCGCCAGCACTCTCTCTCACATCAACTTGTCTACCTCGACTACCTCGCGTCTCAACCTCTATCAGCTTCTGCGACTAACTCCTCAGACCGCTCTCGCCTATATCACTCTGGTGACGTACAATTACGTGTTTTGACGCTTCTGCTTGCTTCTGCTACTGCTGCTCTCGTGTCTGCATTCTTCTGACATGGTATCAGAGCGTCAGGCAACATCACCTGGTGCCTTGGAATCGCGTCATCGCTCTGCCGCCTTCCCTTCTCCATCGCTTCTGTTCACAATCCTCTGCCGTCGCTGCCGTCACCTCGCGCCTCTCCGCTTCGTCCGCACCTGACATCAGCAGCTCTGCCTGATGAGTTCTCCGCACTGAAGAAACGCCTCGTCGCCCTAAGGAGGCCCTGCGCCCATTTTCGCGCCCGTGGCTAACAATCGGTGACGTGTCGCCCACATCAGCCGCAATCAACTCCCCAGCCGCCGCCTGCCGTCAACTACCAAGAAGCTTCCTGCTGTCTGCCATCCGCTGTCCCTCATCACATCTGCTTCCGCAAGCATCTCCTCCTCTTCCATCTTGTCTCATCAGCTTTATCTGCCACTGCTTCGCCGTCATGCTCAGCGCGCCCGCATCCATCACCTCGAGACGCCTTCTCGCATTACCTCCTTGCCTCGTCAGCAGCTGCAGCCAAAACTCCCGCCGTCAGGATATCGGACACCACCTGTCTTCCTGCTCCCATTTCCGGGCGAACTCGGGAACAAACCGTCACTCTTCCGACATCAGCGGTCTAGTGCCGCTGCTCGCTGCCTGAATCCCTCTGCCACAACCAACCTCCTCCAGCTGACAGGATATCGGAAACCACCAGTCTTCTTGCTCCCATTTCCGAGCCAACTGGGGAACAAGCCGTCACTCTCCTGAACGCAAGAGAAAGTAGTTTTGTCGCTCCACCTCCCTGCCGCGCCGCGTCTCATCCTGGCTCCCTCCGCTTGCATCGCTCCCTTTCTCTCTTCTTTTTCACCATCATCAGCCTTTGATCTTCATCTCCATCCGCCTCCATCATCCCTCCTCCTTCTCCTTGCTTCTCAGCTCCATCAGCCGTCCGCTCCTGCCTCACCTTGTCTTTCCTCGTCATCAGCATCCTCCGCGTAGCCCTCGTATCCAGCATCTTCATCAGCAGCATCTTCGCGCACGTGGTTCCGCCCCTGTGCCCACTCATCAATCAATCGCTTCCTCCGATTTCGCAATCGCTTCCAGCTCGGCACAAGGATCCGCCCGGTCGCATCGCCTTTTTCCGTGACGACCTGCGCCCACACCAAAACTTCTTTCAGCGCATGCGGCTCGCCCCTGCGCCCACTCCGCCATTGTCATCAGCCTCCGTTTTATCAGCAATCATCAGCATCTGTGAACGGCACAAGGATCTGCATGAGCTAGCTGCCCATTTCTACAGCAGCCTGCACCCACGCCGGCAGCAGATTTCCCGTGGCGCGTTGGCACCTGCCTTCCCCTTGCCGGATTCTACTCCCCTATTTCAATCGTGCACGAGGTCTTGCCCCTGTGCCCACTCCATCATCCATCGTTCCTCCATCACCATCCGCTTCTGCTCCGCTCGGCACAAGGATCCGCACGGTCGAATCGCCCGTTCTGCGACGACCTGCGCCCACGCCGGAAAACATCTGTCGCACACGTGGTTTCGCCCCTACGTCCACTCTATCAATCAATCGTTCCTTGCCATCCGCATCATCCTCTACTCTGCACAAGGATCTGCCCGGTCGCATCGCTCGAGTTGCGACGACCTGCGCCCATGCCAAAAATCTCGCAACGCACGTGGTTCCATCCCTGCGCCCTGTTCATCATCACTCGCTCCTCCGCTCACGCCTCGTCCGCTCCTCGGCTCAAAGATTCTGCCCTATCCCATCATCAGTCCTGCAACGACCTCCTTCCACTACAAAACTTCCTACCGCGCATGTGGTTCGCTCTTGCGTTCACTCTACTGACATCAACTTCCTCTTCTGGAACACCTCCACCCGCATCAGCACAAGAATCTACACTGCCTGACCATAAACTTCACAGCGGCCATCACTCACGACCATCAACTGCCCTTCGGAGATACTCCTACCCTTTTTCCTTCTGTCTTAATCAACCTCTCCCAGGAAGATGGGGAACCCGTGGGCGTACTGTCCCTTCTTGGCTGAAGACGGTCAGAACATCCTTCTATGGACACGAAGCATATGGTCGACAGGGAAACTCGTCTCAATTCAAGGATATGGATTCTGCGATCTCTTCCAAGGAAGCTTTGAGCACCTCCGGTCTGCTCACACATCTCCCTGAACACTCAACGCAGCAACCACCTCAGCCTGGGATCAGCTGAAAACCATCATGCACCCCTCCTACCACACTCTCGTGGAAGAAGCAAGCAGTGCACCTGATCTCTGATACAGGTTGCAACAAACAGCGTGGGAAAGGCAGCACATCTCCTTCACTACTCTCCTCGTCACGGCACTCCCTCCAATCCACCTGGAAAGACTGTACTACCGACCCCCAGGTCATGATCCCACACAACCTACAAGAGAATCCACCAATCTGGGAACCTGGCAACGGGCGGCCTACTCACAGCTGAAGCCCTATCTACTGCATGGGTTCGCCGTTACCAACGGACTTCTGGATGGACAGAAGTACCTTGGGAAAGTATGCAGTACCGGTGAATTCACAAGAAAACATAAGGCTTTCAACAGGGATATGCGGGAAGGTTTGAAGGAGCTCATTGAACCTGACCTGCAACCTCTACTGGAGAGGGAACCGGACAACATAACCGGAATGTGGAGACAGCTGATCCGCCACTGTGGAGGCTATGTACCACCTCGCCAAAATAACATCTACCAACAGCAAGCAACAATGGTAGCTCCACCCATAAGGCGCTTCACCATCAGATCAGCTCCAATTTCACAATGCATCACTGTGTCGGATTCACGGGGGGTGTCAGAACCAGAATCCGACAACAATACCTCCTCGGACTGAACTTCGGAAAATGCACAAAGACATCCGGTGCACGTCCCCAAGTTCTGCTCCGCACCCAACGGCCATAAAGCGAAACGGCACAACATCAAGCGAAGAACCAAGACCGTTGGAACAACACGCGAACACATTCTCTACGCGTCCGGATAGCGTTAAGATGCCGTTCTCACTACTGGTTTGTCCTGTTCTGAAGTGTATATACAGAGGATGTTCATTCCCTCTAAATCAACCAGAACAGTTCTACTCATCCTGTTCCCCTTTGGTTCCGCGGCTTCGCCGCCATGTCTTCGCTCTGCTTGCTCCTCACATTTCGTGTCGTCGCCAGCCCCTCTCAACTCTTCGCTCCGTCACTCTCGTTCCTTCGCTCAGCTCTCTTACTCGGCCAACCATCACTCATCTCGCCAGCACTCTCTCTCACATCAACTTGTCTACCTTGACTACCTCGCGTCTCAGCCTCTATCAGCTTCTGTGACTAACTCCTTGGACCGCTCTCGTCTATGTCACTCTGCTGACGTACGCTTACGTGTTCTGACGCTTCTGCTTGCTTCTGCTGCTGCTGCTCTCATGTCTGCATTCTTCTAACACTAGGGTGCAAGTAGGCGCCAGAAGGGGGCAAGAAGGGCGCAACTAGGGCGCAACTAGGGTGCAACTAGGACGCAACTAGGGTGCAACTAGTGCGTAACTAAGGTGCAACTAGGGTGCAAGTAGGGCGCAATTAGGGCGCAACTAGGACGTCCGGGTGCAAGAAGGGCGCAATCAGGGGGCAACTAAGGCGCAACAAGGGCGCAACTAGGACGCAACTAGGGCACAACTAGGTCGCAACTAAAACAAAACTAGGGCGCAACTAGGGTGCAACTAGTGCGCAACTAGGGCGCAAGTAGGGCACGACTAGGGCGCGACTAGGGCGCGACTTGGGCGCAACTAGGGCGCAACTAGGGCGCAACTAGGGTGCAACTAGGGCGCAAGTAGGGCGCAACTAGGACGCACTAGGGCGCGACTTGGGCGCAACTAGGGTGCAACTAGGACACAACTAGGGCGCAACTATGGTGCAATTAGGGTGCAATTGGGGGCAACTAGGGTGCAACAAGGGCGCAACTAGGGCGCAACTAAGGTGCAACTAGGGCACAATTAGGGCGCATCTAGGGCGCAACTAAGGCGCAACTAGGGTGCAACTAAGGCGCAACTAGGGCACAAATAGGGCACAAGTAAGACGCAACTACGGCGCAACTAGGGTACAACTAGGACGTAGCTAGTCCCCAACTGAGGCGCAACAGGGCTCAAGTAGGGTGAAAGTAGGGCGCAAGTAGGTTGCAACTTGTGCGAAACCAGGGCACAACTAGGACGCAACTAGGACGCAACTAGGGCGCAACTAGGGTGCAAGTAGGGCGCACCTAGGGTGCAACTAGGGCGCAAGTAGGGCACAAGTAAGACGTAACTAGGGTGCAACTAGAGCACAATTAGGGCATAGCTAGTGCCCAACTGAGGCGCAACTAGAGCACAAGTAGGGCGCCAGTAGGGTGTAAGTAGAGTGCAATAAGGGCGAAAGAAGGACGCAACTATGGCGCAACTAGGGTGCAACTAAGACGCAACTAGGGTGCAAGTAGGGCGCAACTAGGGCACAACTAAAGGCACAACAAGGACGCAACTAGGGCGTAACTAGGCACAACTAGGGTGCAACTAGCGCGCAACAAGGGCGCAACTAGGGCGCAACTAGGGCGCAACTAGGGTGCAAGTAGGGCGCAACTAGGGCGCAAATAGGACGCAAATCAACACCTTGTCGCAAATCAAAGCCTTGCTATAGTTCAAAGACTTGTCACATAACAACACCTTGTTGCATATCAATTGCTTGTCCCAAATCATGACCTTGTCCCAAATCATGAGCTTGTTGCAAATCAAGACCTTGTCGCAACTCAACANCTAAGACGCAACTAGGGTGCAAGTAGGGCGCAACTAGGGCGCAAATAGGACGCAAATCAACACCTTGTCGCAAATCAAAGCCTTGCTATAGTTCAAAGACTTGTCACATAACAACACCTTGTTGCATATCAATTGCTTGTCCCAAATCATGACCTTGTCCCAAATCATGAGCTTGTTGCAAATCAAGACCTTGTCGCAACTCAACAGCTTATTGCAAATCAACACTGTGTGGCAAATCAACGCCTTGTCGCAAATGAACATCTTGTCACAAATCAACACCCTGTCACAAATCAAAGAACCAGTCGCAAATAAACATCCTGTCTTAAATCAACATCCTGTCACAAATCAACAACCTGTCGCAAATCAACACCCGGTCGTAAATCAACACTCTTTCACAAATGAATACCCTGTTACAAATCAACACCCAGTTGCAAATCGACACCTTATCGCAAATCAACACCCTTTTCCAAATCAACACCCTGTCGCAAATCAACACATTGTTGCAAATCAACCTATGTTTTGTTCCGACTCCGACTTGATCTATCCGACTCCAAGTTGGCCAAGTCGACCTTTCAACTAGAGTAGATAGCGGGCGACTTTGTCTGCACGCAACTGTGCCACATGGAAATAACTTGTCTTCCAAAACCCCTAAAAACATGCATCCTTGCATGTACAACGCTTGGACATGTTTTGTGTCAGCGACCAGGTTTTGTACTAGCATTCAAGGAAAGCAAGCCAGCTCCCCGAGGCCTGCCTTGGCTTCCACACTTTTCCGTGTAGCGACTTCACCGACTTGGAGAAGGTAGTCTCCAACTCTACTCTCCAACTGCCGGACTTCCCGACTTAGCGGGCAAGTAGAAGTAAAACATAGAAATCAACACCTTGTCGCAAATCAACACCTTGTCGCAAATCAATACCCTGTCGCAAAAACCCTGTCCCAAATCAACACCTCGTTGCAAATCAACACCTTAACGCAAATTAACACCATATCGTAAGTTAACACCTTGTTACAAATCAGCACCCTGTTGCAAATCAACACCCTGTTGCAAATGAACACCGTGTCGCAAATCAACACCCTGTCGCAGATCAACACCCTGTCGCAAATGAACACCATGTCGCAAATCAACACTCTGTCGCAAATAAACACCCTATTAGAAATCAACACCCTGTTGCAAATCAGCATCCTGTCGCAAATCAACACCCTCTTGCAAATCAACACCCTGTTTTGAATCAACACCCTGTCGTAAATCAACACCTTGCCGCAAATGAATACCCTGCCACAAATCAAAACTCTGTGCAATTCAATACCCTGGCGTAAATCAACACCTTGTCGCAAGTCAACACCTTGTCGCAAATCAATACCTTGTCACAAAACAATACCATGCCGCAAATCAACACCCTGTCACAAATCAACACCCTGTCACAAATCAACACCTTGTTGCAAATCAACACCTTGTTGCAAATCAACACCTTGTCGGAAATCAACACCCTGTTGCAAATCAACACCCTGTTGCAAATCAACACCCTGTCGCAAATCAACAGCCTCTCGCAAATCAACGCCCTGTCGCAAATCAACATCCTGTCGAAAATCAATACCTTGCTGCAAATCAACACCCTGTCATAAATCCACACCCTGTTGCAAATCAACACCCTGTCCCAAATCAACACCCTGTCGCAAATCAACACCCTGTCGCAAATCAATACCTTTCGCAAATCAACACCTTGTCGCAAATCAACACCCTGTCGCAAATTGACACCCTTCGCAATTCAACACCCTGTCGTAAATCAACACTCTATTGCAAATCATCACCCTGTTGCGAATCAATACCCAGTCGCAAATCCAGACCCTATCGCAAAACAACACAGTGTCGCAACTGAACACCATGTCGCAAATCAACATCCTGTCGCAAATCAACACCCTGTCGCAAATCAAGACCCTGTCGCAAATCAACATCCTGTCACAAATCAACATCCTGTCGCAAATCAGCACCCTGTTGCAAATAAACACCATGTCGCAAATCAACACCCTGTCGCAAATGAACACCCTGTTGCAAATAAACACCCTGTCGTAAATAGACACCCTGTCGCAAATCAACACCTTGTCGCAAATCAACACCCTGTCACAAATCAACACCCTGTCACAAATCAACACCCTGTTGCAAATCAACACCATGTCGCAAATCAGCCTCCTGTCGCAAATCAACACCCTGTTGCAAATCAACACCCTGTCGCAAATAAACACCCTGTCGCAAATCAACACTCTCTCGCAAATAAACACCATATTATAATTCAACACCCTGTCGCAAATCAGCACCCTGTTGCAAATCAACATCCTCTTGCAAATCAACACCCTGTCGCAAATCAACACCCTGTCGCAAATCAACACCTTGTTGCAAATCAACACCCTGCCACAAATCAATATCCTGTGCAATTCAACACCCTGGCGCAAATCGACACCCTGTCGCAAATCAACACTTTGTCGCAAATCAACAACTTGTCGCAAATCAACATCTTGTCGCAAATCAATACCATGTCGCAAATGAACACCCTGTTGCAAATCAGCATCCTGCCACAAATCAAGTGCGTGTAAGTGCGTGTAAGTATGTGTAAGTGCATGTAAGTGCGTGTAAGTGCGTGTACGTGTGTGTGAGTGTGTGTAAGTGCGTTTCAGTGTGTGTTAGTGCATGTAGGATGTTGTAAGTGTGGGTACGTGCGTGTAAGTGTGTGTAAGTGCGTGTAAGTTTGTACAAGTACGTGTAAGTGCATGTAAGTGCGTGTAGGTGCATGTAAGTTCGTGTAAGTTCGTGTAAGTGTGTGTAAGTGTACGTAACTGTATGTAAGTGCGTATGAATACGTGTAAGTGCGTGTAAGTGTGTGTAAGTGCCTGTCAGTATGTGTAAGTGCATGTAAGTGTGTGTACATTTGTGTAAGTATGTGAAAGTGTGTGTAAATGCGTGTAATTGCGTGTAAGTGCGTGTAAGTACGTGTAAGCGCGTGTAAGTGCGTGTAAGTGCATGTAAGTGCGTGTAATTGCGTGTAAGTGTGTGTAAGTGCATGCAAGTGTGAATAAGTGCCTATAAGTTTTTGTAAATGTGTGTAAGTACATTTAAGTGTGTGTAAGAGCATGTAAGTGCGTGTCAGTGCGTGTAAGTGCGTGTAAGTGCGTGTAATTGCGTGTAAGTGCGTGTAAGTAAGTGTAAGTAAGTGTAAGTGCGTGTAAGTGCCTGTACGTGCCTGTACATGCGTGTAAGTGCGTGTACGTATGTGTAGCTTCGTGTACGTGCGTGTAAGTTTGTGTAAGTGCGTGTAAGTGCGTGTAAGCGTGTGTAAGTATGTGTATATGCATGTAAGTATGTGTAAGTACGTGTAAGTGCATACAAGTGCGTGTAAGTACGTGTAAGTATGTGTAAGTGCAAGTAAGTGTGTGTAAGTGCATGCAAGTGTGTGTAAATACGTGTAAGTACATGTAAGTGCGTGCAAGTGTGTGCAAGTGTGTGTAAGTGTATGAAATTGCGTGTAAGTACGTGTAAGTACGTGTAAGTGCTTGTTTGTGCGTGTAAGTGCATGTACGTATGTGTTAGTTGGTCTAAGTGAATGTAAGTTCGTATACGTGCGTGTAAGTGCATGGAAGTGTGTGTAAGTGCGTGTAAATGTGTGTAAGTGTGTGTAAGTCCGTGTAAGTACGTGTAAGTCCGTGTAAGTACGTGTAAGTGCGTGTAAGTTCGTGTAAGTGTATGTAAGCACGTGTAAGTGCGTGTAAGTGCGTGTAAGTGTGTATATGTGGGTGTAAGTGCGTATAAGTGCGTGTAAGTGCGTGTCCGTACGTGTAAGTGTGTATAAGTGCATGTCAGTACGTGTAAGTGTGTGTAAGTGCGTATAAGTGCGTGTAAGTGCATGCAAGTGCATGTAAGTGCGTGTAAGTGCGTGTGAGTACGTGTAAGTACGTGTAAGTATTTCTAAGTTTGTGTATGTGCATGTAAGTCCATGCAAGTGCGTGTAAGTACGTGTAATCATGTGTAAGTGCGTGTAAGTGTGTGTAAGTGCATGTAAGTACGTGTAAGTGCGTATAAGTACGTGTAAGTGCGTGTATGTTTGTGTTGGTGTGTGTAAGTGTGTGTAAGTGCATGTACGTACGTGTAAGTGTGTGTAAGTGTGTGTAAGTGCGTGTTCGTACTTGTGAGTGTGTGTAAGTGTACAAAGCGTATGTAAGTGCGTGTAAGTGCGTGTAAGTGCGTGTAATTGCATGCAAGTGCGTGTAAATGCGTGCAGGTTTGTGTTAGTTTGTGTAAGTGCATGTAAGTGTGTGTAAGTGCGTGTAAGTGCTATAGTATCGTGTAAGTGCGTGTAAGTGCGTGTAAGTCATGTAAGTGCTTGTAAGTGGGTGTAAGTGCACGTATGTTTGTGAAAGAGCGTGTAAGTGCGTGTAAGTGCGTTTAAGTGCGTGTAAGTGCGTGTAGGTGCATGCAAGTGCGTGTCAGTGCATGTCAATGTGTCTTAGTACGTGTAAGTTCGTGGAAGTGCGTGTAAGTGCGTATAAGTGCGTGTAAGTGTGTGTAAGTACGAGTAAGTGCATGTAAGTACGTGTAAGTGCGTGAAAGTATGTGTAAGTGTGTGTAAGTGCATGTAAATGCGTGTAAGTACGTGTAGTTACCTGTAAGTGTGTGTAACTGCGTGTAAGTGCGTCTAAGTGCGTGTAAGTGCATGTAAGTGCGTGTAATTACGTGTAAGTGCCTGTAAGTGCGTGTAAGTGTGCGTTAGTACGTGTAAGTGTACGTGTATGAGCGTGTAAGTACGTGTAAGTACGTGTAAGTGTGTGTAAGTGCATGTAACGGTGTGTAACTTTGTGTATGTGCGTGTAAGTACGTGTAAGTGTGTGTAAGTGCATGTAAGTACGTGTAAGTACGTGTAAGTGTGTGTAAGTATGTGTAAGTGTATATAAGTATGCACAAGTGCGTGTAAGTGTGTGTCAGTGGGTGTAAGTACGTGTAAGTTTGTGTAAGTTCCTGCAAGTGCATGTAAGTGCGTATAAGTACGTGTAAGTGTGTGTAAGTGCATGAAAGAATGTGTAAGTGCGTGTAAGTGCGTGTAACTGTGTGCAATAGCGTGTAGATGCATGTAGGTGCGTGTAGGTTTGTATTAGTTTGTGTAAGTACGTCTAAGTGTGTGTAAGTGTGTGCAAGTGCGTTCAAGTGCGTGTAAGCGCGTGTACGTGCGTGTAGGTACATGTACGTTTGTGTAAGTGCGAGTTAGTACTTGTAAGTACGTGTAAGTACCTGTAAGTGTGTGTAAGTACGTGTAAGTACTTGTAAGTGCGTGTAAGTATGTGAAAGTATATGTAAGTACGTGTAAGTGCTTGTAAGTTCCTGTAATTGCGTGCAAGTGCATGTAAATGTGTGTAGGTCCTTGTTAGTTTGTGTAACTGTGTGTAAGTGTCTAAGTGCGTGCAAGTGCATGTAGGTTCGTGTAAGTGCGTGTAAGTGCGTGTAAGTCATGTAAGTGCGTGTTAGTGCGTGTAAGTGCATGTAAGTTTGTACAAGTATGTGTAAGTGCGTGTAAGTACGTGTAAGTGTGCGTAAGTTTGTGTAAATGTGTGCAAGTGCGTGTCAGTGCGTGTTAGTGCGTGTCAGTGCGTGTAAGTTCATGTAAGTGTGTATAAGTGTGTGTATGTGCAATAAAGTGCGTGTAAGTATGTGTAAGTGTGTGTAAGTACGTGTAGGTGCGTGTAAGTTCTTTTTAGTGCATGTAAGTGCGTGTAAGTGCATGTAAGTGCCTGTAAGTGCGTCTAAGTGCGTGTAAGTGCGTGTAAGTACTTGTAAGTGCGTGTAAGTGTATGAAAGTATATGTAAGTGCGTGTAAGTGCGTGTAAGTGCGTCTAAGTGCATGTAAGTGCGTGTAATTATGAGAAAGTGTGTGTAAACACGTGTAGGTTTAGTGTTAGTTCGTGTAAGTGCATGTAAGTGTGTGTAAGTACGTGTAAGTGCGTGTAGGTTCGTGTAAGTGCGTGTAAATACGTGTAAGCCATGTAAGTGCGTGTTAGTGCATGTAAGTTCATGTAAGTTCGTGCAAGTGCATGTAAGTGCATGGAAGTATAAGTACGTGTAAGTGCATGCAAGTGTGTTCAAGAGTGTGTCAGTGTGTGTCGGTGTGTGTTAGTCCGTGTAAGTTCGTGTAAGTGCGTGTAAGTACGTGTAAGTGCGTGTAAGTGCGTATAAGTACACATACGTGCGTGTAAGTGCGTGTAAGTGCATAAAAGCATGTGTAAGTGCGTGTAAGTGGGTGTAAATGCATGTAAGTACGTGTAGTTACGTGTAAGTGTGTAACTGCGTGTAAGTGTATGTTAGTGCGTGTAAGTGTGTGTAAATGCGTGTAAGTTGGTGTAAGTGTGTGTAAGTGCGTGTAAGTGCGTGTAAGTGCGTGTAAGTGTGTGTAAGTGCGTTTAAGTGCACGTTAGTACGTGTAAGTGTATGTGTATATGCGTGTAGGTGTTTGTAAGTACGTGTGAATGCGTGTAAGTGCATGTAAGTGCATGTAAGTTTTTGTAAGTGCATGTACGTGCATGTAAGTGCGTGTAAAAGCGTGTAAGTGCGTGTAAGCTTGTGTAAGTGCGTGTAAATATGTGTAAGTGTGTGTAAGTACGTGCAAGTACGTGTAAGTGCGTGTCAGTGGGTGTAAGTACGTGTACGTTTGTGTACGTGTGTGCAAGTGCGTGTAAGTACGTGTAAGTACGTGTAAGCGCGTGTAAGTGCGTGAAAGTATGTGTAAGTACGTGTAAGTGCGTGTAAGTGTGTGTAATTGCGTGCAAGTACATGTAGGTGTGTGTAGGTTTGTGTTAGTTTGTGTAAGTGTGTGTAAGTGTGTGTAAGTGCGTGCAAGTGTGTGCAAGTACGTGTAAGTGCGTGGAAGTGCGTGTAGGTGCGTGTAATTTTGTGTAAGTGCGTATAAGTATGTGCAAGTTCGTGTAAGTTCGTGATAGCATGTGTAAGTGCGTGTAAGTGCATGTAACTGCGCGTATGTGCGTGTAAGTACGTGTAAATGCGTGTAAGTTTGTGTAAGTGCATGTAAGTGGGTATAAGTACGTGTAAGTGCATGTAAGTGTGTGTCAGTGTGTGTAAGTGGGTATAAGTGCGTGTACATTTGTGTAAGTGTGTATAAGTGTGTGTAAATGCGTGTAAGTGCATGTAAGTGCATGTAGTATTGTATAAGTGCGTGTAAGTGCATGTAAGTTCGTGCAAGTACGTGTAAGTGCGTTTAAGTGCATGTAAGTTCGTGCAAGTGCATGTAAGTGCGTATAAGTGTGTGTAAGTGCGTGTAAGTGCATGCAAGTGCGTGCAAGTGTGTGTCTGTGCATGTCAGTGCGTGTCTGTATGTGTAAGTTCATGTAAGTGCGTGTAAGTATGTGTAAACACGTGTAAGTGCGTGTAAGTACGCGTAAGTGCGTGTAAGCACGTGTAAGTGCCATAAGCCTATGTGTATGTGTAAGTGGGTGTAAATGCGTGTAAGTATGTGTAGTTATGTGTAAGTGTGTGTAACTGCGTATAAATGCGTGTAAGTGCATGTTAGTGTGTGTAAGTGCGTGTAAATGCGTGTAAGTTGGTGTAAGTGCGTGTATGTGTGTGTAAGTGCATGTAAGTGCGTGTAAGTGTGTGTAAGTGCATGTAAGTGCACGTTAGTGCGTGTAAGTGTATGTGTATGTGCTTGTAAGTGTGTGTAAGTGCGTCTAAATGCGTGTAAGTGCATGTAAGTACGTGTAAGTTTGTGTGAGTTTGTGTAAGTGCGTGTAAGTGCGTGTAAGTACGTGTAAGTGTAAGTGTGTGTAAGTGCGTGTAAGTGCGTGTAAGTATGTGTAAGTGTGTGTAAGTACGTGCAAGTACATGTAAGTGCGTGTCAATGAATGTAAGTACGTGTAAGTTTGTGTAAGTGTGTGCAAGTACGTGTAAGTGTGTGTAAGTATGTGTAAGTGCGTGTAACTGCATGAAATTATGTGTCAGTGCCCGTAAGTGTGTGTAATTGCGTGTAAGTGCGTGTAGGTACGTGTAGGTTTGTGTTAGTTCGTGTAAGTGCATGTAAGTGTGTGTAAGTGTGTGCAAGTGCGAGCAAGTGTGTGTAAGTGCGTGTAAGTGCATGTAGGTGCGTGTAAGTTTGTGTAAGTGTGTGTAAGTATGTGTAAGTGCGTGTACGTGCGTATAAGTGCGTGTAAATGCCTGTAAGTTTGGGTAAGTGCATTTAAGTGCGTATAAGTGCGTGTAATAGCTGTAAGTGCGTGTCAGTGTGTGTAAGTGGGTGTAACTGCACGTACGTTCGTGTAAGTGTGTATAAGTGTGTGTAAATGCGTATAAGTGCGTGTATGTGTGTGTAAGTATGTATAAGTACATGTAAGTGCGTGTAAGTGCGTGTAAGTGCGTGCAAGTGCGTGCAAGTGCGTGTAAGTGTGTGTAAGTGTGTATAGGTATGTGTAAGTTTGTGTAAGTGCGTGTAAGTACGTATAAGTGCGTGTAAGTACGTGATAGTACGTGTAAGTATGTATAAGTGCATGTAAGTGCGTGTAAGTGTGTGTAAGTGCGTGTAAATGTGTGTCAACGTGTGTAAGTTTGTGTAAGTTCATGTAAGTGCGTGTAAGTGCGTGTAAGTGTGTGTAAGTGTGTGTAAGTGCGTGTAAGTACGTGTAAGTGCGTGTTAGTACGTGTATGTGCATGTAAGTTCGTGCAAGTACGTGTAAGTGCGTGTAAGTGCGTGTACGTATTTGTAAGTTTGTCTCACTGCGTGTAAGTGTGTGTAAGTGTGTGTACATGCGTGCAAGTGCGTGTAAATACATGTAAGTGTGTGTACGTGCCTGTAAGTATGTGTAAGTGTGTATAAGTGCGTGTAAGTTTGTATAAGTGTGTGTAAGTGTGTGTCAGTGCGTGTAAGTGGATGTAAGTGCGTGTACGTTCGTGTAGGTATGTGTAAGTGTGTGTAAATGCGTGTAAGTACATGTAAGTGCGTGTTAGTATGTTTAAGTGCGTGTAAGTGCGTGTAAGTGCGTGTAAGAGCGTGTCAGTGGATGCAAGTGCGTGTAAGTGTGTGTAAGTTTGTATAAATGCATGTAAGTGCGTTTAAGTGCGTGTAAGTGTGTGTCAGTGCGTGTAATTACGTGTAAGTGTGTGTAAGTATGTGTAAGTTAGTGTAAGTGTGTGTAAGTGCGTGTAAGTGCCTGTATATGCGTGTACGTGCGTGTAAGTACGTGTAAGTTCGTGTAAGTGTGTGTAAGTTTGTGTACGTGCGTGTAAGTGCGTGTAAGTGTGTGTAAGCATGTGTATGTGTATGTAAGTGCGTGTAAGTGTGTGTAAGTGCGTGCAAGTGCATTTAAGTACGTGTTAGTACGTGTAAGAGCGAGTAAGTACGTGTAAGTACATGCAAGTGAGTGTAAACACGTGTAAGCACGTGTAAGTGCATGTAAATGTGTGCAAGTGCATGTAAGTGCACGTAAGAGCGTGTAAGTGGGTGTAAGCATGTGTACGTACGTTTAGGTGCGTGTAGGTTTGTGTAAGTGTATGTAAGTAATTGTTAGTTTGTCTAAGTGAATGTAAGTTCGAGTGAGTTTGTGTAAGTGCGTGTAAGTGCGTGTAAGTGCGTGTAAGTGCGTGTAAGTACGTGTAAGTACGTGAAAGTGCATGTAAGTGCGTGTAAGTACGTGTAAGTGCGTGTAAGTGCGTGTAAAATCATGTAAGTAAGTGTAAGTTCGTGTAAGTACGTGTAAGTACGTATAATTGCAAGTAAGTGCGTGTAAGTACGTGTAAGTGCAAGTAAATCTGTGTAAGTATGTGTAAGTGCATGTAAGCACGTGTAGGTACGTGTAAGTGTGTATAAATGTGTGTAAGTGGGTGGAAGTGCATGTAAGAGTGTGTAAGTGCGTGTAAGTACGTGTAAGTACGTGTACGTGTGTGTAAGTACGTGTAAGTGTGTGTAAGTGTGTGTAAGTGCATGTAAGTGCATGTAAGTGCGTATAAGTACGTTTTCGTTCGTGTAAGTGTATGTTATTGCCTGTAAGTATGTGTAATTGTGTGTAAGAGCGTGTACGTGTGTGTAAGTGCGTATAAGTGCGTGTAAGTATGGTTTAAGTTTGTGTAAGTGCATGTAAGTGCGTCTTAGTATGTGTAAGTGTGTGTAAGTGCATGTAAGTGCATGTAAGTGCGTGTAAGTTTGTGAAAGGGCATGTACGTGTGTGTACGTGCGTGTACGTGCATGTACGTGTGTGTCAGTGTGTGTAAGTGCGTGTAAGTGCATATAAGTGCGTGTAAGTATGTGTATAAGTATGTGTAAGTATGTGTAAGTGCATTTAAGTATGTGTAAGTGCATGTAAGTATGTGTAAAAGTGCGTGTAAGTGCGTGTAAGTGCATGTAAGTATGTGTAAGTGCATGTAAGTGCATGTAAGTATGTGTAAGTACGTGTAAGTATGTGTAAGTGCATGTAAGTATGTGTAAGTGCATGTAAGTGCGTGTAAGAATGTGTAAGTGCGTGTAAGTGTGTTTAAGTGCGTGTAAGTAAGTGTAAGTTCGTGAAAGTGCATGTACGTGCGTGTACGTGCACGTACGTTCGTATAAGTACGTGTACGTGCGTGTAAGTGCGTGTAAGTGCGTGTAAGTATGTGTAAGTACATGTAAGTGTGTGTAAGTACATGTAAGTATGTGTAAGTGCGTGTAAGTATATGTATAAGTATGTGTACGTTTGTGTAAGTGCATGTAAGTATGTGTAAGTGCATGTAAGTATGTGTATACGTGCGTGGAAGTGCGTGTAAGTGCATATAAGTATGTGTAAGTGCATGTAAGTGCATGTAAGCATGTGTAAGTGCATGTAAGTGCGTGTAAGTATGTGTAAGTGCATGTTTAATTTGTATAAGTGCATGTAAGTATGTGTAAGTGCATGTAAGTGCGTGTAAGAACGTGAAAGTACTTATAAGTACGTATGAGTACGTGTAAGCGCAAGTAAGTGCATATAAGTGCGTGTAAGTGCATGTAAGCACATGTAAGTGCGTGTAAGTACGTGCAAGTGTGTGTTAGTACGTGTAAATGCGTGTAAGTTTGTGTAAGTGCGTGTAAGTACGTGTAAGTACGTGTAAGTGCGTGTAAGTAGGTGAAAGTGTGTGTAAGTGCGTGTATGTGTGTGTAAGTGCGTGTGAGTGCGTGTGAGTGCGTGTGAGTGCGTGTAAGTACATGTAAGTGCGTTTAAGTATGTGTTATTGTGTGTAAGTGCGTATAAGTGCGTGTAAATGCGTGTAAGTTTGTGTAACTGAATATAGGTGTGTGTAAGTACGTGAAAGTGTGTGTAAGTGCGTGTAAGTGCGTGTAAGTGTATGTAAGTACGTGTAAGTGCGTGTAACTGCATGTAAGTGCGTGTAAGTGCGTATAAGTTTGTGTAAGTGTGTGTAAGTGCGTGTAAGTACGTGTTAGTGTGTGTAGGTACGTGTAAGTGTATGTAAGTGCGTGTAAGTGGGTGTACGTTTGTGAAAGTGCATGTACGTACGTGTATGTGTGTGTATGTGCATACAAGTGTGTGTAAGTACGTGTAAGTACGTGTAAGTGTGTGTAAGTGTGTGTAAGTGCATGTAAAAATGTGTAAGTGCGTGTAAGTTTGTATAAGTACGTATAAGTGCGTGTAAGTACATGTAAGCATGTGTAAGTGCGTGTAAGTGCGTGGAAGTGCGTGTCAGCATGTGTAAGTGTGTATCAGTACGTATAACTGTGTGTAAGTGTGTGTAAGTATGTGTAAGTTCGTGTAAGTGCGTGTAAGTGTGTGTAAGTCTGTGTAAGTGCATGTAAGTGTATGAAAGTGTGTATAAGTACGTATGAGTACGTGTAAGCGCAAGTAAGTGCGTGTAAGTGCGTGTAAGTGCATGTAAGCACATGTAAGTGCGTGTAAGTGCGTGCAAGTGCGTGTTTGTACGTGTAAATGTGTGTAAGTTCATGTAATTGCGTGTAAGTGCGTGTAAGTGCGTATAATTGTGTGTACGTGCATGTAAGTACGTACAAGTATATGTAAGTACTTGTAAGTGTGTGTTAGTGCATATAAGTACATGTAAGTGCGTGTAAGTTCGTGTAAGTGCATGTGAGTGCGTAGGTACAGGCATCGTAGGCGCAGGCGCAGGCACCGTAAGCCCAGGCGCAGGCACCGTAGACTCAAGCACAAATACTGTAGGCGCAGGCGCAGGCACCGTAGGCACAGGCGCAGGCACCGTAGGCACAGGCGCAGGTACCGTAGGGGAAGGCACAGGCACTGTAGGCGCGACCATAGGCATTATAGGCGCAGGCGCAGGCACTGTAGGCGTAGGCGGAAGCACCATAGGCGCAGAAGGGCGCAGGCACTGAAGGCGTAGACGCAGGCAGCTTATGCGCAGGCGTACGCACAGTAGGTGTGGTCGCAAGTACCGAAGGCGCAGGCGCAGGCACCATAAGCACAGGCGTAGGCACCTTAGGCACAGGCGTAGGCACCGTAGGCGCAGGAGCAGGCACCGTAAGTGGAGGCGCAGGTACTGTAGGCGCAAGCCGAGGCACCTAGGCGAAGGCACAGGCACCGCAGGCGCAGGCGCAGGTACCGTAGGATGCAGGCGTACGTACCATAGGCACAAGCGAAAGCTCTGTAGACGCAAGCGCAGGCACCGTAGGCACAGGCACAGGCACCGTAGTCAGAGTTACCATAGGCGCAAGCGTACGTACGGTAGGCGCAGGCGCAGGCACTGTAGGCGTAGGTGCATGCACCGTAGGTGCAGGTGCAGGCACCGTAGTCGCAGGCACATGCACTTTAGGCGTAGCTAAAGGCACCGTAGGCGCAAGCACAGGCACCATAGGCACAAGCGCAGGCACGGTAGGCGCAGGCGCAGGCTCCGTAGACACAGGCGGAGTCACTGTAGGCGCAGGTGCAGGAACCGTAGGCGCGGGCGCACGCACCGCAGGCGCGGGCACATGTGCAATCACCGTAGGTATAGGCGCAGACACTGGCACCTTAGGCGCAGGTGCAGGCACCGTAGATGCAGGCGCAGGGACCATAGGTGTAGGCGTGAGCACCGTAGGCGCAGGCGCAGGCACGGTAGGCGCAGGCGCAGGCGCCATAGGCGCAAGCGCAGGCACCGTAGGCACAGGCGCAGCCACTGTAGGCACAGACGCAGGCACCATAGACGCAGCCGCAGGCACCGTAGGCGCGGGCGCAGGCACCATAGGCGGAGGCGCAGGAAGCGTAGCCGCAGGCGCAGGCACCATAGGCGCAGGCCCAGGCACCGTAGGCGCAGGTGCAGACATCGTAGGCAAAGGTACAGGCACCGTAGACGCAGGCGCAGGCACCGCAGGCGCAGGCACAGGCACCGTAGGCGCAGGCTCAGGCACCCTAGTTTCAGGCGGGAGCACCGTAGGCGCAGGCACGGGCATCGTAGGCGCAGGCGCAGGCATCATAGGCACAGTTACCGTAGGCGCAGGCGCAAGCACGTAGGCGCAGACGCAGGCACCGTAGGCGCAAGCCGGGGAACCTTGGGCGCAGGCACAGGCACTGTAGGCGCATTTGCAGGCACCATAGGCGTAGGCTCAGGCATGGTAGGCGCAGGCGCAGGCACCTTAGGCGCAAGCACAAGCACCGTAGGTGCAGGCCCAATAGGCGCAGGTACACGCACCTAGGCGCAGGCGCAGGCACCTAGGCACAGGCGCAGGCACCGTAGGCGCAAGCGTAGGCATCATAGGCGCAGGCACAGGCACCGTAGGTGCAGGCGCAGGCACCGTAGGCGCAGGCACAGGCACCGTAGGCGCAGGCATAGGCACCGTGGCGCAGGTGCTGGCACCATAGGCACAGGCGCAGGCAGCATAGGCACAGGCGCAGGCATCGTAGGCACAGGCGCAAGCACTGTAGGCACAGGTACAAGCACTATAGGCAGAGTCCAAGGCACCGTAGGCACTGGCCCAGGCAACGTAGGCGCAGGCGCAGGCACTTTAAGTGCAGGCAGAAGCACCGTAGGCACAGGCACGCGCACTGTAGGCGCTTGCACAAGGCACCTTAGGCACAGGCGTAGGCACCATAGGCACAGGCACAGTCACCGTAGCCACAGTTACCATAGGCGTAGGCGTAGGCACCCTAGGCGCAGGCGTAGGCACCGTAGGTGCAGGCCCAGGCACCGTAGGTGCAAGTGCAGGCACTGCAGGAGCAGGCGCAGGTACTAAAGGCACAGGCGCAGGCACCGTAGGCGCAGGCGTAAGCACCGTATGTGCAGGCGCACGCACCATAGGCACAGGCGTAGGCACCGTAGGCACTGGCGCAGGCACCATAGGTGCAGGCGCAGGCACTTTAGGTGCAGGCGCAGGCACCTTAGGCGCAGGTGCAGGAACCGTAGGCGCAGGCGCAGGCACCGTATGTGCAGGCGAAGGCACCGTAGTCTCCGGCGCAGGCAGCGTAGGCGCAAACCCAGGCACTGTAGGCGTAGGCACAGGCACCGTAGTCGCAGGCGTAGGTGCCGTAGGTACAGGCGCAGGCTCCATAGGCGTAGGCGCAGGCATCGTACGCGCACGAGTAGACACCATAGGCGCAAGCGCATTTACCGTAGGCGCAAGCGCAGACCGTAGACGCAGGCGTAGGAACTGTAGGTGCAGACGCAGCCACCGTAGGCACAAGCGTAGGCACCTAGGCGCAGGCGCAGGCACCTAGGTGCAGGCGTAGGCACCTAGATGCACGCAAAGGTACAGTAGGTGCAGACACAGGCATCGTAGGTGTAGGCGCAGGCACCGTAGGCGCAGGCGCAGGCACCGCAGGTGTAGGCGTAGACACTGCACGCGCAGGCGCAGGCACCATAGGCGCAGGCGCAGGCATCATAGGCACAGTTACCGTAGGCGCAGCGGCATACACGTAGGCGTAGGCGCAGGCCGGGGAACCTTGGGCGCAGGCGCAGGCACCGTAGGCGCAAGCACAGGCACCGTAGGCGCAGGCCCAATAGGCGTAGGCCCAGGCACCTAGGCGCAGGCACAGGCACCTAGGCACAGGCGCAGGCACCGTAGGCGCAAGCGTAGGCACCATAGGCGCAGGCGCAGGTACCGTCGACGCAGGCGCAGGCACCGTAGGCATAGGCGCAGGCACCGTTGGCGCAGGCGCTGGCACCGTAGGCATAGGCGCAGGCACCGTAGGCGCAAGCGTAGGCACCGTAGGCGCAAGCGTAGGCACCGTAGGCGCAAGCGTAGGCACCGTAGGCGCAAGCGTAGGCACCGTAGGCGCAAGCGTAGGCACCGTAGGCGCAAGCGTAGGCACCGTAGGCGCAAGCGTAGGCACCGTAGGCGCAAGCGTAGGCACCGTAGGCGCAAGCGTAGGCACCGTAGGCGCAAGCGTAGGCACCGTAGGCGCAAGCGTAGGCACCGTAGGCGCACGCGTAGGCACCATAGGTGCAGGCGCAGGCACCGTAGGCGCAAGCGTAGGCACCATAGGCGCAGGCGCAGGTACCGTCGACGCAGGCGCAGGCACCGTAGGCATAGGCGCAGGCACCGTTGGCGCAGGCGCTGGCACCGTAGGCATAGGCGCAGGCACCGTGGCGCATGTGCTGGCACCGTAGGCTGAGGCGCAGGCACCTTAGGCACAGGCACAGGCAGCGTACGTGCAGTGCAGGCACCGTAGGCGTAGGCGCAGGCACCATAGGCACAGGCGCAGGCACCGTAGGCACAGGCGTACGTGCAAGCACTATAGGCGCAGGCGCAAGCACCATAGGCGCAGGCTAAGATACCGTAGGCACTAGTCCAGGCACCGTAGGCGCAGGCGCAGGCACTTTAGGTACAGGCGGAAGCACCGTAGGCGCAGGCGCAGACACCGTAGGCGCTTGCACAAGGCATGGTAGGCGTAGGCGCAGGCACCATAGGCGCAGGCACATTCACCGTAGCCATAGTTACCGTAGGCGTGGGCGCAGGCACCGTAGGCGCACGCGTAGGCACCATAGGTGCAGGCCCAGGCACTGTAGGCGCAGGTGCAGGCACTACAGGAGCAGGCGCAGGTACTATAGGTGCAGGCGCAGGCACCGTAGGCGCACGGATAAGCACCGTATGCGGAGGCGCAAGCACCGTAGGCGCAAGCGTAGGCACCGTAGGCGCAGGCGCAGGCACCATAGGTGCAGGCGCAGGCATTGTAGGCGCAGGTGCAGGCACCTTAGGTGTACGTGCAAGTACCATAGGCGCAGCTGCAGGCACCGTATGCGCAGGCGCAGGTACCGTAGGCGCAGACCCAGGCACTGTACGCGCAGGCGCAAGTACCGTAGTCGTAGGCACACGTACTGTAGGCGCAGGCACAGGCTCCATAGGCATAGGTGCAGGCACCATACGCGCAGGCGTAGGCACTATAGGCGCAAGCGCATTTACCGTAAGCTTAGGCGCAGGCCGTAAACGCAAGCGCAGGCACTATAGGTGCAGGCGGAGCCTCCGTAGGCACAGGCGTAGGCACGTAGGCGCAGGCGCAGGCACCTAGGCATAGGTGCAGGCACCTAGACGCAGGCGTAGGCATAGTACGTGCAGGCACAGCCACCATAGGTGCAGGCGCAGGCACCGTAGGCGCAAGTGCAGGCACCGTAGGTGCACGCGCAGGCATCGTAGGCACAGGCACAGACACTACAGGCGCAGACACAGGCACTGTAGGCGCACACGCAGGCACTGCAGGCGCATGCTCAGGCACCTAGGCGCAGGCGCAAGCACCTTAGGCGTACGCGCAGGCACTGTAGGCGCACGCACTACAGGCACAGGTGCAGGCACCGTAGGCGTAGGCCCAGGCACCTAGGCGCAGGCGCAGGCACCGTAGGCGTAGGCCCAGACACCTAGGCGGAGGCGTAGGCACCGTAGGCGCAGGCGCAGGCACCGTAGGCGCAGGTGCAATTACCGTAGGCGCAGGCCCAGGCACCTAGACACAGGCGCAGGCACCTTAGGCGCAGGCGCAGGCACTGTAGGCGCATGCACTGCAGGCGCAGGTGCAAGCACCGTAGGGGCAGGCGCAGGCACTGTAGGCACAGGCGCAGGCACCGTAGGCGGAGGCGCAAGCACCGTAGGCACAGGCGTAGGCACCGTAGGCAGAGGCGCAAGCACCGTAGGCGCAGGCGCAGGCACCGTAGTTGTAGGCGCAGGCACCGTAGGCGCAGGCGCAGGCACCGTAGGCACAAGCGCAGGCAATGTAGGCTCAGACGCAGGCACTGTAGGTGCAGGCACCGTAGGCGCAGGTGCAGGCATCGTAGTGCATGTGGCGCTCATGCGTGCACGTGTGCAATTTTTCTTTTGTATGCGCTCCTGCATTGATGGGTTTCCTCTGATCATTGAATGACACAAAAAAGGGTGTGGTGGGGGGGAGGGGGGGCGAACGTTTTAATGGGAAAAGAGGAGAATCCCATGCAAGATTGGCACCCCTTCCCCCTTCCCCCGGGGAGGGGGAGTGGGGAAGCAAGACCAAGACCGGTCAACTTGTGTTGTGCACTCATCCTATCTTTGTCTTCTACTCCCTTGCCTTGGTCTTCTTCTCTCTTGCCTTTGTCTTCTTCTCTCGTGCCTTTCTCTTCTTCTCAACTACCTTTGTCTTCTTCTCTCCTGCCTTTGTCTTCTTCTCCCCTGCAAGTGTCTTCTTCTCCCCTGCAATTTGTCTTCTTCTCCCCTCCCTTTGTCTTCTTCTCCCCTTCCTTTGTCGTCATGTTCTTCCCTCCTGCCTTAGTCTTCTTCTCTCCTGCCTTTGCCTTCTTCTCCCGTCTTTGTCTTCTTTCACCCTGCCTTCATCTTCTTCTCCCCTGCCCTTGTCTTCTTCTCCCTGCCTTTGTCTTCTTCTCCCCTGCCTTTGTCTTCCTCTCTCCTTCCTTTGTCTTCTTCTTGGCCGCGAGTGTTTTGGCTAGCTGGTAGCCCTCCTAAGTGTCGCTGCTTGTTGCTGCTGCCTGTTGCTGCTGCTTGTTGCTCCTGCAGTGGTTCCACTGCCGCCTGCAACGTGTGCAGGCGTTTGACCCTGAGCTTGGATACTGTCAGGTACGGTGTGGCTTGTCATCACCACATGGCATGGATGATAGTTCAGTGTTGGTTGAGATGGACAAGATTTGTGTGAAAGATTCGTTCGTTGCATGAATGGAGTAGGCAAGGACGTCTGTGGAGGCAGCAACGTGTGAAGAAGTAGCAGTGTGTGAGGAAGTTCAAAGTGCCGTGAGGAGGTTAAAAGTGTTGTGAGGAAGTTCAAAGTGTCGTGAGGAAGTTAAAAGTATCGTAAGGAAGTTAAAAGTATGACGAGGAAGTGAAAACTGCCATGATGTAGTTAGAAGTGTTGTAATAGAGCTTAGATGTGTGAGCCCGCCCGCCCGCCGCCCGCGTGCCCGCCCAACTGCCTACCCGCCCGCCCTCCCACACGCTTGCACGCCAGTACACGCGCACACACACGCACACGCACACACACACGTACATTCACATGCACACGCACATGCACACACACACGTACACGCACGCGCACACGCATACGCACACATACACGCACATACACATGCACACGCACACGCACACGCACACGCACACGTACATACACACGCACACACACACGCACACGCACGCACGCACGCACGCACGCACGCACGCATGCACGCACGCACGTACGCACATACGCACGCACGCACTCATGCACGCACGCACCCAGGCACGCGCGCGTGCACGCACGCACGCACGCTCGCACGCACGCACGCACGCACGCACGTACGTATGTACGCACGCACGCACGCATGCACGCACGCACGTACGCACATACGCACGCACGCACTCATGCACGCACGCACCCAGGCACGCGCGCGTGCACGCACGCACGCACGCTCGCACGCACGCACGCACGCACGCACGTACGTATGTACGCACGCACGCACGCATGCACGCACGCACGTACGCACATACGCACGCACGCACTCATGCACGCACGCACCCAGGCACCCGCGCGTGCACGCACGCACGCACGCTCACACGCACGCACGCACGCACGCACGCACGCACGCACGCACGCACGCATGCACGCACGCACGTACGTATGTACGCACGCACGCACGCATGCACGCACGCACGCACGCACGCATGTACGCACACACGTGTGCACGCACGCACGCACGCACGCACGCACGCGTGCGTGTAAGTGCGTGTGACTGTGTGTAAGTGCCTGTAAGAGCGTGTAAGTGCATGTAAGTGTACACAAGTGCGTGTGAGTGCTTGTAAGTTGAGTTAAAGTGTGTGTAAGTTCGTGTAAGTTTATGTAGGTGCGTGTAAGTGCGTGTAAGTACGTGTAAGTGCATGTAGGTGTGTGTAAGTGCATGTAAGTGCCTGCAAGTGCGTATAAGTGCGTGTAACTGCATGTAAGATCAGTTTAAGTGCGTGTACGTTCGTGTAAGTTCGTGTAAGTGCGTGTAATTGTGTGTAAGTGCATGTAAGTGCGTGTAAGTGCGTGTTAGTGTGTGTCAGTGTGTGTTAGTGCGTGTAAGTGGATGCAAGTGCGTGTAAGTGTGTGTAAGTGCATGTAAGTGCGTGTAAGTGCATGTAAGTGTGTATAAGTACGCATAAGTGTGTGTAAGTGTGTGTTAGTATGTGTAAGTGCGTGTAAGTACGTGTAAGTACGTGTAAGGTCGTGGAAGTGCGTGTAAGTGCGTATAAGTGCGTGTAAGTGTGTGTAAGTTTGTATAAGTGCGCGTAAGTCCGTGTAAGTATGTGTAAGTGCGTCTAACTAGGTATAAATGTGTGTAAGTGCGTGTGAGTGCGTGCAAGTACGTGTAGGTGAGTGTAAGCTTGTGTAAATGTGAGTAAGGACGTGTAAGTGTGGGTAAGTGTGTGTAAGTGCCTGTAAGTGCATGTAAGTGCGTGTAAGTGCGTGTAAGTGTGTATAAGTACGTGTAAGTGCCTGTAAGTGCGTGTAAGTACATGTAAGTGCGAGTTAGTACGTGTAAGTACGTGCAAGTGCGTGTAAGTGCGTGTAAGTGTGTGTAAGTGCGTGTAAGTCCCTGTAAGTGCATGTAAGTTTGTGTAAGAGCGTGTAAGTGCGTGTAAGTGCAGAGTAGGTTTGTACAAGTGAGATTATGTGTGTGTAAGTACGTGTAAGTTTGTGTAAGTGCGTGTAACTGCGTGTAAGTGCGTGTAAGTGAATGTAAGAGTGTGTAAGTGCGTGTAACTGCGGTTTAAGTTTTTGTAAGTGCGTGTAAGTTAGTGTAAGTATGTGTAAGTGCGTGTAAGTGCGTGTAAGTGCGTGTAAGTGCTTGTAAGTGAGTGTAAGTGCGTGTAAGTGTGTGTAAGTACTTGTAAGTGCGTGTAACTGCCTGTTAGTGCATGTAAGTATGTGTAAGTGCGTGTAAGTATGTGTAAAATTGTGTAGGTGCGTGTAAGAGCGTGTAAGTGCGTGTAAGTGCCTGTAAGTGCGTGTACATGCGTGTACGTGCGTGTAAGTACGTGTAAGTTGGTGTAAGTACATGTAAGTTTATGTAAGTGCGTGTAACTGCGTGTAAGTGCGTGCAAGTGTGTGTATGTGTGTGTAAGTACCTTTAAGTCTGTGTAAATGCATCTAAGTGCGTGTAAGTTCGTGTAAGTGCATGTAAGTGCGTTTAAGTGCGTGTAATTGTGTGTAGGTGCGTGTAAGTGCGTGTAAATCTGTTTATGTTCGTGTAAGTGTGTGTAAGTACGTGTTAGTGAGTGTAAGTATGTGTAAGTGTGTGTACGTGCATGTAAGTACGTGTAAGTACGTGTGAATGTGTGTAAGTTTGTGTAAGTGGATGTAAGTGCGTGTCAGTGTGTGTAAGTGCATGTAAGTGCGTGTAAGTATGTGCAAGTGCATGTACGTGCGTGTAAGTGCATGTACCTGCGTGTAAGTGTGCTGAAGTGCGTGTAAGTGCGTGAAAGTGTGTGCAAGTGCGTATAAGTGTGTGTAAGTGCGTGTAAGTGCGTGTAAGTACGTGTAACTGCGCGTAAGTGTGTGTAAGTGCGTGTAAGTTTGTGTAAGTACGTATATGTACGTGTAAGTACGTGTATGTGCAAGTAAGTGCATGTTAAGTGCGTGTAAGTGTCTATAAGTACGTGTAAGTACATGTAAGTGTCTTTAAGTGCGTGTAAGTATGTGTAAGTGCATGTAAGTGCGTGTAAGTGTGTGTAAGTATGTGTAAGTGCGTGTAAGTACGTGTAAGTATGTGTAAGTTTGTATAAGTGCATGTAAGTGCGTGTAAGTGCGTGTAAGTGCGTGTAAGTGCCTGTAAGTATGTATAAGTGCGTATAAGTTTGTATAAGTATGTGTATGTTCGTGTAAGTGCGTGTAAGTATGTGTAAGTGCGTGTAAGTACGTGTAAGTTTGTGTAAGTGCGTGTAAGTGTGTGTAAGTGCGTGTAAGTCCCTGTAAGTGCGTGTAAGTTTGTGTAAGAGCGTGTAAGTGCGTGTAAGTGCAGAGTAGGTTTGTACAAAGTGAGATTATGTGTGTGTAAGTACGTGTAAGTTTGTGTAAGTGCGTGTAACTGCGTGTAAGTGCGTGTAAGTGAATGTAAGAGTGTGTAAGTGCGTGTAACTGCGGTTTAAGTTTGTGTAAGTGCGTGTAAGTTAGTGTAAGTATGTGTAAGTGCGTGTAAGTGCGTGTAAGTGCGTGTAAGTGCGTGTAAGTGAGTGTAAGTGTGTGTAAGTGTGTGTAAGTACTTGTAAGTGCGTGTAACTGCCTGTTAGTGCATGTAAGTATGTGTAAGTGCGTGTAAGTATGTGTAAAATTGTGTAGGTGCGTGTAAGAGCGTGTAAGTGCGTGTAAGTGCCTGTAAGTGCGTGTACATGCGTGTATGTGCGTGTAAGTACGTGTAAGTTGGTGTAAGTACATGTAAGTTTATGTAAGTGCGTGTAACTGCGTGTAAGTGCGTGCAAGTTTGTGTATGTGTGTGTAAGTACCTTTAAGTGTGTGTAAATGCATCTAAGTGCGTGTAAGTTCGTGTAAGTGCATGTAAGTGCGTTTAAGTGCGTGTAACTGTGTGTAGGTGCGTGTAAGTGCGTGTAAATCTGTTTATGTTCGTGTAAGTGTGTGTAAGTACGTGTTAGTGAGTGTAAGTATGTGTAAGTGTGTGTACGTGCATGTAAGTACGTGTAAGTACGTGTGAATGTGTGTAAGTTTTTGTAAGTGGATGTAAGTGCGTGTCAGTGTGTGTAAGTGCATGTAAGTGTGTGTAAGTATGTGCAAGTGCATGTACGTGCGTGTAAGTGCATGTACGTGCGTGTAAGTGTGCTGAAGTGCGTGTAAGTGCGTGAAAGTGTGTGCAAGTGCGTATAAGTGTGTGTAAGTGCGTGTAAGTGCGTGTAAGTACGTGTAACTGCGCGTAAGTGTGTGTAAGTGCGTGTAAGTTTGTGTAAGTACGTATAAGTACGTGTAAGTACGTGTATGTGCAAGTAAGTGCATGTTAAGTGCGTGTAAGTGTCTATAAGTACGTGTAAGTACATGTAAGTGTCTTTAAGTGCATGTAAGTATGTGTAAGTGCATGTAAGTGCGTGTAAGTGTGTGTAAGTATGTGTAAGTGCGTGTAAGTACGTGTAAGTATGTGTAAGTTTGTATAAGTGCGTGTAAGTGCGTGTAAGTGCGTGTAAGTGCGTGTAAGTGCCTGTAAGTATGTATAAGTGCGTATAAGTTTGTATAAGTATGTGTATGTTCGTGTAAGTGCGTGTAAGTATGTGTAAGTGCGTGTAAGTACGTGTAAGTTTGTGTAAGTGAGTGAAAGTGTGTGTAAGTGCATGTAAGTCCGTGTAAGTGCGTGTAAGTTCGTGTGGGTACGTGAAAAAGCGTGTAAGTACGTGTACATGTGTATAAGTGCTTGTAAGTGCGTGTAAGTGCTTGTACGTGCGTGTGTGCGTGTAAGTGCGTATAAGTACGTGTAAGTTTGTGTAAGTGCGTGTATGTTCGTTTAAGTGCGTGTAAGTGCATGTAAGTGCATGTAAGTGCGTGTAAGTGCGTGTAGGTATGTGTAAGTGAACGTAAGTGCGTTTAAGTACGTGTAAGTACGTGTAAGCACGTTTAATTATGTGTAAGTGCGTGGAAGTGCGTAAAAGTGTGTTTAAGTGCGTGTAAGTATGTGTAAGTGCGTGTAAGTGTGTGTAAGTGTATGTAAGTACGTGTAAGTATGTGTAAGTACGTGTAAATGCGTATTTGTGCATGTAAGTGTGTATAAGTGCTCGTAAGTGCGTGTAAGTTTATGTAAGTGTGTATAAGTGTGTGTAAGTACGTGTAAGTGTATTTAATTGTGTGTTAGTGCATGTAAGTGTGTGTTATTGCGTGTAAGTGGGTGTAAGTACGTGTACGTGTGTGTAAGTGCATGTAGGTGCGTGTAAGTGTATGTAAGTCTGTACAAGTACGTGTAAGTGTGTAGAAGTGTGTGTTAGTATGTATAAGTGCATGTAAGTACGTGTACGTACGTGTAAGTACGTGTAAGGTCGTCTAAGCACGTGTAAGTGCGTTTAAGTGCATGTACGTGCGTGTAAGTTTGTATAAGTGCACGTAAGTCCATGTAAGTATGTGTAAGTACATGTAAGTGTGTATAAGTGTGTGTAAGTGCGTGTAAGTGCGTGCAAGTATGTGTAGGTGAGTGTAAGTTCGTATAAATGTGTATAAGTGTGTATAAGTGTGGGTAAGTGCGCGTAAGTATTTGTAAGTGCGTGTAAGTGCGTGCAAGTGCGTATAAGTGTGTGTAAGTGCATTTAAGTGCGTGTAAGTACGTGTAAGTTTGTGTAAGAGCGTGTAAGTACGTGTAAGTGCGTGTAAGTGTAGATTAAGTTCGTACAAGTGAGTGTATGTCTGTGTAAGTATGTGTAAGTTTTCGTAAGTGCGTGTAAGTGCGTGTAAGTGCGTGTAAGTGAATGAAAGTGCGTGTAACTGTGGTTTAAGTTTGTGTAAGTGTGTGTAAGTTCGTGTAAGTATGTGTAAGTACGTGTAAGTGCGTGTAAGTGCATGTAAGTGCGTGTAAGTGCGTGTAAGTGCATGTAAGTGTGTGTAAGTGCTTGTAAGTGCGTGTAACTGCGTGTTAGTGCATGTAAGTGCAAGTAAGTGCATGTAAGTGCATGTAAGTTCGTGTATGTGCGTGTAAGTGCATGTATGTGCGTGTAAGTGTGTGTAAGTGTGTGTACGTGTGTGTACGTGCGTGTAAGTACGTGTAAGTTAGTGTAAGTATGTGTAACTTTGTGTAAGTGCGTGTAGTTTTGTTTAAGTGCATGCAAGTGCATGTATGTGCGTGTAAGTGCCTTTAAATGTGTGTAAGTGCATCTAAGTGCGTGTAAGTTTGTGTAAGTACGTGTATGTGCGTTTAAGTGCATTTAATTGTGTGTAGGTGCGTGTAAGTGCGTGTAAGTTTGTGTATGTTCCTGTAAGTGTGTGTAAGTACGTGTAAGTGCGTGTGAATATGTATAAGTGTGTGTACATGCATGTAGCTACGTGTAAGTGCGTGTAAATGCGTGTGAGTTTGTGTAAGTGGGTGTAAGTGCGTGTCAGTACGTGTAAGTGCGTGTATGTGCGTGTAAGTGTGTGCAAGTGCATGTACGTGCGTGTAAGTGCATGTACGTGCGTGTAAGTGTGCTTCAGTACGTGTAAGTGTGTGTAAGTGTGTGCAACTGCGTATAAGTGTGTGTAAGTACGTGTAAGTAAGTGTAAGTACATGTAAGTGCGTGTAAGTGTGTGTAAGTGCGTGTAAGTTTGTGTAAGTACGTGTAAGTACGTGTAAATACGTGTAAGTGCAAGTAAGTGCATGTTAAGTGTGTGTAAGTGCGTGTACGTACGTGTAAGTACGTGTAACTATGTGTAAATGCATGTAAGTGCGTGTAAGTGCATGTAAGTGGGTGCAAGTGCGTGTAAGTATGTGTAAGTGCGTGTAAATACATGTAAGTTTGTGTAAGAGTATGTAAGTGCGTGTAAGTGCGTGTAAACACGTGTAAGTTCGTGTAAGTGCGTGTACGTGCCTGTAAGTGCATGTAAGTGCGTGTAAGTACGTGTAAGTATGTGTATGTTTGTGGAAGTGCGTGTAAGTACGTGTAAGTGCGTGTAAGTACGTGTAATTTCGTGTAAGTGTGTCTAAGTGTGTGTAAGTGTGTATAAGTCTGTGTAAGTGCGTGTATGTTTGTGTGCGTGTGTGTAAGTGTGTGTAAGTATGTGTACGTGTGTATAAGTGCTTGTAAGTGCGTGTAAGTACTTGTACGTGCGTGTGTGCATGTAAGTGCGTATATGTACGTGCAAGTTCGTGTAAATGCGTGTAATTTTGTTTAAGTGCGTGTAAGTGCATGTGTGTGTGTGTATGTGCATGGAAGTACATGTAGGTGCATGTACGTGGGTGTAAGTACATATAAAATTGTGTAAGTACAAGTAAGTGCCTGTAAGTGCGTGTCAGTGCGTGTAAGCGCGTGTAAGTACGTGTAAGTGCGTGTAAGTACGTATAAGTGTGTATAAGTGTTTGTAAGTACGTGTAAAAGGGTGTAAGTGCGTATAAGTTCGTGTACGCATGTGTAAGTAGGTATAAGTATGTTGAGTACGTGTAAATGGGTGTTAGTCCATGTAAGTACGTATAAGTGCTCGTAAGTGCGTGTAAGTTCGTGTAAGTGCGTGTAAGTGCTTGTAAGTGCGGGTAAGTATGTGTAAGTGCGTGTAGCTGCGTGTACGTGCATGCAAGTGCGTGTAAGTTGGTGTAAGTGCGTGTAAGTTCATGTAAGTGTGTCTAAGTGCGTGTAAGTGCATATAAGTACGTGTTAGTGTGTGTAAGTGCGTGTAAGAGCGTGTAAGTGCGTATAAGTGAGTGTCAGTGTGTGTAAGTACGTGTAAGTGTGTGTAAGTGAGTGTCAGTGTGTGTAAGTACGTGTAAGTGTGTGTAAGTGCGTGTAAGTGCGTGTAAGTGCGTGTAAGAGCGTGTAAGGTCGTGTATGTGCGTGTAAGTGTGTATAAGTGTGTGTAAGTTTGTGTAAGTGCATGTAAGTACGTGTCAGTGTGTGTAAGTGCATGTAGGTACGTGTAAGTGCGTGTAAGTGTATGTACGTTTGTGTACGTGCATGTAAGTAGGTATAAGTGCGTGTAAGTACGTGTAAGTGCGTGTAAGTGCGTGTAAGTGCATGTAAGTACGTGTAAGTGCGTGTAAGTGCTTGTAAATGTGTGTAAGTTTGTGTAAGTACGTGTAAGTGTGTGTAATTACGTGTAGGTGTGTGTAAGTGTGTGTAAGTGTGTGTATGTTTGTGTAAGTATGTAGAAGTGCGTGTAAGTGCGTGTAAGTACGTGTACGTTAGTGTAAGTTTATGTAAGTGTGTGTTAGTGCATGTAAGTACGTGTAAGTGCGTGTAAGTGCGTGTAAATGCGTGTAAGTTTGTGTAACAGGGTGTTAGTGCGTGTCAGTGCCTATAAGTGCGTGTAAGTGCGTGTTAGTACGTGTACGTTTGTGTAAGTGTGTGTAAATTTGTGTAAGTTTGTGTAAGTGTGTGCAAGTGTGTGTAAGTGCGTGTAAGTCCGTGAAAGTGCGGGTAAGTGCGTGTAAGTGCGTGTAAGTACGTGTACGTGTGTAAAAGTATTTGTAAGTGCGTGTAAGTGCTTTTACGTGTGTGTGTGCGTGTAAGTGCATATAAGTATGTGTAAGTCTGTGTAAGTGCTTGTAAGTTCGTTTAAGCGCGTGTAAGTACATGTAAGTACGTGTAAGTGCATGTAAGTGTGTGTAAGTGCGTGTAAGTCCGTGTAAGTATGTGTGTGTGCAAGTAAGTGCGTGTAAGTGTATATAAGTGCGTGGAAGTGCGTGTAAGTTTGTGTAAGTGTGTGTAAGTGCGAGTAAGTAGGTGTTAGTGCGTGTAAGTTCATGTAAGAGTGTTTAAGTACGTATAAGTGCAGTTTAAGTTCGTACAAGTGAGTGTATGTGCGTGTAAGTACGTGTAATTTTGTGTAAGTGCATGTAAGTGCGTGTAAGTGCAAATACGTAAATGTAAGTACGTGTAAGTGCGTGTAAGTTCAGTTTACGTTTGTGTAAGTGCATGTAAGTTTGTGTCATTATGTGTTAGTGTGTGTAAGTATGTGTAAGTGCGTGTAAGTGCGTGTAAGTGTGTATAAGAGTGTATAAGTGCGTATAAGTGTGAATAAGTGTGTGTAAGTGCTTGTAAATGCGTGTAACTGTGTGTTAGTGCATGTAAGTGCATATAAGTGTGTGTAAGTTTGTGTAAGTGCGTGTAAGTGTGTGTAAGTGCATGTAAGTGCGTATCAGTGTGTGTACGTGTGTGTACGTGCGTGTAAGTACGTGTAAGTTGGTGTAAGCACATGTAAGTTTGTGTAGGTGTGTGTAATTACGTGTAAGTGTGTGCAAGTGCGTGTATGTGCGTGTAAGTGCCTATACGTTTGTCTAAGTACGTCTAAGTGCGTGTAAGTGCGTGTAAGTGCATGTAATTGTGTGTAGGTATGTCTAAGTGCGTGTAAGTCTGTGTATGTTTGTGTAAGTGCGTGTAAGTACGTGTAAGTGCGTGTAAGTATGTGTAAGTGCGTGTACGTGCATGTAAGTACGTGTAAGTGCGTGTAAATGCATGTACGTTTGTGTAAGTGGGTGTAAGTGCGTGTCAGTGTGTGTAAGTGTGTGTAAGTGCGTGTAAGTGCGTGCAAGTGCATGTACGTACGTGTAAGTGCATGTACGTATGTGTAAGTGCGCTTAAGTGCGTGTAACTACGTGTAAGTCTGTGCAAGTGCGTATAAGTGCGTGTAAGTACATGTAAGTACGTGTAAGTGTGTGTAAGTGCGTGTTAGTATGTGTAAGTGCGTGTAAGTACGTGTTAGTATGTGTAATTTTGTGTAAGTGCGTGTAAGTGCGTGTAAGTACGTGTAAGTGCGTGTAAGTACGTGTAAGTAAGTGTAAGTGCGTGTAAGTGCGTGTAAGTGCATGTAAGTACGTGTAAGTTCATGTAAGTGCATGTAAGTATGTGTAAGTGTGTGTAAGTCCGTGTAAGTGCGTGTAAGTTTTTGTGAGTGTGTGTAAGGTTGTGTAAGTACGTGTACGTGTGTATAAGTGATTGTAAGTGCGTGTAAGTGCTTGTTTGTGCATGTGTGCGTGTAAGTGCTTATAAGTACGTGTAGGTTTGTCTAAGTGCTTGTAAGTTCATTTAAGTGCGTGAAAGTGCATGTAAGTACGTGTAATTGCATGCAAGTGCGTGTAAGTGTGTGTTAGTGCGTATACGTACGTGCAAGTATGTGTAGGTGCAAGTAAGTGCGTGTTACTGCGTGTAAGTGTGTGTAAGCACGTGTAAGTACGTGTAATTGCGTGTAAGTGCGTGTAAGTGGATGTAATTGTGTGTAGGTGTGTCTAAGTGTGTGTAAGTCTGTGTATGTTTGTGTAAGTGCGTGTAAGTACATGTAAGTGCGTGTAAGTACGTGTAAGTGTGTGTACGTGCATGTAAGTACGTGTAAGTGCGTGTAAATGCATGTATGTTTGTGTAAGTGGGTGTAAGTGCGTGTCAGTACGTGTAAGTGTGTGTAAGTGCGTGTAAGTGCGTGAAAGTGCATGTACGTGGGTGTAAGTGCATTTACGTACGTGTAAGTGCGCTTAAGTGCGTGTAACTACGTGTAAGTGTGTGCAAGTGCGTGTAAGTATGTGTAAGTATGTGTAAGTGCGTGTAAGTGCGTGTAAGTGCGCATAAATACGTTTAAGTGCGTGTAAGTTTGTGCAAGTACGTGTAAGTACATGTAAGTACGTGTAAGTGCAAGTAAGTGCATGTAAGTACATGTAAGTGCAAGTAAGTGCGTGGAAGTGCATGAAAGTATGTGTAAGTACGTGTAAGTGCATATAAGTGCGTATACGTGCGTGTAAGTGCATGTAAGTGCGTATAAGTGCGTGTAAGTGCTTGTAAGTATGTGTAAGTTTGTGTAAGTACGTTTAAGTGTGTGTAAGTGCGTGTAAGTACGTGTATGTGCGTGTAAGTGTGTGTAAGTGCGTGTAAGTACGTGTAAGTACGTGTATGTTCGGGTAAGTGCGTGTAAGTGCGTGTATGTACGTGAACGTTTGTGTAAGTACGTGTAAGTGTGTGTAAGTGTGTATAAGTCTATGTAAGTGTGTGTAAGTTCGTGTGAGTACGTGTAAGTGCGTGTATGTATGTGTACGTGTGTATAAGTGCTTGTAGGTACGTGTAAGTGCTTGTACGTGCGTGTGTGCGTGTAAGTGCGTATAAATACGTGTAAGTTCGTGTAAGTCATGTAAGTTCGTTTAAGTGCGTGTAAGTACATGTAAGTGCCTGTAAGTGCATGGAAGTGCGTGTAAGTGCGTGTAAGTGTGTGTAAGTACGTGTAAGTATGTGTAAGTGCAAGTAAGTGTGTGTAAGTACGTGTAAGTGTGTGTAAGCGCGTGTAAGTACGTGTAAGTGCGTGTAAGTGCGTGTAAGCATGTGTTAGTTTGTGTAAGTGAATGTAAGTTTGTGTAAGTATGTGTAAGTGTGTGTAAGTGCGTGTAATAGCATGTAAGTACGTATAAGTGTGTGTAAGTGCGTGTAAGTGCGTGTAAGTGCGTGTAAATGTGTGTAAATGCTTGTAAGTGCGTGTATGTGTATGTTAGTACGTGTAAGTTTGTGTAAGAGCGTGTAAGTGCGTGTAAGTGCAGTTTCAGTTTGTACAAGTGAGTGTATGTGCGTGGAAGTATGCAAACGTTCGTGTAAGTACGCGTCAGTACGTGTAAGTGCGTGTAAGTGAGTGTGAGTGCGTGTACGTTTGTGTATGTGCGGTTTAAGTTTGTGTAAGTGCGTGTAAGTGTGTGTAAGTGCGTGTATGTGCGTGTAAGTGCGTAAAAGTGCATGTAAGTGTGTGTAAGTGTGTGTAAGTATGTGTAAGTACATGTTAATGCGTGTTAGTGCATGTAAGTGCGTGTAAGTTTGTGTAAGTACGTGTAAGTGCCTGTAAGTGTGTGTATGTATGTGTAAGTGCGTGTAGCTACATGCAAGTGCGTGTAAGTGCATGCAAGTGTGTGTAAGTTGGTGTAAGTGCGTGTAAGTTCGTGTAAGTGTGTGTAAGTGCATGTAAGTGTGTGTAAGAGCGTGTAAGTGCGTGTAAGAGTGTGTAAGGTCGTGTACGTGCGTGTAAGTGTGTATAAGTGCGTGTAAGTTTGTGTAAGTGCATGTAAGTGCGTGTAAGTGTGTGTAAGTGCATGTAGGTACGTGTAAGTGCGTGTGAGTGAATGTAAGTTTGTGTACATGCATGTAAGTAGGTATAAGAGTGTGTAAGTATGTGGAAGTTTATGTAAGTGTGTGTAAGTACTTGTAAGTGCGTGTAAGTGCATGTAAGTACATATAAGTGTGTGTAAGTGCTTGTAAATGCATGTAAGTTTGTGTAAGTACGTGTAAGTGAGTATAAGTGTGTGTATGTTTGTGTAAGTGTGTACAAGTGTGTGTAAGTGTGTGTAAGTGCGTGTAAGTTTGTGTAAGTCTGTGTAAGTGCATGTAAGTACGTGTAAATGTGTGTAAATACATGTTCGTTTATGTAAGTAGGTGTAAGTGCGTGTCAGTGCGTGTAAGTGCGTGTAAGTGCGTGTAAGTGCATGCAAGTACATGTACGTGCGTGTAAGTACATGTACGTGCGTGTAAGTACGCTTAAGTGCATGTAAGTGCGTGAAAGTGTGTGTAAGTATGTATAAGTGCGTGTAAATGCGTGTAAGTACGTGTAACTGCATGTATGTGCGTGTAAGTGCGTGTTAGTGCATGTAACTGCGTGTACGTTTGTGTAAGTATGTGTAAGTACGTGTAACTACGTGTAAGTGCAAGTAAGTGCATGTTAAGTGCGTGTAAGTACGTGTAAGTACGTGTTAGTGTGTGTAAGTGCGTGTAAGTGCATGTAAGTGTGTGTAAGTGCATGTAAGTGCGTGTAAGTGCGTGTAAGTATGTGTAAGTGCGTGTAAGTGCGTGTTAGTATGTGTAAGTTCGTGTAAGTGCGTGTAAGTGCGTGTAAGTACGTGTAAGTGCGTGTAACTACGTGTAAGTAAGGGTAAGTGCATGTAAGTACGTGTAAGTTCATTTAAGCAAGTGTGAGTGCGTGTAAGTGCATGTAAGTACGTATAAATTCATGTAAGTGCATATAAGTGTGTGTAAGTGTGTGTAAGTCCGTGTAAGTGCGTGTAAGTTTTTGTGAGTGTGTGTAAGTGCGTGTAAGTACGTGTACGTGTGTATAAGTGCTTGTAAGTGCGTGTAAGTGCTTGTGTGTGCGTGTGTGCGTGAAAGTGCTTATAAGTACGTGTAAGTTCGTGTAAGTGCTTGTAAGTTCGTTTGAGTGTGTGAAAGTGCATGTAAGTACGTGTAAGTGCATGCAAGTGCGTGTAAGTGCGTGTTAGTGCGTATAAGTACGTGCAAGTATGTGTCAGTGCAAGCAAGTGCGTGTAAGTGCATGTAAGTGCGTGTACGCACGTGTAAGTACGTGTAAGTGTGTGTAAGTGCGTGTAAGTACGTGTTAGTTTGTGTAAGTGAATGTAAGTTTGTGTAAGTGTGTGTAAGTGCGTGTAAGTGCATGTAATTGTAAGTAGGTGCGTCTAAGTGCGTGTAAGTCTGTGTATGCTTGTGTAAGTGCGTGTAAGTACGTGTAAGTGCGTGTAAGTATGTGTAAGTGTGTGTACGTGCATTTAAGTACGTGTAAGTGCATGTAAATGCATGTAAGTTAGTGTAAGTGGGTGTAAGTGTGTGTCAGTGCGTGTAAGTGTGTATAAGTGCGTGTAAGTGTGTGCAAGTGCATGTACGTGCGTTTAAGTGCATGTACGTACGTGTAAGTGTGCTTAAGTGCGTGTAACTACGTGTAAGTGTGTGCAAGTACGTATAAGTGTGTGTAAGTACATGTAAGTGCATGTAAGTGTGTGTAAGTGCAAGTAAGTGCATGTAAGTACGTGTAAGTGCAAGTAAGTGCGTGGAAGTGCGTGAAAGTATGTGTAAGTACGTGTAAGTGCGTATAAGTGCGTATACGGGCATGTAAGTGCATGTAAGTGCGTGTAAGTACGTGTAAGTATGTGTAAGTGCGTGTAAGTGCGTGTAAGTACGTATAAATTTGTGTAAGTGTGTGTAAGTGCGTGTAAGTGCATGTAAGTGCATGTAAGTACGTGTAAGTGTGTGTAAGTGTGAGTAAGTGCGTGTAAGTGCGTGTATGTACGTGTATGTTCGTGGAAGTGCGTGTAAGTGCGTGTATGTACGTGTACATTTGTGTAAGTGCGTGTAAGTGTGTGTAAGTGTGTATAAGTCTATGTAAGTGTGTATAAGTTTGTGTGAGTGCGTGTAAGTGCGTGTAAGTACGTGTACGTGTGTATAAGTGCTTGTAAGTACGTGTAAGTGCTTGTACGTGCGTGTGTGCGTGTAAGTACGTATAAGTAAGTGTAAGTTCGTGTAAGTCATGTAAGTTCGTTCAAGTGCGTGTAAGTACATGTAAGTGCGTGTAAGTGCATGGAAGTGCGTTAAAGTGCGTGTAAGTGTGTGTAAGTATGTGTAAGTGCGTGTAAGTGCGTGTAAGTGCGTGCAAGTACTTGTAAGTGCGTGTAAGTGTGTGTTAGTGCGTGTAAGTTTGTGTAAGAGCGTGTAAGTGCGTGTAAGTGCAGTTTCAGTTTGTACAAGTGAGTGTATGTACGTGGAAGTATGCGTACGTTTGTATAGGTACACGTCAGTACCTGTAAGTGCGTGGAAGTGAGTGTGAGTGCGTGTAAGTTAGTGTAAGTGCGGTTTAAGTTGGTGTAAGTTCGTTTAAGTGTGTGTAAGTGCGTGTAAGTGCGTGTAAGTGCGTGTAAGTGCGTGTAAGTGTGTGTAAGTACGTGTAAGTATGTGTAAGTACATGTAAATGCGTGTTAGTGCATGTAAGTGCGTGTAAGTTTGTGTAAGTGCGTGTAAGTGCCTGTAAGTGTGTGTATGTATGTGTAAGTGCGTGTAGCTACATGTAAGTGCGTGTAAGTGCATGCAAGTGCGTGTAAGTTGGTATAAGTGCATGTAAGTTCGTATAAGTGTGTAAAAGTGCATGTAAGTGTGTGTAAGAGCGTGTAAGTGCGTGTAAGAGCATGTAAGGTCGTGTAAGTGCGTGTAAGTGTGTATAAGTGCGTGTAAGTTCGTGTAAGTTCATGTAAGTGTATGTAAGTGTGTGTAAGTGCATGTAGGTACGTGTAAGTGCGTGTGAGTGTATGTAAGTTTGTGTACGTGCATGTAAGTAGGTATAAGAGTATGTAAGTATGTGTAAGTGCATGTAAGTGCGTGTAAGTATGTGTATGTGCGTGTAAGTGCATGTAAGTACGTATAAGTGCGTGTAAGTGCTTGTAAATGCATGTAAGTTTGTGTAAGTATGTGTAAGTGCGTGCAAGTGTGTGTATGTTTGTGTAAGTGCGTACAAGTGCGTGTAAGTGCGTGTAAGTAATTGTAAGTTTGTGTAAGTCTGTGTAAGTGCTTGTAAGTGCGTGTAAGTGCGTGTAAATGCATGTAAGTTTATGTAAGTGGGTGTAAGTGCGTGTCAGTGCGTGTAAGTGCGTGTACGTGCGTGTAAGTGCATGCAAGTGCATGTACGTGCGTGTAAGTGCATGTACGTACGTGTAAGTATGCTTAAGTGCATGTAAGTGTGTGAACGTGTGTGCAAGTGCGTATAAGTGCGTGTAGATGCGTGTAAATACGTGTAAGTGTGTGTATGTGCGTGTAAGTGCGTGTAAGTGCATGTAAGTGCGTGTATGTTTGTGTAAGTATGTGTAACTACGTGTAACTACGTGTAAGTGCAAGTAAGTGCATGTTAAGTGCGTGTAAGTACGTGTAAGTATGTGTAAGTGTGTGTAAGTATGTGTAAGTGCATGTAAGTGCGTGTAAGTGCATGTAAGTGCGTGTAAGTACGTGTAAGTATGTGTAAGTGCGTGTAAGTGCGAGTTAGTATGTGTTAGTTTGTGTAAGTGCGTGTAAGTGCATGTAAGTATGTGTAAGTGCGTGCAAGTACGTGTAAGTAAGTGTAAGTGCGTGTAAGTACGTGTAAGTTCGTGTAAGTAAGTGTAAGTGCGTGTAAGTGCATGTAAGTACGTGTAAGTTCAGGTAAGTGCATGTCAGTGTGTGTAAGTGTGTGTAAGTCCGTGTAAGTGCGTGTAAGTTTTTGTGAGTGTGTGTAAGTGCGTGTAAGTACGTGTACGTGTGTATAAGTGCTTGTAAGTGCGTGTAAGTGCTTGTTCGTGCGTGTGTGCGTGTAAGTGCTTATAAGTACGTGTAAGTTCGTGTAAGTGCTTGTAAGTTCGTTTAAGTGCGTGAAAGTGCATGTAAGTACGTGTAAGTGCATGCAAGTGCGTGTAAGTGCGTGTTAGTGCATATAAGTACGTGCAAGTATGTGTAAGTGCAAGTAAGTGCGTGTAAGTGCGTGTAAGTGAGTGTAAGCACATGTAAGTACGTGTAAGTGCGTGTAAGTGCGTGTAAGTAAGTGTTAGTTAGTGTAAGTGAATGTAAGTTCGTGTAAGTGCGTGTAAGTGCGTGTAAGTACGTATAACTGTGTGTAAATGCGCGTAAGTACGTGTAAGTGCCTGTAAGTGTGTGTAAGTGCTTGTAAGTGCATGTAAATGTGTGTTAGTGCGTGTAAGTTCATGTAAGAGCGTGTAAGTGTGTGTAAATGCAGTTTCAGTTCGTACAAGTTAGTGTATGTGTGTGGAAGTATGCGTAAGTTTGTGTAGTTATGTGTAAGTGCGTGTAAGTGCATGTAAGTGAGTGTGAGTGCGTGTAAGTGCGTGTAAGTGCTGTTCAAGTTCGTGTAAGTGCGTGTAAGTGTGTGTAAGTATGTGTAAGTGTTTGTAAGTACATGTAAGTGCGTGTAAGTGTGTGTAAGTGTGTGACAACATTTGTAAGTACGTGTAAATGCGTGTTAGTACATGTAAGTGCGTGTAAGTGCTCGTAAGTGCATGTAAGTTTGTATAAGTGCGTATAAGTGCATGCAAGTGCGTGTAAGTTGGTGTAAGTGCGTGTAAGTTTGTGTAAGTGTGTGTAAGTGTGTGTAAGTGCAAATAAGAGCGTGTAAGTGGTTGTAAGAGCGTGTAAGTGCGTGTAAGAGCGTATAAGGTCATGTAAGTGCGTGTAAGTGTGTGTAAGTGCGTGTACGTTTGTGTAAGTACGTGTAAGTGTGTGTAAGTGTGTGTAAGTACATGTAGGTACGTGTAAGTGCGTGTAAGTACATGTAAGTTCGTATACGTGCATGTAAGTAGGTATAAGTGCGTGTAAGTATGTGTAAGTGCGTAAAAGTACGTGTAAGTGTGTGTTAGCGCGTGAAAGTGCGTGTAAGTTTTTGTAAGTTTGTGTAAGTGTGTGTAAGTGCATGTAAGTGCGTGTATGTGTATGTATGTGCATGTAAATACATGTAAGTTTGTGTAAGTGCATGTAAGTGCGTGTAAGTGCGTGTAAGTGCATCTAAGTGCGTGTAAGTGCGTGTAAGTGCGTGTACATACGTGTACATGCGTGTAAGTGTGTGTACGTGCGTGTAAGTGCGCTTAAGTACGTGTAAGTACGTGTATGTGTGTACAAGTACGTGTAAGTGTGTGTAAGTGTGTGTAAGTGCGTGTAAGTTCATGTAAGTGCGTGTAAGTTTGTGTAAGTGCGTGTTTGTGTGTGTAAGTACGTATAAGTACGTGTAAGTACGTGCAAGTACATGTAGGTGTAAGTGAGTGCATGTAAGTGTGTGTAAGTGTGTGTAAGTGCGTGTAAGTACGTGTAAGTGTGTGTAAGTACGCGTAAGTATGTGTAAGTGCGTGTAAGTGCCTGTAAGTGCGTGTAAGTGCGTAAAAGTGCATGTAAGTTCATGTAAGTACGTGTACGTTTGTGTATGTGCGCGCAAGTATGTGCAAGTGCATGTAAGTATGTCTAAGTGCGTGTAAGTATGTGTAAGTGCGTGTAAGTGTGTGAGAGTGCGTATAAGTACGTGTAAGTGCGTGTACGTGTTTGTAAGTGCGTGTAAATGCGTGTTGGTGCATGTAAGTACATGTAAGTGCGTATAAGTGTGTGTAAGTGCAGATTAAGTTCGTACAAGTGAGTGTATGTGCCTGTAAGTACGTGTAAGTTCGTGTAAGTGTATGTAAGTGCATGTAAATACGTGTACATGAATGTAAGTGCGTGTAAGTGCATGTAAGTGTGGTTTAATTTTGTGAATGTGCATGAAAGTTCGTGTAAATATGTGTAAGTACGTGTAAATACATGTTAGTGCATGTAAGTGCGTGTAAGTGCGTGTAAGTGCGTGTACGTTTGTGTAAGTGTGTGTAAGTGTGTATAAGTATGTGTAAGTGTGCGTAAGTGCGTGAACGTACGTGGACTTGAGTGTAAGTATGTATGAGTTGGTGTAAGTGCGTGTAAGTTTGTGTAAGTGCGTGTAAGTGTGTGTAAGTGCGTGCAAGTGCGTTTATGTGTGTGTAAGTGCCTGTAAGAACGTGTAAGTGCGTCTTAGTGTGTGTAAGTTCGTGTAAGTGCGTGAAAGTGTGTGTAAGTGTGTGTAATTGCGTGTAGGTACGTGTAAGTACGTGTAAGTGCGTGTATGTGCGTGTAAGTGCGTGTATGTACGTGTAAGTGTGTGTAAGTATGTGTTAGTAGGTTTAAGTGTGTGAAAGTGCATGTAAGTGCGTGTAAGTGCCTGTAAGTTTGTGTAAGTTTGTGTAAGTGCATGTAAGTGCATGTAAGTGCATGTAAGTACGTGTAAGTGCGTGTAAATGTGTGCAAGTTTGTGTAAGTGTGTGTAAGTGCGTGTCAGTACGTGTAAGAATTTGTAAGTGCGTGCACGTGCGTGCAAGTGCATGTACGTGCGTGTAAGTGCATGTACGTGTGTGTAAGTGTACTTAAGTGCGTGTAAGTGTGTGTAAGTGTGTGCAAGTGCGTGTAAGTGCGTGTAAGTGCGTGTAAGCATGTGTAAGTGCGTGTAAGTACGTATACGTTCGTGTAAGTACGTCTAAGTACGTGTAAGTACGTGTAAGTGCAAGTAAGTACGTGCTAAGTGCGTGTAAGTGCGTGTAAGTGCGTGTAAGTACATGTAAGTGCGTGTAAGTACGTCTAACTGCATGTAAGTGCATGTAAGTGTGTGTAAGTGTGTGTAAGTATGTGTAGGTGCGTGTAATTGCGCGTAAGTACGTGTAAGTGCATCTAAGTGCGTGTAAGTACATGTAAGTGCGTGTAAGTACGTGTAAGTGTGTATAAGTGCGTGTAAGTGCGTGTAAGTGCAGATTAAGTTCGTACAAGTGAGTGTATGTGCCTGTAAGTACGTGTAAGTTTGTGTAAGTGTGTGTAAGTGTGTGTAAGTGCGTGTACATGAATGTAAGTGCGTGTAAGTGCGTGTAAGTGCGGTTTACGTTTGTGAATGTGCATGTAAGTTTGTGTATGTGTAAGTGCTTGTAAGTACATGTAAGTGCGTGTAAGTACGTGTTAGTGTGTGTAAGTGCGTGTAAGTACTTGTAAGGGCGTGTAAATACATGTTAGTGCATGTAAGTGCGTGTAAGTGCGTGTAACTGCGTATACGTTTGTGTAATTGTGTGTAAGTGCGTATAAGTACGTGTAAGTGTGCGCAAGTGCGTGAACGTACGTGTACTTGAGTGTAAGTACGTATAAGTTGGTGTAAGTGCGTGTAAGTTTGTGTAAGTGCGTGTAAGTGTGTGTAAGTGCGTGCAAGTGCGTGTATGTGCGTGTAAGTGCCTGTAAGAACGTGTAAGTGTGTCTAAGTGCGTGTAAGTTCGTGTAAGTGCATGTAAGTGTGTATAAGTGCATGGAATTGCGTGTAGGTACGTGCAAGTGTGTGTAAGTGTGTGTATGTGTGTGTAAGTGCGTGTAAGTGCGTGTAAGTATGTGTAAGTGTGTGTAAGTACGTGTAAGTGCGTGTAAGTGGGTGTAAGTGTGTGTAAGTGTGTGTAAGTATGTGTTGGTGCGTGTAATTGTGTGCAAGTACAGGAATTACGTTAAAGTGCGTGTAAGTGCGTGTAAGTACGTGTAAGTGCGTGGAAGTGTGTGTAAGTCCGTGTAAGTGCGTGTAAGTTTGTGTGAGTACGTGTAAGTGCGTGTAATTACCTGTACGTGTGTGTAAGTGCTTGTAAATGCGTGTAAGTGCGTGTACATACGTGTGTGTGTGTAAGTACGTATAAGTACGTGTACGTTTGTGTAAGTGTGTGTAAGCTCGTTTAAGTAGGTGAAAGTACCTGTAAGTGCGTGTAAGTACGTGTTAGTATGTGTAAGTGCAAGTAAGTGCGTGTAAGTGCGTGTAACTGCATGTAAGCACGTGTAAGTACGTATACGTGTGTGTAAGTACGCGTAAGTGCGTGTAAGTACGCATGAGAGCGTGTAAGTGCGTGTAAGTGCATGTAAGTGCATGTAAGTGCGTGTAAGTGCTTGTAAGTGCGTGTAAACATGTTTTAGTACGTGTGAGTTTGTGTAAGAGCGTGTAAGTGCATGTAAGTGCGTGTAAGTGCGTGTAAGTGCGTGTAAGTGTGAGTAAGTATAAGTACGTGTAAGTGCAGTTTACGTTTGTGTAAGTGCGTGTAAGTATGTGTTAGTGTGTGTAAGTGTGTATAAGTGTGTGTAAGTGTGTGTAAGTGAGTGTAAGTGCATGCAAGTACGTGTATGTTGGTGTAAGTGCATGTAAGTTTGTGTAAGTGTGTGTAAGTGCGTGTACGTGCATGTGAGTACGTGTAAGTACGTGCAAGAGCGTGTAAGTACATGTAAAAGCGTGTCAGTACGTGTAAGTGCGTGTAAGTGCGTGTAAGTGCGTGTAAGTGCGTGTAAATGGTGTAAGTGCGTGTAAGGTTGTGTAAGTGCGTGTAAGTGTGTGTAAGTTCATGTAAGTATGTGTAAGTGCGTGTAAGTGCGTGTAAGTACATGAAGGTACCTGTAAGTACGTGTAAGTACGTGTAAGTTTGTGTATGTGCGTGTAAGTACGTATACGTATGTATAAGTATGTGTAAGTATGTGTAAGTGTGTGTAAGTGCGTGTAAGTGCGCGTAACTGTGCGTAAGTTTGTGTAAGTTTGTGTAAGTGCGTGTAAGTACATTTAAGTGCCTCTAAGTGCGTGTAAGTACGTGGAAGTGTGTGTAAGTGCGTATAAGTGCATGTAAGTGCGTGTAAGTGTGCTTAAGTGCGCGTACGTGTGTGTAAGTGCGTGTACATATGTGTAAGTGTGCTTAAGTGCGTGTAAGTACGTGTAAGTGTGTGCAAGTGTGTGTAAGTGTGTGTAAGTGTGTGTAAGTGTGTGTAAGTGCGTGTAAGTGCGTGTAAGTTTGTGTAAGTGCGTGTATGTACATGTAGGTACGTATAAGTACGTGTAAGTATGTGCAAGTACGTGTAAGTGCAAGTAAGTGAGTGTGAGTGCGTGTAAGTGCATGTAAGTACGTGTAAGTGTGTATAAGTACGTATAAGTGCGTGTAAGTGTGTATAAGTGCTTGTTAGTGTGTGTACGTATTTGTAAGTGCGTGTAAGTGCTTGTAAGTACGTGTAAGTTCGTGTAAGTGGGTGCAAGTACATGTAAGTGCATGTAAGTGCATGTAAGTGTGGTTTAACTTCGTGTAAGTGCGGTTTAAGTTCGTGTAAGTGCGTGTAAGTGCGTGTTAGTATGTGTAAGTGCGTTTAAGTGCGTGTAAGTGCATGTAATTGCGTGTAAGTGCCTATAAGTGCTTGCAAGTGCGTGTAAATGTGTGTGAGTGCATGTAAGTGCGTGTAAGTGCGTGTAAGTGCATGTAAGTTTGTGTAAGTGCGTGTACGTGCGTGTTAGTACATGTAAGTTGGTGTAAGTGTGTGTAAGTTCCTGTAAGTGCATGTAAGTGCGTAGAAGTGTGTGCAAGTACGTGTAAGCGCGTGTAAGTGCCTGTAAGTCCATGTAAGTGCGTCTAAGTATATGTAAGTTCGTGTAAGAGTGTCCAAGTGCGTATAAGTGCGTGTAAGTACGTGTAAATGCGTGTAAGTACGTGTAAGTGCGTGTAAGTTCGTGTAAGTGTGTGTAAGTGCGTGTAAGTGTGTGTAAGTATGTACAAGCATGTACAAGTACGTGTTAGTACAAGTAAGTGCGTGTAAGTGCGTGTAAGTGCGTGTAAGTATGTGTAAGTGTGTGTAAGTACGTGTAAGTGCGTGTAAGTGCGTGTAAGTGCGTGTACATGCGTGTACGTGCGTGTAAGTGCATGTAAGTACGTGTAAGTTTGTGTAAGTGGGTGCAAGTGTATGTAAGTACGTGTAAGTGCGTGTAATTGCGGTTTAAGTTCATGTAAGTAGAGTTTAAGTTGATGTAAGTGTGTGTACATGCGTGTAAGTACATGTAAGTTAGTGTAGGTATGTGTAACTTCCTGTAAGTGCGTGTAAGTGCCTGTAAGTGCGTGTAAGTGCGTGAAAGCAACATGTAAGTTCGTGTAAGTACGTGTAAGTGCGTGTAAGTACATGGAATTGCGTGTAGATGCATATAAGTGCATGTAAGTGCGTGTATGTTTGTGTATGTGTGTGTAAGTATGTCTAAGTGCGTGTAAGTATGTGTTACTGCGTTTAAGTGCGTGTAAGTGTGTGTATGTGCGTGTAAGTACGTGTAAGTTTGTGTAAGTTTGTGTAAGTGCGTGTGAGTACATGAAAGTGCGTGTAAGTGCGTGTAAGTGTGTGTAAATGCGTGTACGTTCATGTAAGTGTGTGTAAATGTGTGTAAGTGTGTGTAAGTGTGTATAAGTACGTGTAAGTACGTGTAAGTGTGTGCAAGTGCATGTATGTGCGTGTACGTGCGTGTAAGTGTGCTTAAGTACGTGTAAGTACGTGTAAGTGCGTGTAAGTGCGTTTAAGTATGTGTAAGTTCGTGTAAGTACGTATGCATACGTGTAAGTATGTGTAAGTGCAACTAAGTGCGTGTTAACTACGTGTAAGTGCGTGTAAGTGGGTATAAGTACGTGTAAGAGAGTGTAAGTGCGTGTACGTGCGTGTAAGTACGTGTAAGTGCGTGTAAGTGTGTGTAATCATGTGTAAGTACGTGTAAGTGTGTGTAAGTACGTGTAAGTGCGTGTAAGTGGGTGTAAGTGCGTGTAAGTACATGTAATGTGGGTGTAAGTGCGTGCAAGTACGTGTAAGTGCATGTAAGTGCGTGTAAGTGCGGTTTAAGTTCGTGTAAGTTCGATTTAAGTTCATGTAAGTGTGTGTAAGTGCGTGTTAGTATGTGTAAGTGCGTCTAAGTGCATGTAAGTGTGTGTGAGTGCGTGTAAGTGCGTGTAAGTGCTTGTAAGTGTGTGTAAATGTGTGTTAGTGCATGTAAGTGGGTGTAAGTGCGTGTAAGTGCGTGTATGTTTGTATAAGTGTGTGTAAATGTGTGTAAGTGCGTGTACGTGCGTGTAAGTGCGTGTAAGTGCGTGTACGTGCGTGTACATTCTTGTAAGTACATGTAAGTTGGTGTAAGTGCGTGTATGTTTGTGTAAGTACGTGTAAGTGCCTGCAAGTGCGTGCAAGTGCATGTAAGTGCGCATAAGTGCTTGTAAGTGCGTGTAAGTGCGTGTAAGTACATGTAAGTTTGTGTAAGTGCGTGTAAGTGTGTGTATGTGCATATAGGTACGTGTAGGTGTGTGTAAGTGCGTGTAAGTGCGTTTATGTTTGTATAAGTGCGTATAAGTACGTGTTAGTGCGTGTAAGTATGTGTAAGTACGTTTATGTGCGTGTAAGTGCGTGTAATTGCATGTAAGTTCGTATAAGTGCTATAAGTGCGTGTAAGTACGTGTAGGTACGTGTAGGTGTGTGTAAGTTCGTGTAAGTGCGTGAATGTTTGTATAAGTGCGTATAAGTATGTGTAAGTGCGTGTAAGTATGTGTAAGTACCTTTATGTACGTATAAGTGTGTGTAAGTGGGTGTATGTGCGTGTAAGTGTGTGTAAGTAAGTGTAAGTACAAATAAGTGTGTGTAAGTGCGTGGAAGTGCGTGTAAGTGCGTGTAAGTAAGTGTAAGTGTGTGTAAGTACTTGTAAGTGCGTGTAAGTGCATGTCAATGGGTATAGGTACGTGTAAGTTTGTGTAAGTACGTGTACATGCGTGTACGTGCGTATAAGTGCATGTAAGTTTGTGTAAGTACTTGTTCGTGTAAGTGCGTGCAAGTGCGTGTAAGTGCGTGGAAGTGCGTGTAAGTGCGGTTTAAGTTCGTGTAAGTATGGTTTAAGTTTGTGTAAGTGCGTGTAAGTGCGTGATAGCATGTGAAAGTGAGTGTAAGTGTGTGTAAGTGCGTATAAGTGTGTGTAAATGTGTGTTAGTGCATGTAAGTGAGTGTAAGTGTGTGTAAGTGCATGTAAGTTTGTGTAAGTGCATGTAAGTAAGTGTAAGTGTGTGTAAGTGCATGTAAGTGCGTGTAAGTGCATGTAACTGCATGTAGGTATGTGTAAGTTTGTGTAAATGCGTGCAAGATTGTGTATGTGCGTGTAAGTGTGTGTAAGTGCATGTAAGTACGTGTAAGTGCGTGTAAGTGCGTGCAAGTACATGTACGTGCGTGTAAGTGTGTGTACGTGCGTGTAAGTATGCTTAAGTATTTGTAAGTGCTGGTAAGAGTGTGGAAGTGCGTATAAGTACGTGTAAGTGCATATAAGTACGTGTAAGTGCGTGTAAGTGCGTGTAAGTGCGTGCAAGTGTGTGTAAGTTCCTGTAAGTACGTATAAGTACGTGGAAGTACGTGTAAGTGCAAGTAAGTGCGTGTAAAAGTACGCATAAGTGTGTGTAAGTGCGTGTAAGTACGTGTAAGTGTGTATAAGTGCGTGTAAGTGCGTGTAAGTGCGTGTAAGGGCGTGTAAGTGCGTGTAAGTGTGTGTAAGTACGTGTAAGTTTGTGTGCGCGCGTGTAAGTATGTGTAAGCATGTGTAAGTGTGTGTAAGTGCTTGAAAGTACGTGTAAGTGTGTGTAAGTATGTTTAAGTGTGTGTAAGTGCTTGTACGTGCGTGTGTGCGTGTAATTGCATATAAGTACGTGTAAGTTCGTGTAAGTGCGTGTAAGGTTGTTTAAGTATGTGTAAGTGTGTATAAGTGCATGTTAGTGTGTGTAAGTACGTGGAAGTGCGTGTAAGTGCGTGTAAATGCGTGTAAGTACGTGTAAGTATGTTTAAGTGCAGGTAAGTGCATGTACGTGCGTGTAAGTGTGTATAAGCGCGTGAAAGTGCATGTAAGTGCAGGTAAGTGCGTGTAAGCACGTGTAAGTTTGTGTAAGTGAATGTAAGTTCGTGTAAGTGCATGTAAGTGCATGTAAGTGCATAAAAGTACCTGCAAGTGCATGTAAGTGAGTGTAAGTGCGTGTAAGTGTGTCTAAGTGCGTGTACGCACGTGTAAGTGCGTGTTAGTACGTGTAAGTGTGTGTAAGAGCGTGTAAGTGCGTGTAAGTGCAGTTTTCAGTTTGTACAAGTGAGTGTATGTACGTGGAAGTATGTGTAAGTTTGTGTTAGTGCGTGTAAGTACGTTTAAGTATGTGTAAGTAAGTGTAAGTATATGAAAGTGCGTGTAAGTGCGGTTTAAGTTTGTGTAAGTACGTGTAAGTGCTAGTAAGTGCGTGTAAGTATATGTAAGTGTGTGTAAGTGTGTGTAAGTACATGTAAGTGCTTGTAAGTACGTGTAAATGCATGTTAGTGCATGTAAGTACGTGAAAGTGGGTTTAAGTGCATGTAAGTGCGTGTAAGTTTGTGTAAGTATGTGTAACTGCCTGTAAGTGCGTGTAAGTGCGTATAGCTGCGTGTACGTGTGTGTAAGTATGCTTAATTGCGTATAAGTACATGTAAGTTTGTGCAAGTGTGTGTAAGTGCGTGTAAGTGCGTGTAAGTGCATGTACGTGCGTGTAAGTGCGTGTAAGATTGTGTAGGTACGTGTATGTATGTGTAAGTGCGTGTAAGCATGTGTAAGTATGTACAAGTGCGTGTAAGTGCAAGTAAGTGCGTGTAAATGCATGTAAGTGCGTGTAAGTACGTGTAAGTACGTGTAAGTGTGTGTGAGTACGTGTAAGTTTGTGTAAGTACATCTAAGTGCATGTAAGTGCTTGTATGTGCGTGTACGTGCATGTAAGTGCGTGTAAGTGCGCGTAAGTACGTGTAAGTTTGTGTAAGTGCGTGCAAGTGCGTGTAAGTGCATGTATGTGCGTGTAAATGTGGTTCAAAATTTGTGTAAGTGCGTGTAAGTGCGTGTAAGTGTGTGTAAGTGCGTGGAAGTGCGTGTAAGTTTGTGTAAGTGTGTGTAAGTGCATGTAAGTGCAAGTAAGTGTATGTAAGTACGTGTAAGTACATGTTTGCACGTGTAAGTGCGTGTAAGTGCGTGTAAGTACGTGTAAGTGTGTGTAACTCGGTATAAGTTCTTGCAAGTGCAAGTAAGTGAGTGTAAGTGTGTGTAAGTGCATGTAGGTGCATGTAAGTTTGTGTAAGTGTGTATAAGTGCGTGTAAGTGCGTCTAAGTAGTGTAAGTGCATGTAAGTGCGTGTAAGTGCATTTAGGTTTGTGTAAAATTGTGTAAGTGCGTATAAGTACGTGTAAGTGCGTGTACGTTCGTGTAAGTGTGTGTAAGTGCGTGTAGGAGCGTGTAGGTGGGTGTAAGTTGTTGTAAGTTCGTGTAAGTTTGTGTAAGTACGTATAAATACGTGTAAGTGTGTGTAAGTGTGTGTAAGTGTGTATAAGTGTGTGAAGGAGCGTGTAGGTGGGTGTAAGTTTGTGTAAGTTTGTGTAAGTATGTGTAAGTACGTGTACGTTTGTGTAAGTTTGTGTAAGTACCTGTAAGTTCGTGTAAGTGCGTGTAAGTACGTGTAAGTGCATGTAAGTGCATGTATGTGCGTATAAGTGCGTGTACATGCGTGTTAGTGCGTGTAAGTACGTGTAAGTGTGTGTAAGTGTGTGTATGTGCGTGTAAGCGTGTGTAATTGCGTGTAAGTGCATGTAAGTGCGTGTACGTTCGTGTAAGAGCGTGTATGTGTGTGTAAGTTTGTGTAAGTGTGTGTAAGTGCATGTAATTACGTGTAAGTGTGTATAAGTACGTGTAAGTGCGTGTAAGTGTGTGTAAGTGCGTGTTAGTGTGTGTACGTACGTGTAAGTGCGTGTAAGTGCTTGTAAGTACGTGTAAGTTCCTGTAAGTGCGTGCAAGTACATGTAAGTGCGTGTAAGTGCATGTAAGTGCGGTTTAAGTTCGTGTAAGTGCGGTTTAAGTTCGTGTAAGTGCTTGTAAGTGCGTGTTAGTATGTGTAAGTGTGTTGAAGTGCGTGTAAGTGCATGTAATTGCGTGTAAGTGCCTATAAGTGCTTGCAAGTGCGTTTAAATGTGTGTGAGTGTATGTAAGTGCGTGTAAGTGCGTGCAAGTGCATGTAAGTTTGTGTAAGTGCGTGTACGTGCGTGTAAGTACATGTAAGTTGATGTAAGTGTGTGTAAGTTCCTGTAAGTGCATGTAAGTGCGTATGAGTGTGTGCAAGTGCGTGCAAGCGCGTGTAAGTGCCTGTAAGTCCATGTAAGTGCGTCTAAGTATATGAAAGTTTGTGTAAGAGTCTCCAAGTGCGTATAAGTGCGTGTAAGTACGTGTAAATGCGTGTAAGTACGTGTAAGTGTGTGACAGTTCGTGTAAGTGCGTGTAAGTGCGTGTAAGTGCGTGTAAGTGCGTGTAAGTACGTATAAGTATGTACAAGTACATGTAAGTACAAGTAAGTACGTGTAAGTGCGTGTAAGTGCATGTAAGTGTGTGTAAGTATGTGTAAGTGTGTGTAAGTACGTGTAAGTGCGTGTAAGTGCGTGTAAGTGCGTGTACATGCGTGTACGTTTGTGTAAGTGCATGTAAGTGCGTGTAAGTACGTGTAAGTTCGTGTAAGTGGGTGCAAGTGCGTGTAAGTACGTGTAAGTGCGTGTAAGTGCGGTTTAAGTTCATGTAAGTAGAGTTTAAGTTGATGTAAGTGTGTATACATGCGTGTACATGCGTGTAAGTACATGTAAGTTAGTGTAGGTATGTGTAAGTTCGTGTACGTGCGTTTAAGTGCCTATAAGTGCGTGTAAGTACGTGAAAGTAACGTGTAAGATCATGTAAGTACGTGTAAGTGCGTGTAAGTACGTGTAATTGCGTGTAGATGCGTATAAGTGCATGTAAGTGCGTGTATGTTTGTGTAAGTGTGTGTAAGTATGTGTAAGTGCGTGTAAGTATGTGTTAGTGCGTTTAAGTGTGTGTAAGTGTGTGTATGTGCGTGGAAGTACGTGTAAGTTTGTGTAAGTTTGTGTAAGTGCGTGTGAGTACATGTAAGTGCGTGTAAGTGTGTGTAAGTGTGTGTAAATACGTGTACGTTCATGGAAGTGCGTGTAAATGCGTGTAAGTGTGTGTAAGTGTGTATAAGTACGTGTAAGTACGTGTAAGTGTGTGCAAGTGCATGTATGTGCGTGTAAGTGCGTGTACGTGTGTGTAAGTGTGCTTAAGTACGTGTAAGTGCGTGTAAGTGCGTGTAAGTGCGTGTAAGTATGTGTAAGTTCGTGTAAGTACGTATACATACGTGTAAGTACGTGTAAGTGCAACTAAGTGCGTGTTAAGTACGTGTAAGTTCGTGTAAGTGAGTATAAGTACGTGTAAGAGAGTGTAAGTGCGTGTACGTGCATGTAAGTACGTGTAAGTGCGTGTAAGTACGTGTAATCATGTGTAAGTACGTGTAAATGTGTGTAAGTACGTGTAAGTGCGTGTAAGTGGGTGTAAGTGCGTGTAAGTACATGTAATGTGGGTGTAAGTGCGTGCAAGTACGTGTAAGTGCGTGTAAGTGCGTGTAAGTGCGGTTTAGTTTTGTGTAAGTGTGATTTCAGTTCATGGAAGTGTGTGTAAGTGCGTGTAAGTATGTGTAAGTGCGTATAAGTGCATGTAAGTGTGTGTAAGTGCGTGTAAGTGTGTGTAAGTGCTTGTAAGTGCGTGTAAATGTGTCTTAGTGCATGTAAGTGGGTGTAAGTGTGTCTAAGTGCGTGTATGTTTGTGTAAGTGCGTGTAAATGTGTGTAAGTGTGTGTAAGTGCGTGTAAGTGCGTGTAAGTGCGTGTACGTGCGTGTACGTTCTTGTAAGTACACGTAAGTTGGTGTAAGTGCGTGTAAGTTTGTGTAAGTACGTGTAAGTGCGTGCAAGTGCGTGCAAGTGCATGTAAGTGCGTATAAGTGCTTGTAAGTGCGTGTAAGTGCGTGTAAGTGCATGTAAGTTCGTGTAAGTGCGTGTAAGAGTGTGTATGTGCGTATAGGTACGTGTAGGTGTGTGTAAGTGCGTGTAAGTGCGTTCATGTTTGTATAAGTACGTATAAGTACATGTAAGTGCGTGTAAGTATGTGTAAGTACATTTATGTGCGTGTAAGTGCGTGTAAGTGCATGTAAGTGTGTATACGTGCGTGTAAGTGCATGTAAGTACGTGTAGGTACGTGTAGGTGTGTGTAAGTGCGTGTAAGTGCGTGTATGTTTGTGTAAGTGATATAAGTACGTGTAAGTGTGTGCAAGTATGTGTAAGTACCTTTATGTACGTATAAGTGTGTGTAAGTATGTGTAAGTGCATGTATGTTTGTGTAAGTGGGTGTATGTGCGTATAAGTGTGTGTAAGTAAGTGTAAGTACAAACAAGTGTGTGTAAGTGCGTGTAAGTATGTGTAAGTGCGTGTAAGTAAGTGTAAGTGTGTGTAAGTACTTGTAAGTGTGTGTAAGTGCATGTAAATGGGTATGAGTACGTGTAAGTTCGTGTAAGTACGTGTACATGCGTGTACGTGCGTGTAAGTACATGTAAGTGTGTGTAAGTACTTGTTCGTGTAAGTGCGTGCAAGTGCGTGTAAGTGCGTGGAAGTGCGTGTAAGTGCGGTTTAAGTTTGTGTAAGTATGGTTTAAGTTCGTGTAAGTGCGTGTAAGTGCGTGATAGTATGTGAAAGTGAGTGTAAGTGCGTTTAAGTACGTGTAAGTGTGTGTAAATGTGTGTTAGTGCATGTAAGTAAGTGTAAGTGTGTGTAAGTGCATGTAAGTTTGTGTAAGTGCATGTAAGTAAGTGTAAGTGTGTGTAAGTGCATGTAAGTGCGTGTAAGTGCATGTAACTGCATGTAGGTATGTGTAAGTTTGTGTAAATGCGTGTAAGTTTGTGTATGTGCATGTAAGTGTGTGTAAGTGCATGTAAGTACGTGTAAGTGCGTGTAAGTGCGTGCAAGTACATGTACGTGCGTGTAAGTGTGTGTACGTGCGTGTAAGTATGCTTAAGTATGTGTAAGTGCTAGTAAGAGTGTGGAAGTGCGTATAAGTACGTGTAAGTGCATATAAGTACGTGTAAGTGCGTGTAAGTACGTGTAAGTGCGTGTAAGTGTGTGTAAGTTCCTGTAAGTACGTATAAGTACGTGGAAGTACGTGTAAGTGCAAGTAAGTGCGTTTTAAGTGTGTGTAGGTGTGTGTAAGTGCGTGTAAGTACGTGTAAGTGTATATAATTGTGTGGAAGTGCGTATAAGTGCATGTAAGTGCGTGTAAGTGCGTGTAAGTGTGTGTAAGTACGTGTAAGTTTTTGTGCGCGCGTGTAAGTGTGTGTAAGTATGTGTAAGTGTGTGTAAGTGCTTGAAAGTACGTGAAAGTGTGTGTAAGTATGTGTAAGTGTGTGTAAGTGCTTGTACGTGCGTGTGTGCGTGTAAGTGCGTATAAGTACGTGTAAGTTCGTATAAGTGCGTGTAAGTTTGTTTAAGTATGTGTAAGTGTGTATAAGTGCATGTTAGTGTGTGTAAGTACGTGGAAGTGCGTGCAAGTGTGTGTAAGTGCGTCTAAGTACGTGTAAGTATGTTTAAGTGCAGGTAAGTGCATGTACGTGCGTGTAAGTGCGTGTAAGCACATGGAAGTGCGTGTAAGTGCAGGTAAGTGCGTGAAAGCACGTGTAAGTTCGTGCAAGTAAATGTAAGTTCGTGTAAGTGCATGTAAGTGCATGTAAGTACGTGTAAGTACCTGCAAGTGCGTGTAAGTGCGTATAAGTACTTGTAAGTGCATGTAAGTGACTGTAAGTGCGTGTAAGTGTGTGTAAGTGCGTGTACGTGCGTGTAAGTGCGTGTTAGTACGTATAAGTGTGTGTAAGAGCGTGTAAGTGCGTGTAAGTGCAGTTTTCAGTTTGTACAAGTGAGTGTATGTACGTGGAAGTATGTGTAAGTTTGTGTAAGTGCGTGTAAGTACGTGTAAGTACGTGTAAATGAGTGTAAGTATATGAAAGTGCGTGTAAGTGCGGTTTAAGTTCGTGTAAGTGCGTGTAAGTGCTAGTAAGTGCGTGTAAGTATATGTTAGTGCGTGTAAGAGTGTGTAAGTGCGTGTAAGTGTGTGTAAGTACATGTAAGTGCTTGTAAGTACGTGTAAATGCATGTTAGTGCATGTAAGTACGTGAAAGTGGGTGAAAGTGCATGTAAGTGCGTGTAAGTTTGTGTAAGTACGTGTAAGTGCCTGTAAGTGCGTGTAAGTGTGTATAAGTACGTGTACGTGTGTGTAAATATGCTTAATTGCGTATAAGTACATGTAAGTTTGTGCAAGTGTGTGTAAGTGCGTGTAAGTGCGTGTAAGTGCATGTACGTGCGTGTAAGTGTGTGTAATATTGTTTAAGTACGTGTATGTGTGTAAGTGCGTGTAAGTACGTGTGAGTATGTATAGGTGCGTGTAAGTGCAAGTAAGTGCGTGTAAATGCATGTAAGTGCGTGTAAGTACGTGTAAGTACGTGTAAGTGTGTGTGATTACGTGTAAGTGTGTGTAAGTGCGTGTAAGTTTGTGTAGGTGTGTGTAAGTGCATGTAAGTGCAAGTAAGTGTGTGTAAGTACGTGTAAGTACATGTATGCACGTGTAAGTGCGTGTAAGTGCGTGTAAGTACGTGTAAGTGTGTGTAACTGGGTATAAGTGCTTGCAAGTGCAAGTAAGTGAGTGTAAGTGTGTGTAAGTGCGTATACGTGCGTGTAAGTGTGTGTAAGTGTGTACAAGTGCGTGTAAGTGCGTCAAAGTAGTGTAAGTGCATGTAAGTGCGTGTAAGTGCATTTAGGTTTGTGTAAGTTTGTGTAAGTGCGTATAAGTACGTGTAAGTGCGTGTACGTTCGTGTAAGTGTGTGTAAGTGCGTGTAGGAGTGTGTAGGTGAGTGTAAGTTCGTGTTAGTTTGTGTAAGTTTGTATAAGAACGTATAAGTACGTGTAAGTGTGTGTAAGTGTGTGTAAGTGTGTGTAAGTGCGTGAAGGAGCGTGTAGGTGGGTGTAAGTTTATGTAAGTTCGTGTAAGTGTGTGTAAGTGCGTGTACGTTTGTGTAAGTTTGTGTAAGTACGTGTAAGTTCGTGTAAGTGCGTGTAAGTACGTGTAAGTGCATGTAAGTGCGTGTATGTACGTATAAGTGCATGTACATGCGTGTTAGTGCGTGTAAGTACATGTAAGTGTGTGTAAGTGTGTGTATGTGCGTATAATCGTGTGTAATTGCGTGTAAGTGCGTCTAAGTGCGTGTACGTTCGTGTAAGAGCGTGTATGTGTGTGTAAGTTCGTGTAAGTGTGTGTAAGTGCATGTAAGTGCATGTAAGTGCGTGTAACTGTGTGTAAGTGCGTGTAAGTGCGTCCCTGTAAGTGCGTGTAAGTGTGTGTTAGTGTGTGTAAGTGTGTATTAGTGCGTGTAAGTACGTGTTAGTATGTGTTAGTGCATGTAAGTGTGTGTAAGTGCATTTAAGTGTGTGTAAGTGCCTGTAAGTGTTTCTAAGTACGTTTAAGTATGAGTAAGTGTGTGTTAGTGTGTGTAAGTGTGTGTAAGTGTGTGTAAGTATGTGTAAGTGCATGTGAGTGCATGTAAGTGGGTGTGAGTGCGTGTAAGTGCGTATAGGTATGTGTAAGTGTGTGTAAGTGCGTGCCAGTGCGTGTAAGTGCGTGTAAGTTTGTGTAAGTACGTGCAAGTACATGTAAGTGCATGTAAGTATGTGTAAGGATGCGTAACTGCGTGTAAGTACGTGTAGGTGTACGTAAAATTTGTGTAAATGTGAATAAGTATGTATAAATGCATGTATGTGCGTGTAAGTGTGTGTATGTGCGTGTAAGTGCATGTAAGTATGTGTAAGTGTATTTAAGTGTGTGTAATTGCGTGTAAGAACGTGTCCGTGTGTGTCAGTGCGAGTAAGTACGTGTAAGTGCGTCTAAGTTTGTGTTAGTGCGTGTGAGTGCATGTAAATGTTTATGTGCGTGGAAGTGCACGTTTGTACGTTTCAGTTTGTGTAAGTGCGTGTAACTACGTGTAAGTGCGTGTTAGTGCATGTTAGTGTGTGTTAGTGCGTGTTAGTGCGTGTTAGTGCGTGTAAGTTTGTGTAACTGCATGTAAGTATGTTTGAGTGTGTGTGGGTACGTGTAAGTGGGTGTAAGTGCGAATAGGTGAGTGCAAGTTCGTGTACGTGCGTGTAAGTACGTGTACGTGCGTGTAAGTACGTGTGTGCGTGTAAGTACATGCAAGTGCATGCAAGTGTGTGCAAGTGCATGTAAGTGTGTGTAAGTGCATGTAAGTGCGTGTAAATGTGTGTAAGTACGCGTAAGTATGTGTAAGTGCCTGTAAGTGTGTGTAAGTATGTGTAAGTATGTGTAAGTGTGTGTAAGTGCATGAAAGTACGGTTTAAGTTCGTGTAAGTGCGTGTAATTGTGTGTAAGTGCGTGTAAGTTTGTATAAGTGCGTGTAAGTATGTGTAAGTGCGTGTAAGTGCGTGTAAGGACGTGTAAGTGCATGTAAGTGCATGTAAGTGCGTGTAAGTTTGTGCAAGTGTGTGGAAGTGCATGCAAGTGCGTGTAAGTGTGTGTAAGTGCGTGGAAGTACGTGTGAGTACATGTAAGTGCATGTAAGTGCCTGTAAGTACTTGTAAGTGCGTGTAAGTGCGTGTTAGTGCATCTAAGTGTGTGTAAGTACGTGTAAGTTGGTATAAGTGCGTGTAAGTTTGTGTAAGTTTGCGTAAGTGCGTGTAAGTTTGTGTAAGTACGTGTAAGTGCGTGTAAGTGCGTGTAAGTGCGTGTAAGTGTGTGTAAGTACGTGTTAGTGTATTTCAGTGTGTGTAAGCACGTGTAAGTGCATGTAAGTACGTGTAAGTGTGTGTAAGTGCGTGTAAGTACATGTAAGTGCGTGTAAGTTTATGTAAGTGCATGTAAGTACCTGTAAGTATGTTAAAGTGCGTGTAAGTACGTGTTAGTGTGTACAAGTGAGTGTAAGTACTTTTAAGTGTGTGTAAGTGCGTGTAAGTACGTGTAAGTGTGTGTAAGTGCATGTAAGTGCGTGTAAGTTCGTGTAAGTATGTGTAAGTACGTGTAAGTGCATGTAAGTATGAGTATGTACGTATAAGTACGTGTAAGTACAAGTAAGTGCGTGTTAGTATGTGTAAGTGCATCTAAGTACATGTAAGTGCATGTAAGTTCGTGTAAGTGCATGTAAGTGTAATTAATTGCATCCGTGTAAGTATGTGTAAGTGCGTGTTAGTGTGTGTAAGTGTGTGTAAGTGCGTGTAAGTGCGTGTAAGTGCGTGTAAGTACGTGTAAGTGCATGCAAGTACGTGTAAGTGCATGTAAGTGTGTGTAAGTGCATGTAAGTGCTTGTAAGTGCATATAAGTGCGTGTAAGTGTATTTACGTACGTGTAAGTCTTTGTAAGTGCGTGTAAGTGCATGGAAGTATGTGTAAGTATGTGTACGTGCGTCTGAGTGCGTGTAAGTGGATGTGAGTGCGTGTAAGTGCATGTAAGTATGTATAAGTGCGTGTAAGTGCGTGTCAGAACGTGTAAGTGCGTGTAAGTGCGTGTAAGTTTGTGTAAGTGCGTAAAAGTGTGTGTAAGAGCGTGTCCGTGCATGTAAGTACGTGTAAGTGCGTGTAAGTGTGTGTAAGTTTGTGTAAGTGCGTGTAAGTGCGTGTAAGTGCGTGTAAGTGTGTGTAAGTGCGTGTAAACGTATCTAAGTATATGTAAGTGCATGTAAGTGTGTGTAAGTTCGTGTAAGTGCGTGTAAGTGCGTGTAAGTGCGTGAAAGTACGTGTTAGTGTGTGTAAGTGCGTGTAAAGTGCATGGAAGTACGGTATGTGTGCATGTAATTTTGTGTAAGTTTGTTTAAGTGAGTGTAAGTGTGTGGAAGTGCGTGTAGGAGCGTGTAAGTACGTGTAAGTACGTGAACGTATGTGTAAGTATGTGAAAGTACGTGTAAGTGCGTGTAAGTACGTGTTAGTACGTGTAAGAGCGTGTAAGTACGTGCAAGTGCGTGTAAGTGCGTGTACGTTTGTGTAAGTGCGTGTACGTTTGTGTAAGTGCGTGTAAGTGTGTGTAAGTGCGTGTGAGTGCATGTAAGTTCGTGTAAGTGTATGTAAGAGCGTGTAAGTGCGTGGAAGTGCGTGTAAGTGCGTATAAGTGCGTGGAAGTTTGTGTAAGTGCATGTAAGTGTGTGTAAGTGCGTCCGTGTAAGTGCGTATAAGTACGTGTTGGTGCGTGTAAGTGTGTGTTAGTGCGTGTAAGTGCGTGTAACTGCGTGTAAGTGTGTGTAAGTGCATGTAAGTGCATGTAAGTGCATGTATGTGCGTGTAAGTGCACGTAAGTGTGTGTAAGTACATTCAAGTATGTGTAAGTGTGTGTAAGTGTGTGTAAGTGCGTGTAAGTGCGTGTAAGTGCGTGTAAGTGCATGTGAGTGCATGTAAGTGGTTGTGAGTGCGTGTAAGTACGTGTGAGTATGTGTAAGTGCGTGTAAGTGTGTGTCAGTGCGTGTAAGTGCGTCTAAGTGCGTGTAAGTTTGTGTAAGTGCGTGGAAGTGTGTGTAAGTGCGTGTAAGTTTGTGTAAGTGTGTGTAAGTGCGTGTAAGTATGTATCGGTGCGTGTAAGTGCATGTAAGTGCGTGTAGGTGCATGTACGTATGTGTAGGTGCGTGTAAATTTGTGTAAATGTGTGTAAGTGTGTAAAAGCGCGTGTATGTGCGTGTAAGTGCATGTAAGTGCGTATAAGTGCATGTAAGTATGTGTAAGTGCGTATATGTATGTGTAAGGGCGTGTAAGTGCGTGTCCGTGTGTGTCAGTGCGTGTAAGTGTGTGTAAGTGCATGTACGTTTGTGTAAGTGTATGTAAGTGCGTGTAAGTACGTGGAAGTACGTGTAAGTGCGTGCTAGTGTGTGTAAGTGCGTGTAAGTGCGTGTAAGTGTGGTTTATGTGCGTGTATTTTTGTGTAAGTTCGTGTAAGTGCGTGTAAGTACGTGGAAGTGTGTGTAAGTACGTGTAAGTACGTATAACTATGTATAAGTACGTGTAAGTGTGCGTAAGTACGTGTAAGTGTGTGTAAGTGCGTGTAAGTGCATATAAGTGCATGTTAGTGTGTGTTAGTGGTTGTAAGTGTGTGTAACTATGTGTAAGTGCGTGTAAGTGCATGTAAGTATGTGTGGGTATGTATAAGTGCGTATACGTATGTGTAAGTGCGTGTAAGTGTGTGTAAGTACGTGTAAGTGCGTGTAAGTGGGTGTAAGTGTATGTAAGTGTGTGCAAGTGTGTGCAAGTGCGTCTAAATGCGTGTAAGTGCGTGTAAGTGTGTGTGATTGCACGGAAGTGCGTGTAAATGTGTGTAAGTGCGTATAAGTACGTGTAAGTTGGTGTAAGTGCGTGTAAGTGCGTGTAAGTGCATGTAAATGCGGTTTAAGTTCGTGTAAGTGGGTGTAAGTGCGTGTAAGTATGTGTAAGCTTGTGTAAGTATGTGTAAGTATGTGTCAGTACGTGTTAGTGCGTGTAAGTACGTGTAAGTGCGTATAAGTGTGTGTAAGTGCGTGTAAGTGCGTATAAGTTTGTGTAAGTGCGTGTAAGTGTGTGTAAGTTCATGTAAGTGCGTGTAAGTACATGTAAGTGCGTGTAAGTGTGTGTAAGTACTTGTAAGTGTGTATACGTGTGTGTTAGTGCATGTAAGTGTGTCTAAGTGTGTGTATATTTGTGTAAGTACGTGTAAGTGCGAGTAAGTGCGTGTAAATGCTTGTAAGTAAGTGCAAGTGCGTGTAAGTACATGTAAGTGTGTGTTAGTACGTGTAAGATGGTGTAAGTGCGTGTAAGTTGGTGTAAGTTTGTGTAAGTGTGTGTAAGTGCGTGTAAGTGTGTATAAGTGCGTGTAAGTGCGTGTAAGTGCGTGTTAGTACGTGTTAGTGCATGTAAGCGTGTGTAAGTGCGTGTAAGTGTGTGTAAATGTGTGTAAGTGCATGGAAGTGTATGTAAGTGTGTGTAAGTTTGTGTAAGTACGTGTAAGTACGTACACGTGCTTGTAAGTACGTGTAAGTGTGTGTAAGTGCGTGTAGGTATGTGTAAGTGCGTGTAAGTGTGTGTAAGTGTGTGTTAGTGTATGCAAGTGCGTGTAAGTACGTGTAAGTACGTTTAAGTGCATTTAAGCACATGTACGTGCGTGTAAGTGCGTATAAGTGCGTGTAAGTTTGTGTAAGTGTGTGTAAGTGCGTGTAAGTGTGTCCGTGTAAGTGCGTGTAAGTGCGTGTTAGTGCGTCTAAGTGTGTGTAAGTACATGTAAGTGTGTGTAAAGTGCATGTAAGTGTGGTTTATGTGCGTGTAATTTCGTGTAAGTTTGTATAACTGTGTGTAAGTGCTTGAGAGTATGTGTAAATACGTGTATGTGTGTGTTAGTACGTGTTAGTGCGTGTAAGTGTGTGTAACTTTGTGTAAGTATGTATAAGCATGTGTAAGTGTGTGTAAGTGCATGTAGGTACGTGTAAGTGTGTGGAAGTGCGTGTAAGTGCATGTAAGTGCGTATAAGTGCGTGTAAGTGCGTGTAAATGTGTGTAAGTGCATATAAGTGCGTGTAACTGCGTGTAAGTACGTATTAGTACGTGTAAGTTCGTGTAAGTGTGTATACGTTTGTGTCAGTGTGTGTAAGTATGTGTATGTGCATGTTCGTACGTGTAAGTGCGTGTAAGTACGTGTAAGTACATGTAAGTTTGTGTAAGTGTGTGAAAGTGTGTGTAAGTGCGTGTAAGTGCGTGTAAGTGCGTGTAAGTGCGTGTAAGTGCATGTAAGTATGTGTAAGTGCGAGTTAGTGTGTGTGTAAGTGTGTGTAAATGCGTGTAAGTGCATTTTAGTGCGTGTAAGTGCGTTTAAGTGCATGTAAGTGCATGTTAGTGCATATCAGTACGTGTGAGTGTATGTAAGTGCGTGTAAGTGCGTGTAAGTACGTGTAAGTACGTGTAAGTTCGTGTAAGTACGTGTAAGTATGTGTAAGTGCGTGTAAGTGCGTACAAGTGCACGTAACTTCGTGTCAGTGTGTGTAAGTGTGTGTAAGTACGTGCAAGTACATGTAAGTGCGTTTAAGTGCGTGTAAGTACGTGTCAGTGAGTGCAAGTGCGTGTAAGTGCGTGTAAGTGCATGTAAGTGTATGTAAGTGCTTGTTATTGTGTGGAAGTGTGTGTACGTTCGTGTAAGTGCGTGTAAGTGCGTGTAAGTACGTGTAAGTGTGTGTAAGTTCGTGTAAGTGCATGTATGAGCGTGTAAGTGCGTGTAAGTGCGTGTAAGTGCGTGTAAGTGCAAATAAGTTCATGTAAGTGCATGTTAGTGCATGTATGGGCGTCCGTGTAAGTGTGTGTAAGTGCGTGTTAGTGTGTGTAAGTGTGTGTTAGTGTGTGTAAGTATGTGTAAGTGCGTGTAAGTGCGTGTAAGTGCATGTAAGTGCGTGTAAGTGCATGTAAGTGTGTGTAAGTATGCTTAAGTGCATATAAGTGCGTGTCAGTGCGTGTAACTATGTATAAGTGCGTGTAAGTGCGTGTATGTGTATGTGAGTGTGTGTAATTGGGTGTAAGTGCGTGTAAGTACGTGTAAGTATGTGTAAGTCCGTGAAAGTACGTGTCAGTGCGTGTAAGTGCGTGTAAGTTCATGTAAGTGCCTGTAAGTGCGTGTAAGTGTGTATACGTTCATGTAAGTATGTCTACGTGCTTGTAAGTATGTATAAGTGCTTGTAAGTGCATGTAAGTGCGTGTAGGTGCGTGTAAGTGCATGTAGGTGCGTGTAAATTCGTGTAAATGTGTATAAGTATGTAAAAGCACGTGTATGTTTGTGTAAGTGCGTGTAAGTGCGTATAAGTGCATGTAAGTATGTGTAAGTGCGTTTCAGTATGTGTAAGTGTCTATAAGTGCGTGTCCGTGTGTGTCTGTGCGTGTAAGTGCGTGTAAGTACGTATAAGTTTGTGTAAGTGCGTGTAAGTGCGTGTAAGTGCATGTAATTACGTGTAAGTGCGTGCTAGTACGTGTAAGTGTGTGTAAGTGCGTGTAAGTGCGGTTTTTGTGCGTGTAATTTTGTGTAAGTTCGTGTAAGTGCGTGTAAGTGCGTGTAAGTGTGTGGAGGTGTGTGTAAGTGCGTGGAAGTGCGTATAAGTGTGTATAAGTGCGTGTAAGTACGTACAAGTGCGTGTAAGTGCGTGTAAGTGTGTGTAAGTGTGTGTTAGTATGTATTAGTGTGCTTAAGTGTGTGTAACTACGTGTAAGTATATGTAAGTGCATGTAAGTGTGTGTAGTTACGTTTAAGTGCGTGTAAGTACGTGTAAGTGTGTGTAAGTGTGTGCAAGTATGTGTAAGTTTGTGTTAGTGTGTGTAAGTGTGTGTAAGTGCATGTAAGTTCCTATAAGTGCGTGTAAGTATGTGTCAGTGCGTGTTAGTGCGTGTAAGTGTGTGTAAGTGTGTATAGGTGCGTGTAAGTACGTGTAAGTGCGTGTAAGTTTGTGAAAGTGTGTGTGTGTGTAAGTGCGTGTAAGTGTGTGTAAGGGCATATAAGTGCGTGAAAGTACATGTAAGTGCGTTTAAGTACGTGTAAGTGCTTGTAAGTGCCTGTAAGTGTGTGTTAGTGCATGTAAGTGCATGTAAGTGTGTGTACGTTTGTGTAAGTACGTGTAGGTGTGAGTAAGTGCGTGTAAATGCGTGTAAGTGCGTGTAAGTGTGTGTAAGTGTATGTAAGTGTGTGTAAGTATGTGTAAGTATGTGCAAGTACGTCTAAGGACGTGTAAGTACGTGTAAGTGCAAGTAAGTGCGTGTAAGTATGTGAAAGTGTATGTAAGCACGTGTAAGTGCATGTAAGTACGTGTAAGTGCGTGTTAGTGCGTATTAGTGCATGTAAGCACGTGTAAGTGCGTGTAAGTATATGCAAGTGCGTGTGAGTGTGTGTGAGTACGTGTTAGTACAAGTAAGTGGGTGTCGGTGCGTGAAAATGCGTGTAAGTACGTGTTAGTGCAAGTAAGTCTGTGTAAGTATGTCTAAGTGCGTGTAAGTGCGTGTAAGTGCGTGTAAGTGCGTGTAAGTAGTGTAAGTGTGTGTTAGTACGTGTTAGTGCGTGTAAGTATGTGTAACTGCGTGTAAGTGCGTGTAAGTGCGTGTTAGTGCGGGTAAGTATGTGTAGGTATGTGTAAGTGTATTAAGTGTGTGTAAGTGTGTGTAAGTGCGTGTAAGTGTGTGTAAGTGCGTGTAAGTGCGTGTAAGTGCGTGTAAGTGCATGCAAGTGTGTGCAAGTAAATGTTAGTGCATGTAAGTGTGTGTAAGTGTGTGTAAGTGTGCGTACGTACGTATAAGTAAATTCAAGTGCGTGTACGTGTGTGTAAGTACGTGTAAGTACGTGTAAGTTTGTGTAAGTGCGTGTAAGTATGTGTCAGTGGGTGTTAGTGCTTGTAAGTTTGTGTAAGTGCGTGTAAGTACGTGTAAGTGCGTGTAAGTAGGTGTAAGTGTGTCTGAGTGCGTGTTAGTGCATGTTAGTACGTGTAAGTGTGTGTCGATGCATATAAGTGCGTGTAAGTACGTGTATGTGCATGTAAGTGCGTGTAAGTATGTGTAAGTGCGTGTAAGTGCGTGTAAGTGCATCCTAGTGCTTGTAAGTGTGTGTAAGTACGTGTAAGTGTGTGTTAGTACGTGTTAGTGCATGTAAGTGTCTGTAACTGCGTGTAAATGCGTGTAAGTGCATGTTAGTGCATGTAAGTATGTCTAGGTATGTGTAAGTGTGTTAAGTGTGTGTAAGTGTGTGTAAGTGCGTGTAAGTGCGTGTAAGTGCATGTAAGTATGTGTAAGTGTGTGTAAGTGCGTGCAAGTGCGTGCAAGTATGTGTAAGTGCTTGTAAATGAGTGTAAGTGCGTGTAAGTGTGCCTAAGTACGTATAAGTATGTATAAGTGCGTGTAAGTGCATGTAAGTATGTGTAAGTACATGTAAGTTCGTGTAAGTGCGTGTAAGGGTGAGTATGTGCGAGTAAATAAGGTTTAAGTTTGTTTATGTACGTGTAAGTGTATGTAAGTACATGTACGTTCATGTAAGTGCGTGTAAGTATGTGTCAGTGCGTGTTAGTGTGTGTAAGTGCGTCTAAGTGCGTGTAAGTACGTGTAAGTGCGTGTGAGTGTGTATAAGTTTGTGTAAGTACATGTAAGTGCGTGTAAGTGCGTGTAAGTTCGTGTAAGTGAGTGTGAGTGCGTGTAAGTGCAAGTAAGTGCGTGTAATTACGTGTAAGTGCTAGTAAGTTTTTTTAGGTGTGTGTTAGTGTATGTAAGTGCGTGTAAGTGTGTGTAAGTTTGTGTAAGTGCATGTAAGTGCAAGTACGTGCGTGTAAATGCTTGTAAGTGTATACAAGTGCGTGTAAGCATATGTAAGTGTGTGTGAGTATGTATAAGTTAGTGTAAGTGCGTCTAAGTTTGTGAAAATTTGTGTAGGTGCGTGTAAGTGCGTGTAAGTGCGTGTAAGTACGTGTAAGTGCGTGTAAGTACGTGTAAGTGCGTGTAAGTGTGTGTTAGTGCGTGTTAGTGTTTCTAAGCACGTGTAAGTGCATGTATGTGCGTGTAAGTGCGTGAAAGTGCATGTAAGTGCGTGTAAGTGCATGTAAGTTTGTGTACGTCTGTGTAAGTGTGTGTAAGTGCTTGTAAGTGCGTGTAAGTACGTGTAAGTGTGGCTTAGTGTGTGCAAATGCATATACGTGCGTGTAAGTGCATGTAAGTACGTGAAAGTACATGTAAGTGTGTGTAAGTACGTGTAAGTGTGTGTAAGTTTGTGTACATACGTGTAAGTACGTGTAAGTACATGTAAGTACATATTTGTACCTGTAAGTATGTGTAAGTGCATGTAAGTATGTGTAAGTGCATGTAAGCACATGTAAGTGCGTGTAAGTGCGTGTAAGTGCGTGTTAGCTCGTGTAAGTTTGTGTAAGTGCATGTAAGTGCATGTACGTTCGTGTAAGTGCATGTAAGTACATGTAAGTACGTGTAAGTACGTGTAAGTTCGTGTAAGTGCATGTAACAGCGTGTAAGTACGTGTAAGTGCATGTAAGTGCGTGTAAGTGTGTGTAAATTCGTGTAAGTGCATGTAAGTGCGTGTAAGTGCGTCCGTGTAAGTGCGTGTAAGTTTGTGTTAGTGCGTGTAAGTGTGTGTTAGTGCGTGTAAGTACGTGTAAGTGCGTGTAAGTGTGTGTGAGTGCATGTAAGTGCGTGTAAGTGCATGTAAGTGTATGGAAGTGTGCTTAAGTGCGTGTAAGTACATTTAAGTGTGTGTAAGTGCGTGTAAGTATGTGTATGTGCGTGTATGTGCGTGTATGTGCATGTGAGTGCGTGTAAGTGGGTGTGAGTACGTGTAAGTACGTGTAAGCATCTGTAAGTGCGTGTAAGTACGTTTCAGTGCGTGTAAGTATGTGTAAGTGCGTGTAAGTTCGTGTAAGTGTGTGTAAGTGCGTGTAAGTGTGTATACATTCGTGTAAGTACGTCTAGGTGCGTGTAAGTATGTATAAGTGCATGTAACTGAATGTAAGTACATGTAGGTACGTGTAAGTGCGTGTCGGTGCGTGTAAATTTGTGTAAATTTGTGTAAGTGTGTAAAAGCGCGTGTAAGTGCCTCGAAGTGCGTGTAAGTGCGTATACGTTCATGTAAGTATGTGTAAGTACGTTTAAGTATGTGTAAGTGTGTGTAAGTGTGAGTCCGTGTGTGTCAGTGCGTGTAAGTGCGTGTAAGAACGTGTAAGTTGGTGTAAGTGCGTGTAAGTGCGTGTAAGTGTGTGTAAGTGCGTGCTAGTGAGTGTAAGTGTGTGTAAGTACGTGTAAGGGTGGTTTATGTGCGTGTAATCTTGTGTAAGTTTGTGTAAGTGCGTGTAAGTGCCTAGAGGTGTATGTTAGTGCGTGTAAGTGCGTATAAGTGTGTATAAGTGTGTGTAAGTGTGTGTAAGTGCGTGTAAGTGCGTATATGTTTGTGTAAGTGTGTGTTAGTACGTGTTCGTACGTGTTCGTACGTGTAGGTGTGTGTAACTACGTGTAAGTGCATGTAAGTGCATGTAAGTGTGTGTAGGTACGTATAAGTGCGTGTAAATGCGTGTAAGTGTGTGTAAGTGCATGTAAGTACGTGTAAGTTCATGTAAGTGCGTGTAAGTGCGTGTAAGTGCGTGTAAATGTGGTTTAAGTTCATGTATGTGCGTGTAAGTACGTGTAAGTTCGTGTAAATGCGTGTAAGTATATGTAAGTGCGTGTTGGTGGATGTAAGTGTGTGTAAGTGTGTATAGGTGCGTGTAAGTATGTGTAAGTGCGTGTAAGTTCGTGTAAGTGTGTGAAAGTGTGTGTAAGTGCGTGTAAGTACTTGTAAGTGCATATAAGTACGTGTAAGTGCGTGTAAGTACGTTTAAGTATGTGTAAGTACTTGTAAGTGCATGTAAGTACGTGTTAGTGCGTGTAAGTGCGTGTAAGTGCGTGTTAGTGCGTGTAAGTATGTGTAGGTATGTGTAAGTGGTTTAAGTGTGTGTAAGTATATGTAAGTACGTGTAAGTGCGTGGAAGTGTGTGTAAGTGTGTGTAAGTGTTTGTAAGTGCGTGCAAGTGCGTGCAAGTATGTGTAAGTGCATGTAAGTGTGTGTAAGTGCGTGTAAGTGTGCATAAGTATGTATAAGTATGTATAAGTGCGTGTAAGTGCGTGTAAAAGTGCATAAGTACATATAAGTACATGTAAGTTCGTGTAAGTGCGTGTAAGTATGTGTCAATGCGTGTTAGTGCGTGTAAGTGCGTGTAAGTGCGTTTAAGTACGTGTAAGTACGTGGAAGTGTGTATAAGTTCGTGTGAGTGCGTGTAAGTACGTGTACGTGCGTGTAAGTGCGTGTAAGTGTGTGTGAGTGCGTGTAAGTGCATGTAAGTGCGTGTAAGTACGTGTAAGTGCTTGTAAGTTTATGTAAGTGCGTGTTAGTGTATGTAAGTGCATGTAAGTGTGTGTAAGTTTGTGTAAGTCTGTGTAAGTTTGAGTAAGTGCGTGTAAATGCTTGTAAGTGTGTGTAAGTGTGTGTATGTATATGTAAGTGTGTGTAAGTACATGTACGTTGGAGTAAGTGCGTGTAAGTTTGTGTAAGTTTGAGTAGGTGCGTGTAAGTGCGTGTAAGTGTGTGTAAGTGCGTGTAAGTGCATGTAAGTGCGTGTTAGTGCGTGTTAGTGTGTGTAAGTACGTGTAAGTGCGTTTAAGTGCGTGTAAGTGCGTGTAAGTGCATGTAAGTGTGTGTAAGTGCGTGTAAGTTTGTGTACGTCCGTGTAAGTGTGTGTAAGTGCTTGTAAGTGCGTGTAAGTACGTGTAAGTGTGTGTTAGTGTGTGCAAGTGCGTATAAGTGCGTGTAAGTGCATACAAGTACGTGGAAGTGCATATACGTGTGTGTAAGTACGTGTAAGTGTGTGTAAGTTTGTGTACGTACGTGTAAGTGCGTGTAAGTGCGTGTAAGTACATGTATGTACGTGTACGTATGTGTAAGTGCATGTAAGTACATGTAAGTGCATGGTAGCACACGTAAGTGTGTGTAAGTGCGTGTAAGTGTGTGTAAGTCTGTGTAAGTGCGTGTAGGTGCGTGTAAGTGCGTCCGTGTAAGTGCGTGTTAGTGCATTTAAGTGTGCGTAAGGGCGTGTTAGTGCATGTAAGTGTATGTAAAGTGTGTATAAGTGCAGTTTATGTGCATGTAATTTTGTGTAAGTTTGTGTAAGTGTGTGTAAGTGTGTGAAAGTGTGTGTAAGTGCCTGTAAGTACGTGTTAGTGTGTGTTAGTGTGTGTAAGTGTGTGCAACTGCGTGTAAGTGTGTGTAAGTGTGTGGAAGTACGTGTAAGTGTGTATAAGTACATGTAAGTGTGTGTAAGTGTGTGTAAGTGCGTATAGGTACGTGTAAGTGTGTGTAAGTGCGTGTAAGTGCTTGTAAGTGCCTGTACGTGTGTGTCAGTGTGTGTTAGTGCGTGTAAGTGTATGTAACTGCATGTAAGTGTATGGAAGTGCGTGTAAGTGTGTGTTAGTGCGTGTCAGTACATGTACGTTTGTGTAAGTATGTGTAAGTGTGTATAAGTATGTATAAGTGTGTGTAAGTGCGTACAAGTGCACATACGTACGTGTAAGTGCGTGTAAGGGCTTGTAAATGTGTGTAAGTACGTGTTTGTACATGTAAGTGTGTGTAAGTGTGTTTAAGTTTGTGTAAGTGCGTGTAAGTGCGAGCAAGTATGTGTAAATGCCTGTAGGTGCCTGTAAGTGCATGTAAGTGCATGGAAGTGTGTGTAAGTACGTGTAAGGTGGTGTAAGTGCGTATAAGTTTGTGTAAGTTTGCGTAAGTGCGTGTAAGTGTGCGTAAGTGCGTCTAAGTACGTGTAAGTTTGTGTAAGTGTGTGTAAGTGCGTGTAAGTGTGTGTAAGTACGTGTTAGTGCGTATAAGTGCGTGTAAGTGCGTGTAAGTGCATGTAAGTGCGTGTAAGTGCGTGTAAGTACGTGTAAGTGTGTGTAAGTTTGTGTAAGTGTGTGTAAGTGCGTGTAAGTACGTGTAAGTGCATGCAAGTATGTGTAAGTATATGTTAGTACGTGTTAGTGCGTGTTAGTGCATGTAAGTATGTGTAACTGCGTGTAAGTGTGTGTAAGTATGTGTAAGTGTGTGTGAGTGTGTGTAGGTACGTGTAAGTGGGTGTAAGTGCGAATAAGTGCGTGCAAGTGCATGTAAGTGCGTGTAAGTGCGTGTAAGTACGTGTAAGTGCGCGTAAGTATGTGTAAGTGTGTGTAAGTTTGTGTAAGTGTGTGTAAGTACGTGTAAGTACGTGTGAGTGCATGTAAGTATGGTTAAGTATGTGTTAGTACGTGTTAGTGCGTGTTAGTGCGTGTAAGTATGTGTAACTGCGTGTAAGTGTGCGTTAGTATGTGTAACTGTGTGTGAGTATGTGTAGGTACGTGTAAGTGGGTGTACGTGCAAATAAGTACGTGCAAGTGCGTGTAAGTGTGTGTAAGTGCGTGTAAGTGCGTGTAAGTGTGCATAAGTGCATGTAAGTACGTGCAAGTGTGTGCAAGTGTGTAAAGTGTATGTAAGTGTGTGTAAGTGCGTGTCAGTGCGTGTAAGTGCGTGTAAGTATGCGTAAGTGCGTGTAAGTTGTGTAAGTGTGTGTAAGTACATGTAAGTTCGTGCAAGTAATTGTAAGTGAGTGTAAGTGCTTGTAAGTACGTGAAAGTGCGGTTTTAGTTCATGTAAGTGCGTGTCATTGCATGTAAGTGCGTGTATGTTTGTGTAAGTGCGTGTAAGTATGTGTAAGTGCGTGTTAGTGCATGTAAGTGCATGTAATCGCGTGTAAGTGCATGTAAGTGCATGCAAGTACGTGTTAGTTCGTGTAACTGTGTGTAAGTGCATGCAAGTGCGTTTAAGTGTGTGTAAGTGTGTGTAAGTGCGTGTAAGTGCATGTAAGTGCATGTAAGTGCATGTAAGTGCATGTAAGTGCGAATAAGTGCTTGTAAGTGCGTGTAATTGCGTGTTACTGCCTGTAAGTGCGTGTAAGTGCGTGTAAGTAAGTGTAAGTTTGTGTAAGTGTGTGTAAGTGCGAGTAAGTGTGTGTTAATGCATGTAAGTGCATGTAAGTGTGAGTAAGTGCATGTAAGTGTGTATAAGTACGTGTAAGTTGGTGTAAGTGCGTGTAGGTTTGTGTAAGTTTGCGTAAGTGCATGTAAGTGCGTGTAAGTGCGTGTAAGTGCGTGTAAGTGCGTGTAAGTATGTCTAAGTGCATGTTAGTGCATGTAAGTGCGTGTTAATGTGTGTGAGTGTGTGTAAGCGCGTGTAAGTGCTTGTAAGTACGTGTAAGTGTGTGTAAGTGCGTGTAAGTACGTGTAAGTGCGTGTAAGTTTGTGTAAGTGCATGTAAGCACTTGTAAGTGTACTTAAGTGCATGTAAGTGTGTTTTAGTGTGTACAAGTGCTTGTAAGTGCGTGTAAGTGTGTGTAAGTGCATGTAAGTACGTGTAAGTGCGTGTAAGTGCATGTAAGTGTGTGTAAGATCGTGTAAGTACGTGTAAGTACGTGTAGGCGTGTGTAAGTACATGTATGTACGTATAAGTACGTGTAAGTGTAAGTAAGTGCATGTAAGTACGTGTAAGTGCATGTAAGCACATGTAAGTGCGTGTAAGTTTGTGTAAGTGCATGTAAGTGTAAGTAAGTGCATCTGTGTAAGTACGTGTAAGTGTGTGTTACTGTGTGTAAGTGTGTATAAGTGCGTGTAAGTGCAAATAAGTACGTGTAAGTGCATGTAAGTGTGTGTTAGTACATGTAAGTACTTGTTAGTGCGTGTATGTACGTGTAAGTGTGTTTACTCACGTGTAAGTGTGTGTAAGTGCGTGTAAGTGCATGGAAGTATGTGTAAGTACGTGTAAGTGCGTGTGAGTGAGTGTAAGTGGATGTGAGTGCGTGTAAGTGCGTGTAAGTATGTGTAAGTGCGTGTAAGTGCGTGTTAGGATGTGTAAGTGCGTGTAAGTGCGTGTAAGTGTGTGTAAGTGCATGTCCGTGCGTGTAAGTGTGTGTAAGTGCGTGTAAGTACCTGTAAGTTTGTGTAAGTGCGTGTAAGTACATGTAAGTACGTGTAAGTGCGTGTAAGTGCGTGTAAGTGTGTGTAAGTGCGTGTAAGTGCATGGAAGTATGTGTAAGTACGTGTAAGTGCGTGTGAGTGAGTGTAAGTGGATGTGAGTGCGTGTAAGTGCGTGTAAGTGTGTGTAAGTGCATGTCCGTGCGTGTAAGTGTGTGTAAGTGCGTGTAAGTGCATGGAAGTATGTGTAAGTACGTGTAAGTGCGTGTGAGTGAGTGTAAGTGGAGGTGAGTGCGTGTAAGTGCGTGTAAGTATGTGTAAGTGCGTGTAAGTGCGTGTTAGGATGTGTAAGTGCGTGTAAGTGCGTGTAAGTGTGTGTAAGTGCATGTCCGTGCGTGTAAGTGTGTGTAAGTGCGTGTAAGTACCTGTAAGTTTGTGTAAGTGCGTGTAAGTACATGTAAGTACATGTAACTGCGTGTAAGTGCGTGTAAGTACGTGTAAGTTTATGTAAGTGCATGTAAGTGTGTGTAAGTTTGTGTAAGTGCGTGTAAGTGCGTATAAGTGTGTGTAAGTGCGTGTTAGTGCATGTAAGTGTGTGTAAAGTACGTGGAAGTACGGTTTATGTGCAAGCAATTTCTTGTAAGTTTGTGTAAGTGCGTTTAAGGGTGTGGAAGTACGTTTAAGAGCATGTATGTATATGTAAGTACGTGTAAGTACGTGTAAGTATGTGTAAGTACGTATAAGTGCGTGTAAGTTTGTGTTAGTACGCGTAAGTGCGTGTAAGTGCGTGTAAGTGTGTGTAAGTGCGTGCAAGTGCATGTAAGATTGTGTAAGTACGTCTAAGTACGTGTACGTTCGTGTAAGTGCGTGTAAGTGAACGTAAGTGTGTGTAAGTACGTGTAAGTTTGTGTAAGTGCATGTAAGAGTGTGTAAGTGCGTGTTAGTGCATGTAAGTGTGTGTAAGTGCGTATGTTCGTGTAAGTACATGTAAGTGCGTGTAAGTGCGTCCGTGCAAGTGTGTATAAGTACGTGTTAGTGCGTCTAAGTGTGTGTTAGTGCGTGTAAGTGCGTGTTAGTGCGCGTAACTGCGTGTAAGTGCGTTTAAGTGCGTTTAAGTGTGTGTAAGTGTGTGTAAGTGCGTGTAAGTGCGTGTAAGTGCGTGTAAGTGCATGTGAGTGCATGGCAGTGGGTATGAGTGCGTGTAAGTACGTGTTAGTATGTGTAAGTGTGTGTAAGTGCGTGTCAGTGCGTGTAAGTGCGTGTAACTGGGTGTAAGTATGTATAAGTACGTGTAAGTATGTGTAAGTACGTGTAAGTATGTGTAATTTTCTGTAAGTACGTGTAAGTGCATGTAAGTACATGTAAGTGCATGTAAGTGTGTGTAAGTGCGTGTAAGTGCATGTAAGTTCTGTAAGTGCGTATAAGTGCGTATAAGTGCGTCCGTGTAAGTGCGTGTTAGTGCGTGTAAGTGTGTGTAAGTGTGTGTAAGTGTGTGTAAGTACATGTAAGTGTGTGTAAGTGCGTATAAGTGTGTTTAAGTAAATATAAGTGTGTGTATGTGCACAGAAGTGTGTGTAAGTGCATTTACGTACGTGTAAGTGTGTGTAAGTGTGTGTAAGTGCATAGAAGTACGTGTAAGTACGTGTAAGCTTGTGTAAATGTGTATAAGTGCGTATAAGTGCATGCAAGTATGTGTAAGTGTGTTTAAGTAGGTGTTAGTGTGTGTAAGTGTGTGTAAGTGCGTGTAAGTTCATGTAAGTGCGTGTAAGTGCGTGTAAGTACGTGTTAGTGCATGTAAGTGCATGTAAGTGTGTGTAAGTGCATGTAAGTTCGTGTAAGTGCGTGTAAGTGCGTGTAAGTGCGTGTAAGTGTATTTAAGTGCGTGTAAGTATGTATTTGTAAGTGAATGTAAGTGCATGTAAGTATGTTTAAGTGCGTGTAAGTTCGTGTAAGTGCATGTAAGTGCATGGAAGTATGTGTAAGTACGTGTAAGTGCATGTAAGTACGTGCAAGTGTGTGTAAGTGTGTGTAAGTGCGGTTCATGTCCGTGTAATTTTGTGTAAGTTTGTGTAAGTGTATTCAAGTGCATGGAAGTACGTGTAAGTGCGTGAAATTGTGTTTCAGTGCGTATAAGTGAGTGTAAGTGTGTATAAATGCGTGAAAGTGCATGTAACTGTGTGTTAGTGCGTATAAGTGTGTGTAACTGCATGTAAGTGCGTGTAAGTGTGTGTAAGTACGTGTAAGTGCGTGTAGGTGCGTGTAAGTATGTGTAAGTTCATGTAAGTGCGTGTAAGTGCATACAAGTGCGTGTAAGTATGTATAAGTACGTGTAAGTGCGTGTACATTCCAGAAAGTATATGTAAGTGTGTGTTAGTGCATGTTTTGTGTATGTAAGTGCATGTAAGTGCGTGTAAGTGCGTGTAAGTTTGTGTAAGTGCGTGTAAGTGTGTGTAAGTGCGTATAAGTACGTGTAAGTACGTGTAAGTACATGTATGTGTGTGTAAGTACGTGTACGTGCATGTAAGTGCTTGTATGTACCTGTAAGTGCTTGAAACTATGCGTAAGTGTGTATAAGTGTATGTAAGTGCGTGTCAGTGCATGTAAGTGCGTGAGAGTATATGTAAGTACGTGTAAGTACGTGTAAGTGTGTGTAAGTGCGTGTAAGTGCATGTAAGTGCGTGTAAGTGCATGTAAGTATGTATAAGTGCATGCAAGTACGTGTAAGTGCGTCTAAGTGCATGTAAGTATGTGTAAGTTTGCGTAAGTGCGTGTAAGTGCGTGTACGTTCGTGTAAGTGCGTGTAAGTGCGTGTAAGTACGAGTAAGTCTTGTACATGCGTGTAAGTGCCTGTAAGTACGTGTAAGTACGTGTAAGTACGTGTAAGTGTGTGTAAGTGCGTGTAAGTGCCTGTAAGTGCATGTAAGTGCGTGTAAGTGCGTGGAAGTGCATATAAGTGCGTGTATGTGTGTGGAAGTGCGTGTAAGTGCATGTATGTTTGTGTAAGTGTGTGTAAGTGCATGTAAGTGCGTGTAAGTTTGTGTAAGTTTGCGTAAGTACGTGTAAGTGCGTATACATTTGTTTAAGCGTGTGTAAGTATGTGTAACTCTGTGTAAGTGCGTGTAAGTCATGTAAGTGCGTGTAAGTGCGTGTAAGTGCATGTAAGTGTGTGTAAGTGCGTGTAAGTGCGTGTAAAAACGTGTAAGTGCATGCACGTGCGTGTAAGTTCATGTAAGTGTGTGTAAGTGCGTGTAAGTACGTGCAAGTGCATGTAAGTGCGTGTAAGTGCGTGTAAGTACGTGTAAGTGTGTGCAAGTGCGTGTAAGTGTGGGTAAGTGCGTCTAAGTGTGATTAAGTATGTGTTATTGCGTGTAAGTGTGTGTAAGATCGTGTAAGTGCGCCTAAGTGCGTGTAAGTATGTGTAAGTATGTCCAAGTACATGTAAGTACGTGTAAGTACAAGTAAGTGCGTGTAAGTATGTGCAAGTGTATGTAAGCACGTGTAAGTGCATGTAAGTACGTGTAAGTGCGTGTAAGTGCGTATAAGTGCATGTAAGCACGTGTAAGTGCGTGTAAGTGCGTGTAAGTACGTGTAAGTGCGTGTGAGTGTGTGTGAGTATGTATTAGTACGTGTTAGTGTGTGTTGGTACGTGAAAGTACGTTTAAGTACGTGTTAGTGCATGTAAGTGCGTGTAAGTACGTGTAAATGCGTGTTAGTGCGTGTAAGTGCGTGTAAGTGCGTGTAAGTGCCTGTAAGTACGTGTAAGTGTGTGTTTGTATGTGTTAGTGCGTGTAAGTGTGTGTAACTTTGTGTAGGTGCGTGTGAGTGCGTGTTAGTGCGTGTAAGTATGTGTAGGTATGTATAAGTGTGTTGAGTGTGTGTAAGTGTGTGTAATTGTGTGTAATTGTGTGTAAGTGCGTGTAAGTGCGTGTAAGTGTGTGTAAGTGCGTGCAAGTACGTGCAAGTATGTGTAAGTGCATGTAAGTGTGTATAAGTGCGTGTAAGTGTACGTAAGTACGTATAAGTATGGGTAAGTGCGTGTAAGTGCGTGTAAGTATGTGGAAGTACGTGTAAGTTTGTGTAAGTGCGTGTGTGTGTATAAGTGCGTGTATATGCGGTTTAAGTTCGTATAAGTGCGTGTAAGTGTATGTAAGTACGTGTAAGTTCGTGTAAGTGCGTGTAATTATGTGTCAGTGGGTGTTAGTGTGTGTAAGTGTGTGTAAGTGCGTGTAAGTATGTGTAAGTGCGTGTAAGTACGTGTAAGTGTGTCTGAGTGCGTGTGAGTGCGTGTTAGTACGTGTAAGTGCGTGTCGGTGTGTGTAAGTACGTGTAAGTACGTGTATGTGCATGTAAATGCGTGTAAGTATGTGTAAGTGCGTGTAAGTGCGTGTAAGTACATGTAAGTGCGTGTAAGTGCGTGTAAGTACGTGTAAGTGTGTGTTAGTACGTGTTAGTACGTGTAAGTGTGTGTAACTGTGTGTAAGTGTGTGTAAGTGCGTGCTAGTGCGTGTAAGTATGTGAAGGTATGTGTAAGTGTGTTAAGTGTGTGTAAGTGTGTGTAAGTATGTGTAAGTGCATGTAAGTGTTTAAGTGTGTGTAATTGTGTGTAAGTGCGTGCAAGTGCGTGCAAGTATGTGTAAGTGCATGTAAGTGTGTGTAAGTGCGTGTAAGTGTGCGTAAGTATGTATACGTATGTGTAAGTTCGAGTAAGTGCGTGTAAGTACGTGTAAGTATGTGTAAGTTCGTGTAAGTGCGTGTAAGTGTGTGTAAGTGCGTGTAAATGCGGTTTAAGTTTTTATAAGTGTGTGTAAGTGTATGTAAGTACATGTAAGTTCGTGTAAGTGCGTGTAATTATGTGTCAGTGTGTGTTAGTGCGTGTAAGTGCGTGTAAGTGCGTGTAATTACGTGTAAGAGTGTGTAAGTGTGTATACGTTCGTGTAAGTATATGTAAGTGCGTGTAAGTGCGTGTAAGTACGTGTAAGTGTATGTAAGTGCGTGTAAGTGTATGTAAGTGTGTGTAAGTGCGTGTAAGTGCTTGTAAGTTTATGTAAGTGCGTGTTAGTGTATGTAAGTGCGTGTAAGTGTGTGTAAGTTCGTGTACGTTTGTGTAAGTGCGAGTAAGTGCATGTAAATGCTTGTAAGTGCGTGTAAGTACGTGTAAGAATATGTAAGGGTGTGTAAGTACGTGTAAGTTGGTGTAAGTGCGTGTAAGCTTGTGTAAGTTCGCGTAGGTATGTGTAAGTCCATGTACGTGCGTGTAAGTGCGTGTAAGTGTGTGTAAGTGTGTGTTAGTGCGTGTTAGTGTGTTTAAGCACGTGTAAATATGTGGAAGTGCGTGTAAGTGTGTGTTAGTGCATGTAAGTGTGTGTAAGTGCGTGTAAGTTTGTGTACGTCCGTGTAAGTTTGTGTAAGTGCTTGTAAGTGCGTGTAAGTACGTGTAAGTGTGTGTTAGTGTGTGCAAGTGCGTATAAGTGCGTGTAAGTGCATATAAGTACGTGTAAGTACATATAAGTGTGTGTAAGTGCGTGTAAGTGTGTGTAACTTTGTGTACGTACGTGGAAGTGCGTGTAAGTGCGTGTAAGTACATGTATGTATGTGTAAGTATGTGTAAGTGCATGTAAGTACGTGTAAGTGCATGTAAGCACATGTAAGTGCGTAAAAGTGCGTGTAAGTAGGTATAAGTTTGTGTAAGTGCGTGTAAGTGCATCCGTGTAAGTGCATCCGTGTAAGTGCGCGTAAGTGCGTGTTGGTGCATGTTAGTGTGCGTAATGGCGTGTAAGTGCATGTAAGTGTATGTAAAGTGCGTATAAGTGCGGTTTATGTGCGTGTAATTTTGTGAAAGTTCGTACAAGTGCGTGTAAGTATGTGAAAGTGCGTGTAAGTGCCTGTAAGCACGTGTTAGTGTGTGTTAGTGTGTGTAAGTGTGTGTAACTGCGTGTAAGTATGTGTAAGTGTGTGTAAGTACGTGTAAGTGCGTGTAAGTGTGTATAGGCACGTGTAAGTGTTATTAAGTGCGTGTAGGTACGTGTAAGTGCTTGCAAGTGTGTGTTAGTGTGTGTTAGTGCGTGTAAGTGGGTCTAACTGCATGTAAGTATATGTAAGTGCGTGTACGTGTGTGTAAGTGCGTGTCAGTATGTGTAAGTTTGTATGAGTACGTGTAAGTGCGTGTAAGTGCGTATAAGTGCGTGTAAGTACGTGCAAGTGCATGTAAGTGCGTGTAAGTGCGTGTAAGTGCTTGTAAGTGTGTGTAAGTGTGTGTTAGTGCATGTAAGTGCGTGTAAGTGTGTGTAAGTTTGTGTAAGTGCGTGTAAGTGCGAGTAAGTATGTGTAAATACTTGTAAGTGTGTGTAAGTGCGTGTAAGTGCATGTAAGTGTGTGTAAGTACGTGTAAGTTGGTGTAAGTGCGTGTAAGTGTGTGTAAGTACGTTTAAGTGTGTGTAAGTGCGTGTAAGTCTGTGTAAGTGTGTGTTAGTGCGTGTTAGTGCGTGTAAGCGCGTGTAAGTATGTGTAAGTGCATGTAAGTGCGTGTAAGTGCGTGTAAGTGCGTGTGAGTGTGTGTAAGTTTGTGTAAGTGTGTGTAAGTGTGTGTAAGTATGTGTAAGTGCATGTAAGTACGTGTAAGTACGTGTTAGTACGTGTTAGTGCGTGTTAGTGCGTGTAACTATGTGTAACTGCGTGTAAGTGTGTATAAGTATGTGTAAGTGTGTGTGAGTGTGTGGAGGTATGTGTAAGTGGGTGTAAGTGTGAATAAGTGCGTGCAAGTGCGTGTAAGTGCGTGTAAGTGCGTGTAAGTGCGTGTAAGTGCGCATAAGTACGTGTAAGTAAGTGAAAGTGCATGCAAGTGTGTGCAAGTGCATGAAAGTGTGTGTAAGTGCGTGTAAGTGCGTGTAAGTGTGCGTAAGTGCGTGTAAGTGTGTGTAAGTGTGTATAAGTACATGTAAGTTCGTGTAAGTAATTGGAAGTGCATGTAAGTGCTTATAAGTACCTGAAAGTGCGGTTTAAGTTCGTGTAAGTGCGTGTAATTGCGTGTAAGTGCGTGTAAGTTTGTGTAAGTGCGTGTAAGTATGTGTAAGTGCGTGTTAGTATGTTTAAGTGCGTGTAAGTGTGTGTAAGTGCGTGTAAGTGCATGTAAGTGCATGCAAGTGCGTGTAAGTTTGTGTAAGTGTATGGAAGTGCATGCAAATGCGTGTAAGTGTGTGTAAGTGTGTGTAAGTGCGTGTAAGTGCATGTAAGTGTGTGTAAGTGCATGTAAGTGCATGTAAGTGCGTGTAAGTGCTTGTAAGTGTGTGTAATTGCGTGTTAGTGCCTGTAAGTGCGTGTAACTGCGTGTAAGTACGTGTAATTTTGTGTAAGTTTGTGTAAGTGAGTGTAAGTGCGTGTCAATGCGTGTAAGTGCATGTAAGTGTGTGTAAGTGCATGTAAGTGTGTGTAAGTACGTGTAAGTTGGTGTAAGTGCGTGTACGTTTGTGTAAGTTCGCGTAAGTGCGTGTAAGTGCGTGTAAGTACGTGTAAGTGCATGTAAGTATGTGTAAGTGCGTGTAAGTGCATGTAAGTGCGTGTTCGTGTGTGTTAGTGTGTGTAAGCGCGTGTAAGTGCATGTAAGTACATATAAGTGTGTGTAAGTGCGTGTAAGTACGTATAAGTGTGTGTATGTTTGTGTAAGTGCATGTAAGTACTTGTAAGTGAATTTAAGTGCGTGTAAGTACGTATTAGTGTGTACAAGTGCATGTAAGTGCGTGTAAGTGTGTGTAAGTACATGTATGTACGTGTAAGGACATGTAAGTGCAAGTAAGTGCGTGTAAGTACGTGTAAGTGCATGTAAGCACATGTACGTACGTGTAAGTTTGTGTAAATGCATGTAAGTGTGTGTAAGTGCGTGTAAGTGTGTTTACGTACGCGTAAGTGTGTGTAAGTGCATCCGTGTAAGTACGTGTAAGTGTGTGTTAGTGTGTGTAAGTGTGTGTAAGTGTGTGTAAGTGCGTGTAAGTGGGTATAAGTATGTGTAGGTGCATGTAAGTGCGTGTTAGTGCATGAAAGTAATTGCAAGTGCGTATAGGTGCGTGTAAGTGTGTTTACGTACGTGTAAGTGTGTGTAAGTGCGTGTAAGTTGATGGAAGTATGTGTAAGTATGTGTAAATACGTGTGAGTACGTGTAAGTGGATGTGAGTGCGTGTAAGTGCGTGTAAGTATGTATAAGTGCGTGTAAGTGCGTGTCAGGACGTGTAAGTGTGTGTAAGTGTGTGTTAGTTTGTGTAAGTGCGTGTAAGTGTGTGTAAGTGCGTGTCCATGCGTGTAAGTGTGTGTAATTGCGTGTAAGTGCCTGTAAGATTGTGTAAGTGCGTGTAAGTGCCCGTAAGTTCATGTAAGTGCGTGTAAGTACATGTAAGTATATGTAACTGTGTGTAAGTTTGTGTAAGTGCGTGTAAGTGCGTATAAGTATGTGTAAGTGCGTGTTAGTGCGTGTAAGTGTGTGTAAAGTACCTGGAAGTACGGTTTATGTGCATGCAATTTCTTGTAGGTTTGTGTAAGTGCGTATAAGTGTTTCGAAGTACGTGTAAGAGCGTGTAAGTATATGTAAGTACGTGTAAGTACGTGAAAGTATGTGTAAACACGTATAAGTGTGTGTAAGTGCGTGTTAGTACGTGTAAGTGTGTGTAAGTGCGTGTAAGTGCGTGTAAGTGCGTGCAAGTGCGTGTAAGTTTGTGTAAGTACGTGTAAGTACGTGTACGTTCGTGTAAGTGCGTGTAAGTAAATGTAAGTTTGTGTGTGTACGTGTAAGTTCGTGTAAGTGCATGTAAGAGCATGTAAGTGCGTGTAAGTGCATGTAAGTGTCTGTAAGTGCGTGTAAGTTCGTGTAAGTGTATGTAAGTACGTGTACGTATGTCCGTGTAAGTGCGTATAAGTATGTGTTAGTGCGTGTAAGTGTGTGTTAGTGCATGTAAGTGCGTGTTAGTGCGCGTAAGTACGTGTAAGTGTGTATAAGTGTGTTTAAGTGTGTGTAAGTGTGTGTAAGTGCAAGTAAGTGCATGTAAGTGCGTGTAAGTGCATGTGAGTGCATGGTAGTGGGTATGAGTGCGTGTAAGTACGTGTAAGTATGTGTAAGTGTGTGTAAGTATGTGTCAGTGCATGCAAGTGCGTGTAAGTCCGTGTAAGTGCGTGTAAGTACGTGTAAGTGTGTGTAAGTACGTGTAAGTACGTGTACGTTTGTGTAAGTATGTGTAAGTGCATATAAGCACATGAAAGTGCGTGTAAGTGCGTGTAAGTGCGTATAAGTGCATGTAAGTTCTGGAAGTGCGTATCACTGCGTATAAGTGCGTCCGTGTAAGTGCGAGTAAGTGGGTGTTAGTGCGTGTAAGTATGTGTAAGTGTGTGTAAGTGCGTGTAAGTACGTGTAAGTACGTCTAAGTGCGTATTAGTGCGTGTAAGTACATGTAAGTGTGTGTAGGTGCACGTAAGTGTGTGTAAGTGCATTTACGTGCGTGTAACTGTGTGTAAGTGTGTGTAAGTGCATTGAAGTATGTGTAAGTACGTGTAAGTTTGTGTCAGTGTGTATAAGTGCGTATAAGTGCGTGCAAGTATGTGTAAGTGTGTTTAGGTGTGTGTCAGTGTGTGTAAGTGTGTGTAAGTGCGTGTAAGTTCATGTAAGTGCGTGTAAGTGCGTGTAAGTGGGTGTCAGTGCATGTAAGTGCATGTTAGTGCGTGTAAGGGCATGTAAGTGTGTGTAAGTGCGTGTAAGTGCGTGTAAGTGTGTGTAAGTGCGTGTAAGTATGTATGTGTAAGTGCATGTAAGTGTGTGTAAGTATGTGTAAGTGCGTGTAAGTGCGTGTAAGTGCGTGTAAGTGCATGTAAGTGCGTTGAAGTATGTGTAAGTGCGTGTAAGTACGTGTAAGTGCGTGCAAGTGTGTGTAAGTGCGTGTAAGTGCGGTTCATGTCTGTGTAATTTCGTGTAAGTTCGTGTAAGTGTATTCAAGTGCATGGAACTGCGTGTAAGTGCGTGAAAGTGTGTGTAAGTGCGTATAAGTGTGTGTAAGTGCGTGTAAATGCGTGTAAGTGCATGTAAGTGTGTGTTAGTACGTATAAGTGTGTGCAACTACATGTAAGTACGTGTAAGTGTGTGTAAGTACGTGTAAGTGCGTTTAGGTGCGTGTAAGTGCGTGTAAGTGCATGTAAGTGCGTGTAAGTACATATAAGTACATGAAAGTATGTGTAAGTGCGTGTTAGCGAATGTAAGTGTATGTAAGTGCATGTAAGTGCGTGTAAGTGCGTGTAAGTTTGTGTAAGTGCGTGTAAGTGCGTGTAAGTGCGTATAAGTACGTGTAAGTACATATAAGTGCATGTATGTGTGTGTAAGTACGTGTATGTGCATGTAAGTGCGTGTATGTATGTGTAAGTACGTGAAACTATGCGTAAGTGCGTGTAAGTGCATGTAAGTGCGTGTATATGCGCGTCAGTGCGTGTAAGTTCATGAAAGTATATGTAAGTGCGTGTAAGTACGTGTAAGTGTGTGTAAGTGCGTATAATTGCGTGTAAGTGCGTGTAACTGCGTGTAAGTGTGTGTAAGTGCATGTAAGTATGTGCAAGTGCGTGTAAGTATGTATAAGTGCGTGCAAGTGCGTGTAAGTGCGTGTAAGTTCATGTAATTGCGTGTAAGTATGTGTACCTGCGTGTAAGTGCGTGTAAGTGCATGTAAGTGCGTGTAAGTGTGTGTAAGTTTGCATAAGTGCGTGTGAGTGCATGTACGTTTGTATAAGTGCGTGTAAGTGCGTGTAAGTGCGTGTAAGTACGTGTAAGTCGTGTACGTGCGTGTAAGTGCCTGTAAGTGCGTGTAAGTACGTGTAAGTGTGTGTAAGTGCGTGTAAGTGCGTGTAAGTGCATGTAAGTGCGTGTAAGTGCATGGAACTGCGTGGAAGTGCGTGTACGTGTGTGGAAGTGCATGTAAGTGCATGTAAGTGCGTGTAAGTGCGTGTAAGTGCCTGTAAGTGCGTGTAAGTACGTGTAAGTCGTGTACGTGCGTGTAAGTGCCTGTAAGTGCGTGTAAGTACGTGTAAGTCGTGTACGTGCGTGTAAGTGCCTGTAAGTGCGTGTAAGTACGTGTAAGTCGTGTACGTGCGTGTAAGTGCCTGTAAGTGCGTGTAAGTACGTGTAAGTCGTGTACGTGCGTGTAAGTGCCTGTAAGTGCGTGTAAGTACGTGTAAGTGTGTGTAAGTGCGTGTAAGTGCGTGTAAGTGCATGTAAGTGCGTGTAAGTGCATGGAACTGCGTGGAAGTGCGTGTACGTGTGTGGAAGTGCATGTAAGTGCATGTAAGTGTGTGTAAGTGCGTGTAAGTTTGTGTAAGTGTGTGTAAGTGCGTGTAAGTGCCTGTAAGTACGTGTAAGTTCGCGTACGTGCGTGTAAGTGCCTATACGTTTGTATAAGCGTGTGTAAGTATGTGTAACTGCGTGTAAGTGCGTGTAAGTCATGTAACTACGGGTAAGTGCGTGTATGTGCGTATAAGTGCGTGTAAGTGCGTGTAAGTGCATGTAAGTGTGTGAACGTATCTGTAAGTACGTATAACTATGTATAAGTGCATGTAAGTGCGTGTAACTATGTGTAAGTGTGTGTAAGTACGTGTAAGTGTGTGTCAGTACGTGTAAGTGCGTGTAATTGCATGTAAGTGCATGTGACTGTGTGTAAGTGCGTGTAAGTGCGTGTTAGTTTGTGTAAGTGCGTATAACTGTGTGTAAGTGCGTGTAAGTGCATGTAAGTGCGTGTAAGTGCCTATAAGTACGTGTAAGTGCGTGCAAGTGCGTGTAAGTGCGTGCAAGTGAGTGTAAGTGTATGTAACTGTGTGTAAGTGTGTGTAAGTACGTGTAAGTATGTGTAAGTACGTGTAAGTGTGTGTAAGTGTGTGTAAGTGCGTGTAAGTGCGTGTCAGTGCGCGTAAGTATGTGTAAGTTCGTGTAAGTGTGTGTAAGTGTGTGTAAGTGCGAGTAAGTGCATATAAGTGTGTGTAAGTACGTGTAAGTACGTGTAAGTGTGTGTAAGTGCATGTAAGTGTGTGTGAGTGTGTGTAAACATGTGTGAGTACGTGTGAGTGCGTGTAAGTGTGTGTGAGTACGTGTTAGTACGTATAAGTACGTGGAATTGTGTGTAAGTGTGTGTAAGTACGTGTAAGTGCGTGTAAGTGCGTGTAAGTGCGTATAAGTGCGTATAAGTGCGTATAAGTGCATATTAGTGCGTGTAAGTATGTGTAAGTGTGTGTAAGTACGTGTAAGTGCATGTAAGTTAGTGTAAGTGGGTGTAAGTATGTCTAAGTGCATGTAAGTGCGTGTAAGTGTGTGTAAGTGCGTGTAAGTATGTGTAAGTCGAGTTAGTGTGTGTAAGTGTGTGTAAGTGTGTATACGTGCGTTTAAGTGTACGTAAGTGTGTGTAAGTACGTGTAAGTGCGTGTAAGTGCGTGTAAGTGCGTGTAAGTTTGTGTTAGTGCGTGTAAGTGAGTGTTAGTACAAGTAAGTGTGTGTAAGTGCATGTAAGTGTCTGCAAGTGCGTGTAAGTGTGTATAAGTTTGTGTAAGTGCTCATAACTATGTGTAAGTGCATGTAAGTGCGTGTAACTATATGTAAGTGCGTGTAAGTGTGTGTAAGTGTGTGTCAGTGCGTGTAAGTATGTGTAAGTGCGTGTAAGTGCATGTTACTGTGTGTAAGTGCGTGTAAGTACGTGTAAGTTTCTGTAAGTGCGTGTAGGTGTGTGTAAATACGTGTTAGTACGTGTAAGTGCATGTGAGTGTGTGTAAATGTGTGTTAGTGCGTGCAAGTGCGTGTAAGTGTTTGCAAGTACGTGTAAGTGCATGTAACTGCGTGTAAGTACGTCTAAACATGTGTAAGTGTGTATAAGTGTGTGTAAGTGCGTGTAAGTACGTGTCAGTGTGCGTAATTGCATGTAAGTTTGTGTAAGTGTTTGTAAGTACGTGTAAGTGCGTATAAGTGTGTGTAAGTACGTGTAAGTGCGTGGAAGTGCATGTAAGTGCGTGCAAGGGCGTGTGAGTGCATGCTAATACGTGTTAGTGTGTGTGAGTGTGTGTAAGTGTGTGTGAGTGTATGTAAGTACGCGTAAGTGCGTGGAAGTGTGTGTAAGTACGTGTAAGTGCGTGTAAGTGCGTGTAAGTTCATAAAAGTGCGTGTAAATGCATGCAAGTGTGTGTAAGTGCATGTAAGTGCATGTCAGTTAGTGTAAGTGGGTGTACATGCGTCTAAGTGCGTGTAAGTGTGTGTAAGTGCGTGTAAGTGCGTGTAAGTGCGTGTAAGTGTGTGTAAGTTCACGTAAGTGCGTGTAAGTACGTGTACGTTCGTGTCACTATGTGTACGTGTGTGTAGGTGTGTGTAAGTATGTGTAAGTTGTATAAGTGCATGTAAGTGCGTATAAGTGCGTGTAAGTGCGTGTTAGTGCGTGTAAGTGCGTGTAAGTACATGTGAGTGCGTGTGAGTGCGTGTAAATACCTGTTAGTGTGTGTGAGTACGTATATGTGTGTGTGAGTAGGTGTAAGTGCGTATAAGTGCATGGGACTGTGTGTAAGTATGTATAAGTACAAGTAAGTATGTATAAGTGTGTATAAGTATGTATAAGTAAGCATGTAAGTGTGTGTAAGGGCGCGTAAGTGCATGTAAGTACATATAAGTATGTGTAAGTGCGTATAACTATGTGTAAGTGCATGTAAGTGCGTGTAACTATATGTAAGTGCGTGTAAGTGTATGTAAGTGCATGTCAGTACGTATAAGTACGTGGAAGTGCGTGTAAGTGCATGTTACTGTGTGTAAGTGCGTGTAAGTACGTGTAAGTTTCTGTAAGTACGTGTAAGTGCATGTAAGTACCTGTAAGTGCGTGTAAGTGCGTGTAAGTACGTGTAAGTGCGTGTAAGTGTGTGCAAGTGCGTGTAAGTGCGTGTAAGTGCGTGTTAGTGCGTGTAACTGCGTGTAACTACGTGTAAGTATGTATAAGTATGTGTAAATGCGTGTAAGTGTGTGTAAGTGCATGTAAGTATGTGTCAGTGTGCGTAACTTGGTGTAAGTTCATGTAAGTGTGTGTAAGTGCGTGTAAGTGCGTGTAAGTGCGTGTAAGTGCGTGTAAGTACGTGTAAGTGCGTGTAAGTGTGTGTAAATACGTGTAAGTGCGTGTGAGTGCATGTAAATACGTGTTAGTGTGTGTGAGTGTAAGTACATGTGAGTGCGTGTAAGTACGCGTAAGTGCGTGGAAGTATGTGTAAGTGCGTGTAAGTGCGTGTAAGTGCGTATAAGTGCGTGTAAGTGCGTGTAAGTGTGTGTAAGTGTGTGTAAGTATGTGTAAGTGCTTATAAGTGCGTGTAAGTGTGTGTAAGTGTGTGTTAGTCCGTGTAAGTGCGTGTAAGTACGTGTTAGTGCGTCTAAGTGCGTGTAAGTACGTGTAAGTGCATGTAAGTGCGTGTAAGTGCGTGTAAGTGCGTGTAAGTGTGTATAACTATGTGTAAGTGCATGTAAGTGCGTGTAACTATGTGTAAGTGCGTGTAAGTGTGTGTAAGTGCGTGTCAATGCGTGTAAGTACGTGTAATTGTGTGTAAGTGCATGTTATTGTGTGTAAGTGCGTGTAAGTTTGTGTAAGTGTGTGTAACTGTGTGTAAGTGCGTGTAAGTGCGTGTAAGTGCGTGTAAGTGCGTGTAAGTGCATGTAAGTGCGTATAAGTGCGTGCAAGTGCGTGTAAGTGCGTGCAAGTGTGTGTACGTGCATGTAACTGCGTGTAAGTGTGTGTAAGTATGTGTAAGTATGTGTCAATACGTGTACGTTTGTGTAAGTGCGTGTAAGTGCGTGTCAGTGTGCGTAAGGACGTGTAAGTTCGTGTAAGTGTGTGTAAGTGTGTGTAAGTGCGTGTAAGTACGTGGAAGTGTGTGTAAGTGTGTGTAAGTGCGTTTAAGTGCGTGTAAGTGCGTATACGTACATATAAGTGCATATAAGTGCGTGTAAGTGTGTGTAAGTGTGTGTAAGTGTGTTCAAGTGCATGTAAGTTAGTGTAAGTGGGTACAAGTGTGTCTAAGTGTGTGTAAGTGCGTGTAAGTGCGTGTAAGTGCTTGTAAGTACGTGTAAGTCGTGCAAGTGTATGTAAGTGCGTATACGTGCGTGTAAGTGTGCGTTAGTGTGTGTAAGTGCGTGTAAGTGCATGTAAGTGCGTGTAAGTGCGTGTAAGTGTGTATTAGTGCGTGTAAGTGCGTGTAAATACGTGTAAGTGTGTGTAAGGGCATGTAAGTGTGTGTAAGGGCGTGTAAGTGCGTGTAAGTGCATATAAGTATGTATACGTGTGCATAACTATGTGTAAGTGCATGTAAGTTCTTGTAACTATATGTAAGTGTGTGTAAGTGTGTGTAAGTGTGTGTCAGTGCGTGTAAGTACGTGTAAGTGTGTGTAAGTGCATGTTACTGTGTGTAAGTGCGTGTAAGTATGTGTAAGTTTCTGTAAGTGCGTGTAAGTGTGTGTAAGTGCGTGTTAGTGCATGTAAGTTCGTGTAAGTGTGTTTAAGTGCGTGTAAGTGCGTACAGGTGCGTGTAAGTGCGTGCTAGTGTGTGTAAGTGCATGTAACTCCGTGTAAGTACGTGTAAGTATGTGTAAGTGCGTATAAGTGTGTGTAAGTGCGTGTAAGTACGTGTCAGTGTGCGTAGTTACGTATAAGTTTGTATAAGTGTGTGTAAGTGCGTATAAGTGCGTATAAGCTTGTGTAAGTGTGTGTAGGTACGTGTAAGTACGCATAAGTGTGTGTAAGTGCGTGTGAGTGCATGTAAATACGTGTTAGTGCGTGTGAGTGTGTGTAAGTGTGTGTGAGTGTGTTGAAGTGCGCGTAAGTGCATGGAACTGTGTGTAAGTTTTTGTAAGTGTGTGTAAGTTCATATAAGTACGTGTAAGTGCGTATAAGTGCGTGTAAGTGCGTGTAAGTGTGTGTAAGTACGTGTAAGTGCATGTAAGTTAGTGTAAGTGGGTGTAAGTGCGTCTAAGTGAGTGTAAGTGTGTGTAAGTACGTGTAAGTGTGTGTAAGTGCTAGTAAGTGTGTGTAAGTTCACGTAAGTGCGTGTAAGTACGTGTACGTTTGTGTCACTGCGTGTAAGTGTGTGTAAGTACGTGTAAGTATGAGTAAGTCGTGTAAGTGCGTGCAAGTGCCTGTAAGTGCGTGTAAGTACGTGTAAGTGCGTGTGAGTGCGTGTGAGTGCGTGTTAATACGTGTTAGTGTGTGTGAGTGTGTATAAGTGCGTGTGAGTATGTGTAAGTGCATATAAGTGCATGGAAGTGTGTGTAACTGTGTAAGTATGTATAAGTGCGTATAAGTGCATATAAGTGCACATAAGTGCATATACGTGTGTGTAAGTGTGTGTAAGCATGTGTAAGTACATGTAAGTTAGTGTAAGTCGGTGTAAGTACGTCTCAGTGCGTGTAAGTGTGTGTAAGTGTGTGTAGGTGTGTGTAAGTGCGTGTAAGTGGTGTAAGTATGTGTAAGTGCGTGTAAGTACGTATAAGTGTGTGCAAGTGTACGTAAGTGTGTATAAGTGCGTGTAAGTGCGTGTAAGTGTGTGTAAGTGTGTGTTAGTGCGTGTACGTGCGTGTAAGTACGTGTAAGTGTGTGTAAGTGCATGTAAGTGTGTGTAAGGGCGTGTAAGTGCGTGTAAGTGCGTATAAGTATGTGTTAGTGCGTATAACTATGTGTAAGTGCATATAAGTAAGTGTAACTATATGTAAGTACATGTAAGTGTGTGTAAGTGCATGTCAGTGTGTATAAGTACGTGTAAGTGCATGTAAGTGCATGTTACTATGTGTAAGTACGTTTAAGTACGTGTATGTTTCTATAAGTACGTGTAAGTATGTGTACGTGCGTGTAAGTACGTGTATGTGCGTGTAAGTACGTGTAAGTGCGTGTAAGTACGTGCAAGTGCGTGTAAGTGCGTGCAAGTGCATGGAAGTGCGAGTAACTGCGTGTAAGTATGTGTAAGTATGTGTAAGTGTGTGTAAGTGTGTCAAAGTGCGTGTAAGTATGTGTCAGTGTGCGTAATTACGTGTAAGTTGGTGTAAGTGTGTGTAAGTGCGTGTAAGTGCGTTTAAGTGCGTGTAAGTGCGTGTCACTGCGTGTAAGTGCGTGTGAGTGCACGTAAATACGTGTTAGTCCGTGTGAGTGCGTGTAAGTGCGTGTGAGTGCGTGTCAGTACGCGTAAGTGTGTGGAAGTGTGTATAAGTGCGTGTAAGTGCATGTAAGTTAGTGTAAGTAGGTGTAAATGCGTCTAAGTACGTGTAAGTGCGTATAAGTGTGTGTAAGTGCGTGTAAGTGTGTGTAAGTGTGTGTAAGTATGTGTAAGTCGTGTAAGTGCGTGTAAGTGCGTGTAAGTGCGTGTAAGTACGTGTAAGTGTGTGTAAGTGCATGTGAGTACGTGTAAGTGCATGGAAGTACGTGAAAGTGTGTATAAGTACGTGGAAGTGCGTGTAAGTGCGTATAAGTACGTGTAAGTTCGTGTAAGTGTGTATAAGTGCGTGTAAGTGTGTGTAAGTTCGTATAAGTGTGTGTATGTGTGTGTAAGTGTGTGTAAGTGCGTGTAAGTGTGTGTAAGTTCTTGTAAGTACATGTGCGTGTGTGTAAGTGCGTTTAAGTGTGTGTAAGTGCATGTAAGTACGTGTAAGTACGTGTTAGTGCGTGTAAGTACGGTTTAAGTTCGTGTAAGTGCATATAAGTGCGTGGAAATGCATGTAAGTCCGTGTAAGTACGTGGAAGTGTATGTTAGTGCGTGTAAGTGTGTGAACGTACGTGTACGTGCGTGTAAGAGCGTGTAAGAGCGTGTAAGTGCGTGTAAGCATGTGTAAGTGCTTGTAAGTGCGTGTAAGTGCGTGTTAGTGCATGTAAGTGTGCGTTAGTGCATGTAAGTACGTGAAAGTTTGTGTAAGTGTGTGTAAGTGTGTGTAAATGCCTGTAAGTGCGTGTAAGTGTATGTAAGTGTGTGTAAGTACGTGCACGTTGGTGTAAGTGCGTGCAAGTTCGTGTAAGTACGTGTAAGTGCGTGTAAGTCCGTGTAAGTGTGTGTAAGTGCGTGTAAGTACGTGTAAGTACGTGTAAGTGTTTGTTAGTGCGTGTAAGTACGTGTACGTGCGTGTAAGTGCGTGTAAGTGCGTGTACGTGCGTGTGAGTGTGTGTAAATGCGTGTTAGTGCGTGTGAGTGCCTGAAAGTGCGTGTAAGTGTGTGTAAGTGCGTGTAAGTGCGTGTAAGTGTGTGTAAGTGCGTGTAAGTACGTGTAAGTGCGTGTAAGTACGTATAAGTGCGTGTAAGTGCGTGTAAGTATGTGTAAGTGCGTGTAAGTACATGTAAGTTTGTGTAAGTGTATATAAGTGTGTGTACGTTCGTGTAAGTATGTGTAAGTGCGTGTACGTTCGTGTACGTGTGTGTAAGTACGTGTAAGTGCATGTAAGTGTGTGTAAGTCGTGTAAGTGGGTGTAACTGCATGTAAGTGCGTGTAAGTGTGTGTAAGTAGGTGTAAGTGTGTATAAGTTCATGTAACTGCGTGGAAGTACGTGTAAGTGCATGTAAGTGCGTGTAAGTGCATGGAAGTGTGTGTAAGTCCCTGTAAGTTTGTGGAAGTGCGTGTAAGTGCGTGTAAGTACGTATAAGTACATGTAAGTACGTGTAAGTTGGTTTAAGTGTGTGTAAGTGTATGTATGTACGTGTAAGTTTGTGTAAGTACTTGTAAGTGTGTGTAACCGTATGCCAGTGCGTGTAAGTACGTATAAGTATGTGTAAATAAGTGAAATGCGTATACGTGCATGTAAGTTCGTTTAAGTGCGTGTAAGTGCATGTAAGTGCGTGTAAGTACGTGTAAGTGCGTATAAGTGCGGTTTAAGTTCTTCTAAGGACGTGTAAGTGCGTAGAAGTGCGTGTAAGTTTGTATAAGTGTGTGTAAGTATGTGTAAGTGCGTGTTAGTGCGTATACGTGTGTGTAAGTGTGTCAAAGTGCGTGTAAGTGCGTGTAAGTGCGTGTAAGTACGTGTAAGTGCGTATAAGTGCTTGTAAGTATGTGTAAGTGTGTGTTAGTACATGTAAGTGCGAGTAAGTGCGTGTAAGTTCGTGTAGGCTCATGTAAGTGTGTGTAATTGTGTGTAAGTACGTATAAGTGTGTGTAAGTACGTGTCAGTGCGTGTAAGTATGTGTAATCATGTGTAAGTTGGTATATGTGCGTGTAAATGTGTGTAAGTACGTGTAAGTGCGTGTAAGTGCATGTAAGTGCGTGTAATGGATGGGGACACGCAATTGCTACAGGAGACGACACAGCCAGAGAGCCACAAGTGCCTACACCAAGAGCAACATACTTAGCCTTAGCTGTGCTTTGGGCAACACACCCTTGTTTGCCACTCTTCCAAGAGAGAGCAGTTCCACCAACCATGAAGATGTACCCTGTTTGGCTGCGTACATCAGAGTCGTGTGTTCAGTCGTTGTTAGTGAAGCCATCAACCACAAGAGAGGATTGTGCACGAAATTAGAGACCGACACGTGATTTTGTGAGTGCATAGAGGACATCACGCAAAGCAGCCTCTAGATGCCGCAGGCGTGCACACTGAGAAAACTGAGACAGAAAGTTGACGGCAAAGGTAACATCAGCACGCGTGGTGGTGGCGAGGTACATCATTGAGCCAGTGACTCAAAGGTAGTCAGTCACATCCACTGTCTCCCCTAGCTTTGAGAGGTCCAAGGTTTTTAGTAGTGACTGTCCCGTGGGGGTCATGGGTGTAGAAGCAATGGGAATGGCAGTGAGGAGGGGACTAAAGCTTTCCCCCAGGCTGCGGACCTACACAGCCTGGTGCACGTGCAGAGTGCGACGTGCGCGGTCCCGCTCGTGCTCCATGCCCAAAAAGACACGGGACGGCCCCAAATCTTTCATCTTGTAGGCTGCTTGTAGAAGGGACTTTGCAGTAGAGACGGTGGGGGTGTCGCGAGATGCAATGAGAAGATCATCGACATAGACTAGAATGGCAACCAAAGGTTTTGAGGGGTGGCTAAGAAATACTCCAGGGTTACTGTGATCTCTTGGTTCTAGCAGCGTGGGGACTGCTTGAGTCCATAGAGGGCCTTGCGCAGTTGCCACACACGGTTTGTCCCATCCAAAAAACCTGGCGGCTGCACCATGTAGATTTCCTTATCCAACTTGCCATGCAGAAAGGCGTTCTTGACATCCATTTGCTCCAGCTCCCAGTCATGTTGGGAAACTAGGCTGAGCAATGCCCTGGCAGTGGTAAAGCGACCAACTGGTGCGAATGTCTCGTCAAAGTCCACACCAGGGATCTGGGAGAACCCCTTTGTTGTAAGACGCGCTTTGTACCGCTCAACAATGTTGTCTGGATTCAGTTTGCGACGATACACCCACTTGGTTGCGACAGCTTTGCCGCCTGGGGGTATATTTACCAGTTCGTAGATATTGTGCTCTGACAATGCATCAAGCTTAGCCTTCATGGCCTGGCCCCATAGGGAGGAGTCAGAGGCTGCACACGCTGCGTGCACAGTCACGGGTTCAGGCGGAAGAGGAGAGGGACCACCAGCAGCGAAGCACGAGGCAACATACCCAACGACGGACGACGAGAGAGCGCAGTGAAACTCCTGTTCAACAAGAGAGTAGCCAAGGGCTTTGCTGGGGTTAACGACAGAGGCAGCGGCAGACAAGCCACGAGACCAAGTGCACGTAGACTAGGGTCACCAGAAACGACAGGGTAAGCCTGGGAGGGGAGGGCACAAAGGCGACCTCCACGTGTGTAGGGTGAGAGAGGGGGAATAGAATGTGTTGGGTTGGATTGCACTGGAGAGGGAGTAGGAGAGGCTGGGTGTGCAGTGGCAACAGGAGAGGCTGGATGCACAGCAGCGGTTGGAGAGGCTGGGTGCACAGGAGCGGTTGGAAAGGCTGGGTGCACAGCAGCAGCAGGAGATGTAGAGGAGGCAGAGGGAGCAGAATATGAAGTAGACGCTGGCGGTGAGGCTAGGACAGCGAAAGAGGGCACAGAGGGACCAGAGGGTGGAGAGGCAGAGGACGAGGGGGACATCAGTGGAGCAGAGGACGGGCATAGTCAGTGCCAGGTAGAGAGGGAACCGAGGGACAAACGGAGGGGAGAGAAGAGACCCCAGATGGGGAAGGACCACCCCCATCCCAAGAAGACGGAGAGAGGGACACGGCAAAGCGAGGTGCGTCGTGCTCAAACAAGTGCTCAAAGAAAAGCGCATCACGGGACTCAATGGCGCAACTGTAGGAGGGATCCCAAAAGCGGCAAGCTTTGGATAAGGGAGAGACACCAAAGAAGATACACATGCGACCGCGGGAGGACAGTTTACCATCCCGTTGGTCGGCAGGGAGCCAGACAGAAGCAAGAGACCCCCAGACACGGGAAAGACGAAGGTCGGCGCGCCGCCCTGTCCATCGTTCATAAGGAGTGATCGTGTGGGGAAGAGGACCATGAGGAAACCTATTCCAGACCCATGTCATATAGGACACGGCCTCAAAGGCAAATAGGGGGGATTGACCGGAAGCAAAAAGAAGTGCGCGCACGCCATCAGCAAGGGTACGGTTCCAACGTTCAGACACACTATTTTGTTGTGGGTGTAGGGGGTCGTGCATTCAAGGCGGACACCACAAGACTCAAGGAAGCGAGAGATAGGACCGAATAACTCACCTCCCCTGTCACTACGAAACACACGTAGAGAGCGAAGACATGCGCGCTCGACCTCAGGGAGCCACGCTTCAAGGGCGTCGGTCATCTCACTTTTGTTACGGAGAGCAAAGACCCAGCGGTACCGGGAGAAGTCATCAGTCACACAGAGAACGTAGCGACCGAGACCACCAAGAAATGTGTGGGGCAATGGATCCATTATGTCAGCATGAACAAGGTCAAGAGGGTGAGAGGAGCACGACTCAGAGGTGGAGAATGGAGAACGATGCATCTTGCTAGTGGCACAGTCCATACAGCTCGAGGAGCAAGGAGGGACAAAGGAAGTCGAGTCAAGGCCTACAACAGGTTGGAGGCGAAGGAGACGCTTGATAGCCGCAGTGTGAATGTGACAAAGCCGACGATGCAAGAGGTCAACGTGGGCAGGAGACAAGGAGGGCGCCACATGAACAAGAGCAGAGGTAGTGGAAGACGATGGAAGGGAAAGCGGCACGCAAAACAGGCAATCACAGCACACTTCACGCAACACAACACGGCCAGACGAGCGAAGAGAGATCGAGGCAAAGCCGCGACTGGATGAGAAGTCCATGCCCTGGTCGTCAGGGGTGGTCACAGAGAGCAGGCTGGCCTCAAGGTCAAGGACGTACAGCACGTCAGGAAGATAGACAGTGCCGCCAGGACCAATGAAGCGGACGACACCAACGCCATGAATGGGAAGAAGTTGGCCGGAGCCAGTGCGAACTGAGCGAATAGAGCCAATGGGACCAAGGGAGACAAAAGAGGAGCGGCAAGAGGTCATGTGGTGCGTGGCCCCTGAATCAATGATCCAGAGGCTAGGGGCCGCACGAGTGGTAGGAAGGACAAGACAGACAGCGACAGTATCACGAAGAGAGAGAGAAGAGGAGGCACCAAGACGAGTGGGGAACGTATGGGACTGCCAATCTTCAATGTAGTCACAAGTATCAGGCAGGTCCCCTTGCACGCCACAAGATGCCGCACCTCAGAGGGTGGTGTCAGACTCACAGACAAACACACGACACTGGCCACTCACACTCTCACCTCCCTGAGAATGAAGGTGAAGGAGTTCCGCGAGGCGTCGCTCAAGGACACGCTCCTCGTCACGGCGGTCAGAAGAGCAGTCAGAGGAGCGATCAAAGGAGCGGTCAGACAGGTGGCCATCATCACGCGTCCTGGAGGGTGCAGAGTAGTGTGAGGACGGAGGACCGTAGTAGGGAGGACCGCCGGTAGGCGGAATCCAACCCCAAGGGCTGGGGGGTGAAGGTGATGGTTGAAGCAGAACAAGTGTGGTGGCAAGGGCAGAGGCTGAGGAAAAAAAGGAAGAAGGTGTGACTGTCACTCCTGCAGCTGCGGACGAGGAGGTGACCCCACTGCATGCCCAGTGGGCACGCATAGAGGAGGCCAGACGAGCACCATCACGGGGGGCCGGACACTTGGGCGCAGAGTGACCAGCAGTGCCGTAGTTCTAACAGGCGACATCTGTGCTGGTGGTGGAACCGGTTGAGAACTTACCACCCCGGCCAACCCCCACGCCCTTTGCCACCACCACGGCCACCGCTACGCTTGGAGCCACCACCCCCACCACGAGAAGTTGCCTATATGGAGTGAGCTATGCCAGGGGAGGTAGAGGCCGCGGATGAGGGAGTGGCTGCTACAAAAGAGGGCAAGGAGGTGGTAACCGCAACGAGCGCAGCGCGATGCATGCTCTTGCTCTACAGGCTGTTCCACCAATCAGTAAGACAAGAGGCAGTGAAGTCATAGAGATGTCCAATCCCTGAGGGTGTGTCAGCAGGGAGTGGTGCGGAGGCAAGACGCTCAAGCTCTGCCTGGGAGATATGCAGATACTGATCAGATAGCTAAGGAATCAGCCTCGCAACAATGGACAAGCAAGCTGACAGAGGCCCAGGAGTGGCCTTGCCCAGGTTTCGCAGTAGGCGCAGACTCCTCGCCCAGTACTCGTCTACAGTCTCATCAGCCCGTATCTGCAAGGTGTTAAACTGCACAGTGGGAGCGCTCTGGGTTGCATGCCTAGTGACTGTCGTGCGACGACGAATGAGAGAGTATGCGCCGATGTGGTCAGCAGGTCTACCTTGTTTCGGGTCTGTATTGTACGTACCAATGTCATCACGGAGGCTCTCGGGTCCAGCAGCGATGAGTGCGCGGACGGCACGAGCCGCCTCCGCTGCCTGTGGAACAAACCGAAGTTGGGGGAGAGTAGTACTCCCACAACAGTTCCCCTTGGGCCCACGCGCTGAAGCGTGTTTCCTAGGAGGTGAAGGTAAGTTTGGAGGTAAACTGTGTTCGTGGGGTCTCGAAGTCATTCTGCCGTACGGGTAGGAGAACCCGAGCTAGAGCAGCTGCTGAGAGAGCGGGAGAGGAGTTGGGGACACCACCACTGGGAGGTACAGATGAGTCAGTAGATGTAGTATCATCAACAGGAAGGACAAGAGCAAGGGCAGGTACAGTCCGTAGGCGCTCTATGACTGGGGTCGCTACTGTGGCAGCTAATTCATGCAATGCCTCGCTTTTCCGATGTAGCTCATCCTCAGCTTTGCGACGGGCCGCCTGGGCTTCACTAAGGGCGACTTGAAGAGCCTCTATTGTTTCCTCTGGTCCTGGCATAGTGAGAGAGAGCAGGCAAAGAGAGAGAGGTGACGAGTGAATGTGCAATGCAGAATGCAGAGGATGCTCACCGAACTAGTGACGAGGTAGCAGTGCGAAGAGAGGGGCCACCACTGCTGCAGCTGAGGAGAAGAGAACCACAACCCACCCTGCACCTGCCACGGTGAGGCAGAGAATGCCAGTGACGGTGGCCCCAGCCACTACCGCTGATGCTGATGCAATCAGGACCCCTGTGGCGACGTGTGGCGTCAGCTCCCGTGGGAGACCAGTGGGACTCAAGACTGCAGATGTAGTGGAGGAGCGGATGGAGCCGACGGCAGCTGTAGTGGAGTCGGCAGCAGATGAGGCGGCGGTGGCAACAGAGGCCGCAGTTGTAGTGACCTACGTGGCAATGTTGATAGCTACAGCAGCGAGCAATGTGAGAGAAGCTGCTGCGTGTGCGTAGGCTTTAGCCGCACGACCCACTTTAGTCTGGGTGGGTGTCCTGTATGCACGAGCAGTGGCGGCAAAGGTTGCTATGGCCCCTGCAGCTGCGTCAAGAATGGCGCCAGCCAGGCCAATGGAGTCCGCATGGACTGGGAGTACAGGAATCACCCCAGGGACTTCAAGTGTCGGAGCCGGTTCAGCAAATGCAGCTGGGGCAGAAGACGGAGCTGACGTGGTGTTGGAGGCAGATGCAGCATTGGACGAATGTGGAGAGGTAGGTGGTTGCATGTTTGAGGGACGAGGCGGTGACGGAGGTAGGTCATCGGGCATATATACCTGTCGATTGATTTCCTCCTCTCGTTCAGCCGCCGCCCATTCGTCCAGTTCAGCCAGCTCCTCGCGCCAGTAGGAGGGATCAAGCATGCGGTACCACAAGGGTGTGTCATTGTCGGGGGGCGAGGGAGGTTCGAAGAGCCAAGGATCTTCCCACCCGTGGTCGACGTAGCGCGCAGCCGTTCAAGGGGAGTCGAGCTCCTCGTCTGGGGGGCCGTCAGGAGGTGGTGAATCCCGTGTGACTGCTTGTGATGGCTGAAGCCTGGGGGTGTGGCTGCTCCTGAGGGCAACAGGTAGAAGTTGCACTGAGTAGGGCTGTCAAGGGGCAGCCAAGAGCAGCTGAAGGGAGAGAAGAGCCGAGAGCAGCCGAAGGCAGCTAAGAGAGTGGTCGTGAGCAGAGAGTAGCCGAGAGGTCAGCGGAGAGCAGCTGAGAGCAGTCGAGGGTAGCTGAGAGCAGTGGAGAGCAGCCAAAGGGAGAGAACAGCCGAGATCAGCCGAGGGAAGCTAAGAGAGCGGCCGCGAGCAAAGAGTAGCTGCGAGGTCAGCCGAGAGCAGCTGAGAGTAGTCGAGGGCAGCTGAGAGCAGCTGTGAGCAGAGAGCAGCCGAGAGGGCAGCTGGGAACATCCAAGCGGGTGCATAGAATGCAATTCACACACTGTCGTCCGCGGGGGTGTGAACGACGGTTACGTAGGGCTGCTACGAGAGAAGGCACGAACGAGCATCGTAGCACCTCTAGATGCTGTTGCGCAATGCCGAAGGACAGACACACTTCTGAGGTGGGGTTGAGCGAGCCGAGAGGGCCGCGGGTGTGATTGTCGCACCGAGACTAGGAACCAAGACCGATGAGCGGTGGGAGCAGTTCCCCACTAGCTCTGATATCAGTAGTTTCCAGGCAGCTTCCTAGGGTACACGTGTGTGCACAAGTAGCAATGTGTGAGGGAGCACACGGTACGCCATGGATGCGGGAAAAGATTGCCTTCATAGTTCGCGCGAAACCAGGACAAGAGAGTGGAGAGGGAGCGAGCAAGACTTAGCAACCGGTGAGTGTGCACTCGCCACGGGCAACACACCCGAGCAAGCACACACCGCCACCCGGGGGTCAAGCCCGACCGCTCGATATGAAACCGAACGGCGGCTACTCACCAATGCTCGGGTGAACCCGGCATGGTGGCCCCTTAAGGATCAACACCCAGTAAATGCAGCTCCCCCAGAAAACACTCAAGACAGGCAAACATGATGCAGGACACGGCAGTAGGAGTGTACGGGCCCTATCATCTCCCACATGAGATAAAGAATCAAGTCATGACCATGCATGTGCCAGAAGACACTCCTGGATGAAGCACTTGGGTCAAGTCGTCAGAGGCGCCAATCATGGTAGGCACGCTTGATGTCTTCCCAGGTGAGGCCATGTCAATTAATCTGTACATGTGTGTGCATGGAGGAGGAGACAAGAGGGTATTGAGATGTGAGTGGCCAACAAACTTCAACAACATGGCGTCTCAACATAGACGATTTTCCTTTTTCCTTGTTACTAGCGTGCAAGTCGCGACGTCAGATGGGTAGCTAGGTTCTTTCTCGCTCGACGACAGGGGGGGAGGGATATTTTGTTCCAAAAACTGGTTTATTGCACACCGGTTCATTTAGTCTACAGAAGTAGGGGCATGGGATTTATCGAACCCTGAATGTTTCTTGTGCTGTGCCAATTTCCATGTGTTGTATAGGACAGGGGGCGCGAGCTACGTGGTGCTTAGGTATCGAACAGGCACAACTGCGATGACTCCACACAACATGCATGCACACTTTTGAAATGCTCAACATATACAAGAGGCTCATGTCATTGACACATCTCACCTCCACACCTGATTCTATTTACCCCCATGGACACAACAAATAAGCTCGCAGGATTTGCTACGCAGTGCAAGTTCCCAGATGTAGTCCCAATTCAGCTTAAATGTTCTTTGAACTTAAGTTTTATTAATCCAGTCCACTGGCACATGTTAACCGACCGCAAAATGCCTTCATAAGCTTGACCCCAATCACAAGCACAACCGCCTTCACGAATTGCACTCAAGCTGCACCAAGGGGGTGTTTCCCCCTGCACACTGCATGTTTCCTGAAGACCGTACGCTGCGCACGCACCGTTACCTACAGCCATGTGACGGCATTTTTGCATCCGCAATAGCAAGCACCCAAGACTCTTCGCTGACCCGTTGCTTGTTGGCCACTTGCATGTCCACTTTCAGAACAGGGGGTACGTCGGTGGGAAGCGGATGGCATTCCACGCCGTCTCGTGCTGCGCCCACATGGGCCATCCTGCCTCCTCCATGAGCTCCACCTTCATGTCGTGGAGCTTGCGCTCGCCTGCCTTGCTGTCGTCCTCCAGCATCTTCTGCAGCACCTGCAACCCCTCCCAACACAGGAGAGGCACAGCGCATGAGACAAGTGAGAGATGCCGTGGCGGCAGTGGCCAGGTTTGTGCGTGCGCATGTGTTGGATAGCAGCCGCGTGTGTTGCAGTGGGCACGCAGGAAAAAGCACATTTTCTACCGCCAGTGCATCAGCACTGTAGACACACCTCCTACACAT
>SZWC01000099.1:0-62180 GCA_023375785.1 Penium margaritaceum
ACCCTAAACCCTAAACCCTAAACCCTAAACCCTAAACCCTAAACCCTAAACCCTAAACCCTAAACCCTAAACCCTAAACCCTAAACCCTAAACCCTAAACCCTAAACCCTAAACCCTAAACCATTGCGCACAATAGCCACACCAAGCCACCAGTATTCTTCCTTGTTTGTATTTGCAAGGTCATGCTCAGTATATCTGCACTGTGATTGGACACTCTGACCAATGCTGACTCGTGCTATGATTCATAGCCGTTTAAGGTACTTGGTAAATATTCTGATCATGGTCAGTGGAACATGCCAACATTTTCAAGGCATTGCGCACAACAGCCGTGTCAAGCCACCGGGTTTTTACCTTGTTTACACCTGTAAGGTCATGCCTAGTACATCTGAACCGTGACTGGGCACTCTGACTGTGGCTGACTCGTGTTATGATCAATAGAAGTAAAAGTCACTTGGATACATTTTTGGTCATGGTCAGTGGCACATGCCAATTTTTTCAAGGCATTGCGCACAATAGCCACACCGAGCAACCAGTATTATACCTTGTTTATACCTTCAAGGTCATGCCTAGTATGTCTGCACTATGATTGGACACTCTGACCGTGGCTGACTCGTGTTATGACTCATAGCCGTTTAAGGTACTTGGTAAACTTTGTGGTCATGGTCAGTGGCACATGCCAACTTTGTCAAGACATTGTGCAAAATAGCCGTGCCAAGCCACCGGTTTTCTACCTTGTTTTTTCCTACAAGGTCATGCCTAGTACATCTGAACTATGATAGGGCACTCTGACCGTGGCTGACTCGTGTTACGATTCATAGAAGTTGAAGTCAATTGTTAATCTTTCTGGTCATGGTCAGTGGCACATGTCACACTTGTCAAGGCATTGCGCACAATAGCCACACCGAACCACCAGTATTTTACTTAGTTTATACCTTCAGGATCATGCCCAGTATATCAGCACTGTGATTGGACACTCTGACCGTGGCTGACTCGTGTTATGATTCATAGCTGTTTAAGGTACTTGGTAAACTTTGTGGTCATGGTCAGTGGCACATGCCAACTTTTTCAAGGCATTGCGGACAATAGCCGTGCCAAGCCACCTGTTTTTTACCTTGATAATGCCTGCAATGTCATGGAAATTAGATGTGCACTGTGATTGGGCAGTCTGACTGTGGCTGACTCGTGTTACGAATCGTAGAAGTAAAAGTCACTTGGTAAGCTTTGTGGTCATGGTCAGTGGCACATGCCAACTCTGTCAAGGCAATGCACACAATAGGCACACCAAGCCACCAGTATTCTACCTTGTCCGCACATGCAAGATCGTGCCTAGTACATCTACACTGTGATTGGACACTTTGATCGTGGCTGACTCGTGTTATGATCAATATCGGTAAAAGTCACTTGGACACATTTGGGGTCATGGTCAGTGGCACATGCCAACTTTGTCAAGGCATTGTGCACAGTAGCCACACCGAGACACCAGTTTTCTACCTTGTTTATACCTGTAAGCTCATGCCTAGTATATCTGCACTGGGATTGCACACTCTGACCATGGGTGACTCGTGATATAATTCATAGCCGTTTAAGGTACTTGGTAAACATTGTGGTCATGGTCAGTGACACATGCCAACTTTGTCAAGGAATTACGCACAATAGCCGTGCCAAGCCACCGGTTTTTCCCTTGTTTATACATGCAAGGTCATGCCTAGTACATTTGAGCTGTGATTGGGCACTCTGACTGTGGATGACTCGTGTTACGATTCATATAAGTTGAAGTCACTTGGTAAACTTTGTGGTCATGGTCAGTGGCACATGCCAACTTTGTCAAGGCATTGCGCACAATAGCCACACCAAGCCACCAGTATTCTTCCTTGTTTGTATTTACAAGGTCATGCCCAGTATATCTGTAATGTGATTGGACACTCTGACCAAGGCTCACTCGTGCTATGATTCATAGCCGTTTAAGGTACTTGGTAAACATTATGGTCATGGTCAGTGGCACATGCCAAATTTGTCAAGGCATTGCGCACAACACCCGTGCCAAGCCACCGGGTTTTTACCTTGTTTACACCTGCAAGGTCATGCCTAGTAAATCTGAACCGTGACTAGGCACTCTGACTGTGGCTGACTCGTGTTACGATTCGTAGAAGTTAAAGTCACTTGGTAACTTTGTGGTCATGGTCTGTGGCAGATGCCAACTTTTACAAGGCATTGCGCACAATAGCCACACCGAGCCACCCGTATTCTACATTTAATGTACCTGCAAGATCATGCCTAGTACATCTGCAGTGTGATTGGACACTCTGACCGTGGGTGACTGGTGTTGTGATCAATATAAGTAAAAGTCACTTAGATACATTTTTGGTCATGGTCAGTGGCACATGCCAACTTTGTCAAGGCATTGCGCACGATAGCCACACCGAGCAACCAGTATTATATCTTGTTTATACCTGCAAGGGCATGCCTAGTATGTCTGCACTATGATTGGACACTCTGACCGTGGCTGATTCGTGTTATGACTCATAGCCGTTTAAGGTACTTGGTAAACTTTGTGGTCATGGTCAGTGGCACATGCCAACTTTGTCAAGACATTGTGCACAATAGCCATGCCAAGCCACCGGTCTTTTACCTTGTTCTTTCCTGCAAGGTCATGCCTAGTATATCTGAACCATGATAGGGCACTCTGAGCCTGGCTGACTCGTGTTACGATTCATAGAAGTTGAAGTCACTTGGTAATCTTTTTGGTCATGGTCAGTTGCACATGTCACCTTCGTCAAGGCATTGCGCACAATAGCCACACTGAGCCACCAGTATTTCACTTTTTTTATACCTTCAGGATCATGCCCAGTATATCAGCACTGTGCTTGGACACTCTGACCGTGGCTGACTCGTGTTATGATTCATAGCCGTTTAAGGTACTTGGTAAACTTTGTGGTCATGGTCAGTGGCACATGCCAACTTTGTCAAGGCATTGCGGACAATAGCCGTGCCAAGCCACCGGTTTTTTACCTTGATAATGCCTGCAATGTCATGCAAATTAGATGTGCACTGTGATTGGGCAGTCTGACTGTGGCTGACTCGTGTTACGATTCGTAGAAGTAAAAATCACTTGGTAAGCTTTGTGGTCATGGTCAGTGGCACATGCCAACTTTGTCAAGGCAACGCGCACAATAGGCACACCAAGCCACCAGTATTCTACCTTGTTTGCACATGCAAGATCGTGCCTAGTACATCTGCACTGTGATTGGACACTCTGACCGTGGCTGACTCGTGTTATGATCAATAGAAGTAAAAGTCACTTGGATACATTTGGGGTCATGGTTAGTGGCACATGCCAACTTTGTCAAGGCATTGTGCACAGTAGCCACACCGAGACACCAGTTTTCTACCTTGTTTATACCTGTAAGCTCATGCCTAGTACATCTGCACTGGGATTGCACACTCTGACCATGGCTGACTCGTGTTATAATTCATAGCCGTTTAAGGTACTTGGTAAACATTGTGATCATGGTCAGAGGCACATGCCAACTTTGTCAAGGAATTACGCACAATTGCCGTGCCAACCCACCGGTTTTTACCTTGTTTATACGTGCAAGGTCATGCCTAGTACATCTGAGTTGTGATTGGGTACTGTGACTGTGGCTGACTTGTGTTACGAATCGTAGAAGTTAAAATCACTTGGTAAACTTTGTTGTCATGGTCAGTGGCACATGCCAACTTTGTCAAGGCATTGCATACAATAGCCATGCCAAGAGACCGGCTTTTTACCCTGTTTATACCTGCAAGGTCATGCATATTAGATGTGCACTGTGATTGGATACTCTGACCGTGGCCGACTCGTGTTATGATCAATATAAGTAAAAGTCACTTGGATACATTTGTGGTCATGGTCAGTGGCACATGCCAACTTTGTCAAGGCATTGCGCATAGTAGCCACACCAAGCCACCAGTATTCTACCTTGATTGTATTTGCAAGGTCATACTCAGTATATCTGCACTGTGATAGGACACTCTGACCAAGGCTGACTCAGGTTATGATTCATAGCCGTTTAAGGTACTTGGTAAACTTTCTAGTCATGGTCAGTGGCACATGCCAACTTTGTCAAGGCATTGCGCACAATAGCTGTGCCAAGCCACCGGTTTTTTACCTTGTTTATACCTTCAAGGTCATGCCTAGTACATTTGAACCGTGATTGGGCACTATGACTGTGGCTGACTCGTGTTACGATTCGTATAAGTTAAATAAACTTGGTAACTGTGTGGTCATGGTCAGTGGCTCATGCCAACTTTGTCAAGGCATTGCGCACAGTAGCCACACCGAGCCACCAGTGTTCTACCTTATTTGCATCTGCAAGATCATACCTAGTACATCTACATTGTGATTGGATACTCTGACCGTGGCTGACTCATGTTATGATCAAGAGAAGTAAATGTCACTTGGATACATTTGTGGTCATGGCCAGTGGCACATGCCAACTTTGTCAAGGCATTGCACACAATGGCCACACCGAGCCACCCGTATTCTACCTTGTTTATACTTGGAAGGTCATGCCTAGTATGTCTGCATTGTGATTTGACACTCTGACCGTGGCTGACTTGTGTTATGATTCATAGCTGTTTAAGGTACTTGGTAAACTTTGTGGTCATGGTCACTGGCACATGCCAACTTTGTCAAGGCATTGTGCACAATAGCCATGCCAAGCCACCGGATTTTTACATTGTTCATACCTGCAAGGTCATGCATATTAGATGTGCAATGTGATTGGACACTCTGACCGCGACTGACTCGTGTTATGATCAATGAAAGTAAAAGTCACTTTGATACATTTGTGGTCATGGTCAGAGGCACATGCCAACTTTGTCTAGGCATTGCGCACAATAGCCACACAGCGAGCCACCAGTAGTCTACCTTGTTTGTAGTTGCAAGATCATGCCTAGTACATCTGCACTATGATTAGACACTCCGACCATGGCTGACTCGTGTTATGATCAATAGCAGTAAAAGTCACTTGGAAACATTTGTGGTCGTGGTCAGTGGCACATGCCAACTTTGTCAAGGCATTGTGCACAATAGCCACACCGAGCCACCAGTATTCTACCTTGTTTATAACTGGAAGTTCATGCCCGGTATATATGCACTATGATTGGACAATCTGACTAAAGCTGACTCATGTTATGATTCATAGCCGTTTTAGGAACTTGGTAAACTTTGTGGTCATGGTCAGTGGCACATGCCAACTTTGTCAAGGCATTGCGCACAATAGCCATGCCAAGCCACCAGTTTTTTGCCTTGTTTACACTCGTAAAGTCATGCACATTAGATGTGCACTTTGACTGGGCAGTCTTATTGTGGCTGACTCGTGTTACGATTCGTAGAAGTAAAAGTCATTTGGTAAGCTTTGTAATCATGGCCAGTGGCACATGCCAACTTTGTCAAGGCATTGCGCACAATACGCACAGCAAGGTACCAGTATTCTACCTTGTTTGCACCTGCAAAATTGTGACTAGAACATCTGCACTATGGTTGGACACTCTGACCGTGGCTGACTCGTGTTATGATCAATAGGAGTAAAAGTCACTTGGATACATTTGTGGTCATGGTCAGTGGCACATGCCAACTTTGTCAAGGCATTGTGCACAATAGCCACACCGAGCCACCAGTATTCTACCTTGTTCATACCTGTAAGCTCATGCCTAGTACATCTGCACAGGGATTGGACACTCTGACCATGGCTGACTCGTGTTATACTTCATAGCCGTTCAACATACTTGGTAAACATAATGGTCATGGTCACTGGCACATGCCAACTTTGTCATTGAATTACGCACAAAAGCCGTGCCAAGCCACCGGTTTTTACCTTGTTTATACCTACAAGGTCATGCCTAGTACAACTGAGCTGTGATTGGGCACTCTGACTGTGGCTGACTCATGTTACGATTCATATAAGTTGACGTCACTTGGTAAACATTGTGGTCATGGTCAGTGGCACATGCCAACTTTGTCAAGGCATTGCGCACAATAGCCAGACCAAGCCACCAGTTCTTCCTTGTTTGTATTTGCAAGGTCATGCTCAGTGTATCTGCACTGTGATTGGACACTCTGACCAAGGCTGACTCGTCCTATGATTCATAGCCGTTTAAGGTACTTGGTAAATATTCTGGTCATGGTCAGTGGAACATGCCAACTTTGTCAAGGCATTGCGCACAACAGCTGTGCCAAGCCACCGGATTTTTACCTTGTTTACACCTGCAAGATCATGCCTAGTACATCTGAATTGTGACTGGGCACTCTGACTGTGGCTGACTCGTGTTATGATCAATAGAAGTAAAAGTCACTTGGATATATTTTTGGTCATGGTCAGTGGCACATGCCAACTTTGTCAAGGAGTTGCGCACAAAAGCCACACCAAGCAACCAGTATTATACCTTGTTTATACCTGCAAGGTCATGCCTAGTATGTCTGTACTATGATTGGACACTCTGACCGTGGCTGACTCGTGTTATGACTCATAGCCGTTTAAGGTACTTGGTAAACTTTGTGGTCATGGTCAATGGCACATGCCAACTTTGTCAAGACATTGTGCACAATAGCCGTGCCAAACCACCAGTTTTTTACCTTGTTTTTTCCTGCAAGGTCATGCCTAGTACATCTGAACTATGATAGGGCACTCTGACTGTGGCTGACGCGTGTTACGATTCATAGAAGTTGAAGTCACTTGGTAATCTTTCTGGTCATGGTCAGTGGCACATGTCACCTCTGTCAAGGCATTGCACACAATAGCCATTCCGAGCCACCAGTATTTTCCTTTGTTTATACCTTCAAGATCATGCCCAGTATATCAGCACTGTGATTGGACACTCTGACCGTGGCTGACTCGTGTAATGATTCATAGCCGTTTAAGGTACTTGGTAAACTTTGTGGTCATGGTCAGTGGCACATGCCAACTTTGTCAAGGCATTGCGGACAATAGCCGTGCCAAGCCACCGGTTTTTTACCTTGATAGTGCATGCAATGTCATGCAAATTATATGTGCACTGTGATTGGGCAGTCTGAGTGTGGCCGACTCGTTTTACGATTCATAGAAGTAAAAATCACTTGGTAAGCTTTGTGGTCATGGTCAGTGGCACATGCCAACTTTGTCAAGGCAATGCGCACAATAGGCACACCAAGCCACCAGTATTCTACCTTGTTCGCACATGCAAGATTGTGCATAGTACATCTGTATTGTGATTGGACACTATGATCATGGCTCACTCGTGTTATGATCAATATCAGTAAAAGTCACTTGGATACATTGGGGGTCATGGTCAGTGGCACATGCCAACTTTGTCAAGGTATTGTGCACAATAGTCACACCGAGACACCAGTTTTCTACCTTGTTTATACCTGTAAGCTCATGCCTAGTACACCTGCACTGGGATTGCACACTCTGACCATGGTTGACTCGTGTTATAATTCATAGCCGTTTAAGGTACTTGGTAAACATTGTGGTCATGGTCAGTGACACATGCCAACCTTGTCAAGGAATTACGCACAATAGCCGTGCCAAGCCACCGGTTTTTACCTTGTTTATACCGGCAAGGTCATGCCTAATACATCTGAGCTGTGATTGGGCACTTTGGCTGTGGCTGACTCGTGTTGCGATTCATATAAGTTGAAGTCACTTGGTAAACTTTGTGGTCATGGTCAGTGGCACATGCCAACTCTGTCAAGGCATTGCGCACAATAGCCATACCAAGCCACCAGTATTCTTCCTTGTTTGTATTTGCAAGGTCATGCTCAGTATATATGCACTGTGATTGGACACACTGACCAAGGCTGACTCGTGCTATAATTCACAACCGTTTAAGGTACTTGGTAAACATTCTGGTCATGGTCAGTGGCACATGCCAACTTTGTCAAGGCATTGCGCACAGCAGCTGTGCCAAGCAACCGGTTTTTTACCTTGTTTACACCTGCAAGGTCATGCCTAGTACATATGAACTGTGACTGGGCACTCTGACAGTGGCTGACTCGTGTTACGATTCATAGAAGTTAAAGTCACTTGGTAACTTTGTGGTCATGGTCAGTGGCAGATGGCAACTCTTACAACGCATTGCGCACAATAGCCAAACCGAGCCACCAGTATTCTACATTTATGTACCTACAAGATCATGCCTAGTACATCTGCAGTGTGATTGGACACTCTGATCGTGGCTGAATCTTGTTATGATCAAGAGAAGAAAAAGTCACTTTGATACATTTTTCGTCATGGTCAGTGGCACATGCCAACTTTGTCAAGGCATTGCGCACAATAGCCACACCGAGCAACCAGTATTATACCTTGTTTATACCTGCAAGGTCATGCCTAGTATGTCTGCACTATGATTGGACACTCTGACCGTGGCTGACTCGTGTTATGACTCATAGCCGTTTAAGGTACTTGATAACGTTTTGTGGTCATGGTCAGTGGCACATGCCAACTTTGTCAAGACATTGTGCACAATAGCCGTGCCAAGCCACGGGTTTTTTACCTAGTTGTTTCCTGCAAGGTCATGCCTAGTACATCTGAACTATGATAGGGCACTCTGACCGTGGCTGACTCGTGTTACGATTCATAGAAGTTGAAGTCACTTGGTAATCTTTCTGGTCATGGGCAGTGGCACATGTCACCATTGTCAAGGCATTGCGCACATTCGCCACACTGAGACACCAGTATTTTACTTTTTTTATACCTTCAGGATCATACCCAGTATATCAGCACTGTGATTGGACACTCTGAGCGTGGCTGACTCGTATTATGATTCATAGCTGTTTAAGGTACTTGGTAAAATTTGTGGGCATGGTCAGTGGCACATGCCAACTTTGTCAAGGCATTGCGGACAATAGCCGTGCCAAGCCACTGGTTTTTTACCTTGATAATGCCTGCAATGTCATGCAAAAAAGATGTGCACTGTGATTGGGCAGTCTGCTTGTGGCTGACTCGTGTTACAATTCGTAGAAGTAAAAGTCACTTGGTAAGCTTTGTGGTCATGGGCAGTGACACATGCCAACTTTGTCAAGGCAATGCGCACAATAGGCACACCAAGCCACCAGTATTCTACCTTCTTCGCACATGCAAGATTGAGCCTAGTACATCTGCACTGTGATTGGACACTCTGACCGTGGCTGACTCGTGTTATGATCAATAGAAGTAAAATTCACTTTGATACATTTGGGATCATGGTCAGTGGCACATGCCAACATTGTCAAGGCATTGTGGACAATAGCCACACCGAGCCACCAGTTTTCTACATTGTTTATACCTGTAAGCTCATGCATAGTACATCTGCACTGGGATTGCACACTCTGACCATGGCTGACTCGTGTTATAATTCATAGCCGTTTAAGGTACTTGGTAAACATTGTGGTCATGGTCAGTGGTACATGCCAACTTTGTCAAGGAAATACGCACAATTGCCGTGCCAAGCCACCGGTTTTCACCTTGTTTGTACCTTCAAGATTATGCCTAGTACATTTGAACCGTGATTGGGCACTCTGACTGTGGCTGACTCGTGTTACAATTCGTAGAAGTTAAAGAAAATTGGTAACTTTGTGGTCATGGTCAGTGGCACATGCCAACTTTGTCAAGGCATTGCGCACAGTAGCCACACCGAGCTACTAGTGTTCTACCTTATTTGCACCTGCAAGATCATACCTAGTACATCTACACTGTGATTGGATACTCTGACCGTGGCTGACTCGTGTTATGATCAAGAGAAGTAAAAGTCACTTGGATACATTTGTGGTCATTGCCAGTGGCACATGCCAACTTTGTCAAGGCATTGCACACAATAGCCACACCGAGCCACCAGTATTCTACCTTGTTTATACCTGTAAGGCCATGCCCACTATGTCTGTAGTGTGATTGGACACTCTGACCGTGGCTGACTTGTGTTATGATTCATAGCCGTTTAAGGTACTTGGTAAACGTTGTGGTCATGGTCACTGGCACATGCCAACTTTGTCAAGGCATTGTGCACAATAGCCGTGCCAGGCCACCGGATTTTTACATTGTTCATACCTGCAAGGTCATGCATATTAGATGTGCACTGTGATGGGACACTCTGACCGTGACTGACTCCTGTTATGATCAATGAAAGTAAAAGTCACTTGGATACATTTGTGGTCATGGTCAGTGGCACATGCCAACTTTGTCAAGGCATTGCGCACAATAGCCACATACCGAGCCACCAGTATTATATCTTGTCTGTATCTGCAAGATCATGCCTAGTACATCTGTATTGTGATTAGACACTCTGACCGTGGCTGACCTGTGTTATGATCAATAGAAGTAAAAGTCACTTGGATACATTTGTGGTCATGGTCAGTGGCACATGCCAACGTTGTCAAGGCATTGCGCATAATAGCCACACCGAGCCACCAGTAATCTACCTTGTTTATACATGCAAGGTCATGCCTAGTATATCTGCACCGTGATTGGACAATCTGACTGTGGCTGACTCGTGTTATGATTCATAGCCGTTTAAGGAACTTGGTAAACGTTGTGGTCATGGTCAGTGGCACATGCCAACTTTGTCAAGGCAATGCGCACAATAGCCGTGCCAAGCCACCAGTTTTTTACCGTGTTCATACCTGTTAGGTCATGCATATTATATGTGCACTGTGATTGGGCACTCTGACTATGGCTGACTCGTGTTACGATTTGTAGACGTTAAAGTCACTTGGATACATTTGTGGTCATGGTCAGTGGCACATGCCAACTTTGTCAAGGCATTGCCTATAATACCCACACCGAGCCACTAGTATTTTACCTTGTTTGTACCTGCAAGATCATGCCTAGTACATCTGCACTGTGATTGGACACTCTGACCGTGGCTGACGCGTGTTATGATCAATAGAAGCGAAATTCGCCTGGATACATTTGTGGTCATGGTCAGTGGCACATGCAACTCTATCAAGGCATTGTGCATAAAAGCCACACAGAGCCACCAGTATTATACCTTGTTTATATCTGCAAGGTCATGCCTAGTATATCTGCACTGTGATTGGACAATCTGATCGTGGCTGACTCGTGTTATGATTCATCGCCGTTTAAAGAACTTGGTAAACATTGTGGTCATTGTCAGTGGCACATGCCAACTTTGTCAAGGCAATGCGCACAATAGCCGTGCCAAGCCACCAGTTTTTTACCTTATGAATACCTGTAAGGTCATGCATATTAGATGTGCACTGTGATTGGGCACTCTGACTATGGCTGACTTGTGTTACGATTCGTAGACGTTAAAGTTACTTGGATACATTTGTGGTCATGGTCAATGGCATGTCCCAACTTTGTCAAGGCATTGCGGACAATAGCCACGCCGAGCCACCAGTATTCTACCTTGTGTGTACCTCCAAGATCATGCCTAGTACATCTGCACTGTGATTGGACACTCTGATCGTGGCTGACTCGTGTTATGACCAATAGAAGTAAAAGTCACTTGGATACGTTTGTTGTCATGGTGAGTGGTACACGCCAACTTTGTCAGTGCATGCATTGGAAGCTTCACATGCACCAGGAGTGTGGAATAGCTGATGAAGAAGGGGGCTGGCTCTGCGTGCCTTGCCAGAAGGTCAGGCAGGGAATTCCCACAGAGGTGAGAGTCATGCTCGGGCAGGAACACAATGCCTCGGCAGGCATTGTTTGCTGTGGTTGCAGACGACCGGTGGAGGCTCCTCATGGGAGATGCGACTATTGCAAGCGGGTAGCACATGCTGCCTGCATCAAAACAAATGAGGAGGGACGTGATAACTGCAGCGGCTTTTGGATACAGCCACACACAGGCACAACGGGAGGGGATTGTCCCAGCTACCTCAGAGAACTGAGAGGAGTGACGCCATGGTGTGAGATGTTCGGGTGCTTCTCGTACAGCGAGTGCCCGAAGAAGGTGGAGGAAAGGAGGCTGCGTCACGGGGGGGCGCATTGCGCTATACCAATGCCTCTGATGCACGAGTTCACGAAGTCAGCCATGCGCCACGTGCAGAGGTCTAGTGCGCATCCGTATGTGGCACTGCATCAGTTGCCGTCAGCGGGTACATCTCCCGTGTGCCCGTCGGTACAGAAACGCGCAAACAGGACTCCATGGACTGCTATGCATGCCTTGTGAGGAGAGTGACGAGGCAAGGAGGAGGGTGCAGGCGGAACATAAGGAGGTGGCATGGCGCCTTTAGGAACGGCGGGAGAAAGGGACCGGGGAGGGAGAGCACAGATAATCCCACGCCAGAGCCCCAAGGCATGGAATGAAGAGATACGGCAAGAGGAGCTCCACAAGGAGTTGGAGGGTATGGAGATGACGAGGTGGACGGAGGAGGAGTATTCGTCACCGGAGAAAGGGGAAAGGGAGCCCGCGTCGGAACGGAGGCGAGAGCGCTAGTCACACGGCGGATGATCCACCGGAAAGGACACAGTGGGATGAATGAAACTTGGAAGGAGAGGCGGATGGACGGGGACGTCCAGCTTGTTTTGCGGGGGTAGGGCATAACAGTGTTAATGGTGTTTTGTTCATCCACCGGAGGACGGGGAAGGAGGAGCTGGGATCCGGGTTCAAAAGGGAGGAAAGGGGGAGAGGTAGACGAATCATTCGACGACCGCTCGACCAATGAAAGAAAATTGCGGGAAAGGACAGTTCGATTCCAAGAAGCGACGGAGCGCGGGGGAGGACGTTGCGGTGGACGACGTGACCCGACCAGACCTGCCGAGAGGAAAGGAAGGCGGCCCGAGGCTGGCTTGATGGCAGCGGAGCCGCACCCGAACCTCGAGGAGAGGAGTGGTATTCGAGGTACCTTATCCAAAGGCGTTTTGATGTGCGAGCCGCGGAAAGGGGCTAGCCTGCGGGATGGGATCTTGGGAGAGCGGTGCGGGGGGAGAAAGAGGAGGAGGACGAGAAGAGGACGGCTTCTGAATAGACCCAGCTGCTGATGCGAATGCTATCGATCCTGAGCTGCAAGGACGCTGCACCTCACTGCTGGAGACCGACGCTGGGTGCCTCTATTCCCAACTCGCAAGGAGGTGTTCGCCACCGGTGAGCGACGCTGCTGACTCCTTGCTCTACTCGAGTGGGGGAGGCCAGCCTGGCAGCCGTTGGCCAGACTGAGAGATTGCTGCCCCTCACTCAAACCAGACCGTCGAGGGGGACCCGTGTCCCATCTCGCGACAAGCTATAATAGGAAAGATAGTCAGGGCGGGGTGTGTGTGTGTGTGTGTAAAGGTGTGTAACCATCTCCGGATGGGAAGGCCGCTCCCCGAGGAGCACGTCACGGAGCCATCATGTCCTGTTCCTGAGTTCCCACAGGAGCACCAACCACCCAGCTCTAGGCGCGGTCCCCGAGACTCCCCGGTCACCTTCTACGCCATCTGCAGCTGCTGCAATGTACCCCATCGGCTCGGCGTGCGGACTGCTTTGGGAGTGATGTAATGGTCGCATCACCCTGCTGGATGAGCCATGGAGTAGTTATGGCAACCGTGCGTGCAGAGACTTCCTCGCGACGATGAGACCCGCCGCGTGGAGAGCTGGCAAGAGATGGCGCGTGAGGCTGGGCAGCGTGCCGCAGAGGTAGTGGAAGAACGGGCGGAGGCGTTCCGAGCCTACCATCGGTACCAGCAATAGTTGTTACGCATACGGGAGGAGGACCCCGCACGTGACCATCTCCATGCTGTTCGGCGCGCCAACGGTCCACTGGAGTTCCGCCGTGCTCCACGGGCGAACGACCAAGGCAGTGCAAACCGCACAGTGCTTGTGCAAGGACCAGCTCCGGCCGAGGATCCGCCGATGCATGAGGCCTATGGTTTGCGTATTTTGCTGGGTGACATATAGAGTAGTGTGTGTGTGTGTATGAGTAGAGCAGATCTCCCGACCATCTGCATCTCTGATGAAGTGTAAGTGCTTTGATTCTTCGAACGACTTTTGTCATATTGCTTGAATCGGTTTGTCTTAGTAAATGCCATCCCGTCTGGTGCATGATTTATCGTCAGCAATCACTTGGAATGAATGAGCCTAATTACTGGGATAGGCACGGTGACCATGCTGTAATTTATCCGACATACGCTTGAAGAAGTGAGTTAATCAAGAAAAGAAGCATGCGTGACATATGCCCCTTGTTGATTTGGTGAATGATTTGTCGAATGATTAGGAGTAAAAGAGTGGAATAGGACGAGGTAGACGAGAAGAGGGAGGTGAGTTCCGCCATGGGGAGGGCCGACGCAAACCACAGTCGAGGAGTTGATCCCTACATGCTGTCAGACCCGATTCCGGCCGAAGGCGAAAAAGGGTATAACATGTGCTAGGCATGATCTTGCAGGTACAAACAAGGTACGATACTGGTGGCTCGGTGTGGCTACTGTGCGCAATGCCTTGACAAAGTTAGCATGTGCCACTGACCATCACCACAAAGTTTACCAAGTAACTTAAAGTTCATGAATCATAACAGGAGTCAGCCACGGTCAGAGTGTCCAATCACAGTGCAGATATACTGGGCATGACCTTACAGGTATAAACAAGGTAGGATACTGGTGGCTCTGTGTGGCTATTGTGTGCAATGCCTTGACAAAGTTGGCATGTGCCACAGACCATGACCACAAATGTATCAAAGTACATTTAACCGCTATGAATCATAACATGAGTGAGCCACGGTCAGAGTGTCCAATCACAGTGCGGATATACTGGGCATGACGTTGCAGGTATAAACAAGGTAGAATACCGGTGGCTCGGTGTGGCTATTGTGTGCAAAGTCTTAACAAAGTTGGCATGTGCCACTGACCATGACCACAAATGTACCAAAGGGACCTTTACTTTTGTTGATCATAGCATGAGTCACCCACGGCCAGAGTGTCCAATCACAGTGCAGAAATACTGGGCATGACATTGCAGGTTCAAAGAAGGTAGAATAGTGGTGGCTCGGTGTGGCTTTCGTGCGCAATGCCTTGACAAAGTTGGCATGTGCCACTGACCATGACCACAAATGTATCCAAGTGACTTTTACTTCTATTGATCATAACACGAGTCAGCCACGGTCGGAGTGTCCAATCACAATGCAGATGTACTAGACATGATCTTACAGGTGCAAACAAGGTAGAATACTGGTGGCTCAATGTGGCTATTGCGCGTAATGCCTTGACAAAGTTGGCATGTGCCACTGACCATGACCACAGAGTTTACCAAGTGACTTTAACTTCTACGAATCGTAACACAAGTGAGCCACGGTCGGAGTGCCCAATCACAGCTCAGATGCACTAGACATGACCTTGAACGCATAAACAAGGTAGAATACTGGTAGCTTGATATGGCTATTGTGCGCAATGCCCTAACAAAGTTGGCATGTGCCACTGACAATGACCACGAAGTTTACCAAGTGAATTTAACTTCTACGAATGTAACGCGAGTCAGCCACAGGCAGAGTGTCCAATCATAGTGCACACATAATATGCATGACCTTGCAGGTATAAACAAGGTTAAATACCGGTGGTTTGGCACGGCTATTGTGTGCAATGCCTTGACAAAGTTGGCATGTGCCACTGACCATGACCACAAAGTTTACCAAGTACCTTTAACGGCTATGAATCATAACACGAGTCAGCAACGGTCAGAGTGTCCAGTAACAGTGCAGATATACTGGGCATGACATTGCAGGTATGAACAAGGTATAATATTGGTGGCTTAGTGTGGCTATTGTGTGCAATGCCTTGACAAAGTTGGCATGTGCCAGTGACCATGACCACAACGTTTACCAAGTGACTTTAACTTCTACGAGTCGTAACACGAGTCAGCCACAGTCAGAGTGCCCAATCACAGTTTAGATGCACTAGGCATGACCTTACACGTATAAAAAAGGTAGAAAACCGGTGGCTCGATGTCGTTATTGTGCGCAATGCCTTGACAAAGTTGGCATGTGCCACTGACCATGACCACAAAGTTTACCAAGTGACTTTAACTTCTACGAATCACAACGCAAGTAAGCCACAGTCAGAGTTCCCAATCACAGTGCACATCTAATATGCATGACCTTGCAGGTATAAACAAGGTAAAAACCCGGTGGCTTGGCACGGCTATTGTGCGCAATGTCTTGACAAAGTTGGCATGTGCCACTGACCATGAACTAAAAGTTTACCAAGTACCTTAATCAGCTATGAATCATAACACGAGTCAGCCACGGTCAGAGTATCCAATCGCAGTGGGGATATTATGGGCATTCCCTTGCAGGTATAAACAAGGTAGAATGCTGGTGGCTCGGTGTGGCTATTGTGCGCAATCCCTTGACAAAGTTGGCATGTGCCACTGACCATGACCACAAATGTATCCAAGTGACTTTTACTTCTATTGATCATAACACGAGTCAGCCACGGTCAAAATGCCCAATCACAGTGCACATCTAATATGCATGGCCTTAGAGGTATAAACAAGGTAAAAAAGTGGTGGCTTGGCACGGCTATTGTGCTCAATGCCTTGACAAATTTGGCATGTGCCACTGACCATGACCACAAAGTTTACCAAGTTCCTTAAACGGCTATGAATCATAACACAAGTCAGCCACGCTCATAGTGTCCAATCATAGTGCAGATATACTGGGCATGATCTTACAGGTATAAACAAGGCAGAATACTTGTGGCTCGGTGTGGCTATTGTGCGCAATGCCTTGACAAAGTTGGCATGTGCCAGTTACCATGACCACAAAGTTTACCAAGTGACTCTAACTTCTACGAATCATAACACGAGTCAGCCACGGTCAGAGTGTCAATCACAGTGCAGGTATACTCGGCATGACCATGCAGGTATATACAGGGTAGAATACGGGTGGTTCGGTGTGGCTATTATGCGCAATGCCTTGACAAATTTGGCATGAGCCACTGACCATGACCACAAATGTATCCACGTAACTTTTACTTCTATTGATCATAACACGAGTCAGCCACGGTCAGAGTGTCCGATCAGAGTGCATATATCCTAGACATGATCTTGCAAGTACAAACAAGAGAATACTGGTGGCTTGGTGTGGCTATTGTGCGCAATGTCTTGACAAAGTTGGCATGTGCCACTGACCATGACCACAAAGCTTACCAAGTGACTTTAACTTCTACGAATCATGACACGAGTCAGCCATGGACAGAGTACCCAATCACAGTGCAAATATAATATGCATGACATTGCAGGTATAAACAGGGAAAAAAACCGTTGGCTTGGTACGGCTATTGTGCACAATGCCTTGACAAAGTTGGCATGTGCCACTGACCATGACCACAAAGCTTACCAAGTACATTAAATGGCTATGAATCATATCACGGGTCAGCCATGGTAAGAGTGTCCAATCACAGTACAGATATACTGGGCATGACCTTCCAGGTATAAACAAGGTAGAATACTGGTGGCTCGGTAAGGCTATTGTGCGCAATGCCTTGACAAAGTTGGCATGTGCCACTGACCATGACCACAAATGTATCAAAGTGACTTTTACTTCTATTGATCATAACACAAGTCTGCCACGGTCAGAGTGTCCAATCACAGTGCAAATGTACCAGGCATGACCTTGCAGGTACAAACAAGGTAGAATACTGGTGGCTCGGTGTGGTTATTGTGCGTAATGCTCTGACAAAGTTGGTATGTGCCACTGACCATGACCACAAATGTATCCAAGTGACTTTTACTCCTATTGATCAAAACACGAGTCCGTCACGGTCAGAGTGATCAATCACAGTGCAGATGTACTAGGCATGATCTTGCAGGTGCAAACAAGGTATAATACTGGTGGCTCGGTGTGGCTGTTATGCGCAATGCCTTGACAAAGTTGGCATGTGCCACTGACCATGACCACAAAGCTTACCAAGTGACTTTAACTTCTACGAATCATAACACGAGTCAGCCATGGTCAGAGTACCCAATCACAGTGAAAATCTAATATGCATGGCATTGCAGGTATAAACAGGGAAAAAAAACGTTGGCTTGGTACGTCTATTGTGCGCAATGCCTTGACAAAGTCGGCATGTGCCACTGACCATGACCACAAAGCTTACCAAGTACATTAAACGGCTATGAATCATAACACGGGTCAGCCATGGTAAGAGTGTCCAATCGCAGTATAGACATACTGGGCATGACCTTCCATGTATAAACAAGGTAGAATACTGGTGGCTCGGTATGGCTATTGTGCGCAATGCCTTGATAAAGTTGGCATGTGCCACTGACCATGACCACAAATGTATCCAAGTGACTTTTACTTCTATTGATCATAACACGAGTCAGCCATGGTCAGAGTGTCCAATCACAGTGCAAATGCACTAGGCATGACCTTGCAGGCACAAACAAGGTAGAATACTTGTGGCTCGGTGTGGTTATTGTGCGTAATGCCTTAACAAAGTTGGCATGTGCCACTGACCATGACCACAAAGTTCACCAAGTGACCTTAACTTCTACGAATCGTAACACGAGTCAGCCATGGTCAGAGTGCCCAGTCACAGTTCAGATGTACTAGGCATGACCTTGCAGATATAAACAGGGTAAAACACCGGTGGCTTGGCACGGCTATTGTGCGCAATGCCTTGACAAAGTTGGCATGTACCACTGACCATGACCACAAATTTTACCAAGTACCTTAAACGGCTATGAATCGTAACACGAGTCAGCCACAATCAGAGTGTCCAATCACAGTGCACATATAATGGGCATGACCTTGCAGGTATAAACAAGGTAGAATGCTGGTGGCCGGGTGTGGCTATTGTGCACAATGCTTTGACAAAGTTGGCATGTGCCACCGACCATGACCACAAATGTATCCAAGTGACTTTTACTTCTGTTGATCATAACACGAGTCAGCCACAGTCAGAGTGTCTAATCACAGTGAAGATGTACTAGGCATGATCTTGCATATATAAACAAGGTAGAATACTGGTGGCTCGGTGTGGCTATTGTGCGCAAGGCCTTGACAAAGTTGGCATGTGCCACTGACCATGACCACAAAGATCACCAAGTACCTTAAACGACTATGAATCATAGCACAAGTCAGCCACATTCAGAGTGTCCAATCACAGTGCAGATATACTGGGCATGACCTCACAGGTATAAACAAGGTAGAATACTGGTGGCTCGGTGTGGCTATTGTGCGCAATGCATTTACAAAGTTGGCATGTGCCATTGACCATGACCACAAATGTATCCAAGTTAATTTCACTTCTATTGATCATAACAGGAGTTAGCCACAGTCAAAGTGTCCAATCGCAGTGCAGATATAATAGGCATGACCTTGCAGGTATAAACAAGGTAGAATACTGGTGGCTAGGTGTGGCTATTGTGCGTAATGCCTTGACAAAGTTGGCATGTACCACTGACCATGACCACAAATGTATCCAAGTGACTTTTACTTCTATTGATCATAACACGAGTCAGCCATGGTCAGAGTGTCCAACCTCAGTGAAGATGTACTAGGCATGATCTTGCAGGTGAAAACAATGTATAATATTGGTGGCCCGGTGTGGCTATTGTGCGCAATGCCTTGATAAAGTTGGCATGTGCCACTGACCATGGCCACAACTTTTATCAAGTACCTTAAACGGCTATAAATCACAACACGTGTCAGCCACGGTCAGAGTGTCCAAACACAGTGCAAATTTACTGGGCGTGACCTTGCAGGTATAAACATGGTATAATACTGGTGGCTCGGTGTGGCTATTGTGCACAATGCCTTGAAAAAAGTGACATGTGCCACTGAACATGACCACAAATGTATCCAAGTGACTTTTACTTCTATTGATCATAGCACGAGTCAGCCATGGTGAGAGTGTCCAATCATAGTGCAGATGTACTAGGCATGATTTTGCAGGTTTTAAAATGGTAGAATTCTGGTGGCCCGGTGTGGCTATTGTGTGCAATGCCTTGACAAAGTTGCCATGTGCCACTGACCATGACCACAAAGTTTACCAAGTGACTTTAACTTCTACGAATCATAACACGAGTCAGCCACGGTCAGAGTGTCCAATCACAGTGCATATATACTGGGCATGACCTTGCAAGTATAAAAAAGGTAGAATACTTGTGGCTTGGTGTGGCTATTGTGCGCACTGCCTTGACAAATTTGGCATGTGCCACTGACAATGACCACAAATTTATCCAAGTGACTTTTACTTCTATTGATCATAACACGAGTCAGCCACGGTCAGAGTGTCCAATCACAGTGCAAATGTACTAGGCGTGATCTTGCAGGTTCAAACAAGGTAGAATACTGGTGGCTCGGTGTGGCTATTGTGCGCAATGCCATGACAAAATTGGCATGTTCCACTGACCATGACCACAAATGTATCCAAGTGACTTTTACTTGTATTGATCAAAACACAAGTCAGTAACGGTCAGAGTGACCAATCATAGTGCAGATGTACTAGGCATGATCTTGCAAGTGCAAACGAGGTATAATACTTGTGGCTTGGTGTGGCTGTTATGCGCAATGTCTTGACAAAGTTGGCATGTGCCACTGACCATGACCAAAAATGTATCCAAGTGACTTTTATTTCTATTGATCATAATACAAGTCAGCCACGGTCCGAGTGTCCAATCACAGTGCAGATGTACTGGGCATGATCTTGCACTTAAAAACAATGTAGAATACTGGTGGCTTGGTGTGGCTATTGTGCACAATGCCTAGACAAATTTGGCATGTGGCACTGACCTTGACCACAAATGTATCCGGGTGACTTTTACTTCTATTGAGCATAACACAAGTCAGCCACGGTCAGAGTGTCCAATCACATTGCAGATATACCAGGCATGATCTTGGAGATGTAAACAAGGTACAATACCGGTGGCTCGATGTGATTATTGTGCGCAATGCCTTGACAAAGTTGGCATGTGCCACTTACCATGACCACAAAGTTTACCAAGTGACTTTAACTTCTACGACTCATAACACGAGTCAGCCACAATCGGAGTGTCCAATCATCGTGTAGATGGACTAGGCATGATCTTACAGGTTCAGAAAAGGTAAAATGCTGGTGGCTCAGTGTGGCTATTGTGCGCAATGCCTTGACAAAGTTGGCATGTGCTACTGACCATGACCACAAAGTTTACCAAGTGACTCTAACTTCTACGAATCATAACACGAGTCAGCCACAGTCAGAGTGTCCAATCACAGTGGAAATATACTGGGCATGACCATGCAGGTATATAGAGGGTAGAATACTGGTGGTTCGGTGTGGCTATTATGCGCAACGCCTTGACAAAGTTGGCATGTGCCACTGACCATGACCACAAATACATCCACGTATCTTTTACTTCGATTGATCATAACACGAGTCAGCCACGGGAAAATTGTCTGATCATAGTGCAAATGTACTAGGCATGATCTTGCAAGTTCAAACAAGGTAGAATACTCGTGGCTCGGTGTGGCTATTGTGCGCAATGCCTTGACAAAGTTGGCATGTGCCACTGACCATGACCACAATGTTTACCAAGTACATTAGACGGCTATGAATCATAACACGAGTCAGCCACGGTCAGATTGTCCAGTCACAGTGCAGATGTACCGGGCATGGCCTTGCAGGTATAAACAAGGTAGAATACGGGTGGCTCAGTGTGGCTATTGTGTGCAATGCATTGACAAAGTTGGCATGTGCCACTGACCATGACTACAAATGTATCCAAGTGACTTTTACTTCTATTGATCATAATACAAGTCAGCCATGGTCAGAGCGTCCAATCAAAGTGCAGATGTACTAGGCATGATCTTACAGGTACAAACAAGATAGAATACTGGTGGCTCGGTATGGCTATTATGCACAATGCCTAGACAAAGTTGGCATGTGCCACTGACCATAGCCACAACGTTTACCAAGTGACTTTAAGTTCTACGAATCGTAACACGAGTCAGCCATGGTCAGAGTGTCCAATCACAGTACACATCTAATATGCATGACCTTACAGGTATAAACAAGGTAAAAACCGGTGGCTTGGCACGGCTATTGTACGCAATGCCTTGACAAAGTTGGCATGAGCCACTTTCCATGACCACACGTTTACCGAGTACCTTAAACAGCTTTGAATCATAACACGAGTCAGCCACGATCAGAGTGTCCAATCACAGTGCAGATATACTGGGCATGACCTTGAAGGTATAAACAATGTAGAATACCTGTGGCTCGGTTTGGCTATTGTGTACAATGCATTCACAAAGTTGGCATGTGCCACTGACCATGACCACAAATGTATCCAAGTGACTTTTACTTCTATTGATCATAACACAAAAATCCATGGTTAGAGTGTCCAATCACAGTGCACATGTACTAGGCATGATCTTGCAGGTGCAAACAAGGTATAATACTGTTGGCTCGTTGTGGTTATTGTGCGCAATGCGAAGACAAAGTTGGCATGTGCCACTGACCATGACCACAGATGTATCCGAGTGACTTTTACTTCTATTGATCATAACACGAGTCAGCCATGGTCAGAGTGTCCAATCACAGTGCAGATGTACTAGGCATGATCTTGCAGGTTCAAACAAGGTAGAATATTGGTGGCTCTGTGTGGCTATTCTGCGCAATGCCTTGACAAAGTTGGTATGTGCCACTGACCATGACCAGAAAGTTTACCAAGTACCTTAAACGGCTATGAATCATAACACGATTCAGCCACGGTCAGAGTCCCCAATCACAGTGCAGATATACTAAGCATGATCTTGCAAGTACAAACAAGGTAGAATAATGGTGGCTCGGTGTGGCTATTGTGCGCAATGCCTTGACAAAGCCGGCATGTGGCACTGACCATGACCACAAATGTATCCAAGTGACTTTTACTTCTATTGACCATAACACGAGTCAGCCATGGTCAGAGTCTCCAATCACAGTGCAAATGTACTAGGCATGATATTGCAGGTGCAAACAAGGTAGAATACTGGTGGCTCGGTGTGGCTATTGTGTGCAATGCCTTGACAAAGTTGGCATGTGCCACTGACCATGGCTACAAAGTTTACCACATGACTTTAACTTCTACGAATCGTAACACGAGTCAGCCACAGTCAGAGTGCCCAATCATAGTGCACATCTAATATGCATGAGAGTACAGGTATAGACAAGGTAAAAAACCGGTGGCTTGGCACGGCTATTTTGCGTAATGCCTTGACAAAGTTGGCATGTTCCAATGACCATGACCACAATGTTTACGAAGTACCTTAAACGGCTATGAGTCATAACACGAGTCAGCCACGGTCAGAGTGTCCAATCACAGTGCATGTGAACTATGCATGATCTTGCAGGTGCAATCAAGGTAGAATACAGGTGGCTCGGTGTGGCTGTTGTGCGTAATGCCTTGACAAAGTTGGCATGTGCCACTCACCATGACCACAATGTTTACCAAGTGACTTTAACTTATACAAATCGTAACACGAGTTAGCCACAGTCAGAGTGCCCAATCACAGCTTAGATGTACTAGGCATGACCTTGCAGGTACAAACAAGGTCAAAAACCGGTGGCTTGGCACGGCTACTGTGCGCAATACCTTGACAAAGTTGGCATGTCCCACTGACCATGACCACCAAGTCTACCAAGTACCTTAAACGACTATGAATCTGAACACGAGTCAGCCACAGTCGGAGTGTCCAATCACATAAAAGGTATACTAGGCATGACCTTGCAGGTACAAACAAGGTAGAATACTGGTAATGGTGTGACTATTGTGCGCAATGCCTTGACATAGTTGGCATGTGCCACTGACCATGACCACAAATGTATCCAAGTGACCTTTACTTCTACTGATCATAACACAAGTCAGCCACGGTCAGAGTGTCTTATCACAGTGCAGATGTACTAGGCATGATCTTTCAGGTGCAAACAAGATAGACAACTGGTGGCTCGGTGAGGCTATTGTGTGCAATGCCTTGACAAAGTTGGCATGTGCCACTGACCATGACCACATAGTTTACCAAGTGACTTTAACTTCTATGAATTGTAACACGAGTCAGCCACGGTCAGAGTGCCCAATGACATTGCACATGTAATATGCATGACCTTGCAGGTATAAACAAGGTAAAAACCCGGTGGCTTGGCACGGCTCTTGTATGCAATGCCTTGACAAAGTTGGCATGTGCCACTGACCATGACCACAAAGTTTAACAAGTACCATAAACGGCTATGAATCATAACACGAGTCAGCCACAATCAGAGTGTCCAATCACTATGCCAATATACTGGGCATGACCTTGAAGGTATAACCACGGTAGAATACTGGTGGCTCGGTGTGGCTATTGTGCGCAATGTCTTGACAAAGTTGGCATGTGCCACTGACCATGCCCACAAATGTATCCAAGTGACTTTTACTTCCACTGATCATAACACGAGTTAGCCACGGTGAGAGTGTCCAATCATAGTGCAGATATACTAGGCATGATCTTGCAGGTGCAAACAAGGTAGAATACTGGTGGCTCGGTGTTGCTATTGTGCGTAATGCCTTGACAAAGTTGGCATGTGCCACTGATCATGACCACAATGTTTACCAAGTGACTTTAACTTATACGAATCGTAACACGAGTCACCCACAGTCAGAGTGCCCAATCACAGTTCAGATGTACTAGGCATGACCTTCCATGTATAAACAAGGTCACAAACCGGTGGCTTCGCACGGCTACTGTGCGCAATGCCTTTACAAAGTAAGCATGTGCCACTGACCATGACCACAAAGTCTACCAAGTACCTTAAACGGCTATGCATCTTAATACTGCCACGGTCAGAGTGTCCAATCATAGTGAAGATATACTGGACATGACCTTGCAGGTACAAACAAGGGAAAATACTGGTAACGGTGTGACTACTGTGCGCAATGCCTTGACAAAGTTGGCATGTGCCATTGACCATGACCACAAGTGTATCTAAGTGACTTTTACTTCTACTGATTATAACACAAGTCAGCCACGGCCAGAGTGTCCAATCCCATTACAGATGTACTAGGCATGATCTTGCAGGTGTAAACAAGGTAGAATACTAGTGGCTCGGTGTGGCTATTGTGCGCAATGCCTCGACAAAGTTGGCATGTGCCTCTGACCATGACCACGTAGTTTACCAAGTGACTTTTGTTAGAAATAAAGCCTTGACAAGAGAAGAAAGTATCTCGGTCTCAATAACGGTTCCAGTCCCATGACTGAACCACCTTGCCCAACGGCTCTCCGGTCGCTCGACCGTTCAGACCCTTCGAATAAGTCATCCCCTAATAAAATGATACCTGTCACCCGCGTCCGGCTAGCAGAAAAAAGCCGTTGCTTTGCTCATTTGTCCTGTTCTGTCCTATTTATACCAAGGATGTTCATTCCCTCAAGTTAACCACAATAGTTCTATTCATCCTATCCCCCTTTGGTTCTGCGGCTCCGCCGCCGTGTCTTCGCTCTGCTCGCCTATCCCGTCCATTGCCTTCACCCACCACTGTCTCCTTACGGCTCTTCTCTTTGCCACCCCTAACCTTTGGCTTCCGACGCCTTCCTTGCTTCGCTCTCAAGTTCTCTCACCTGCACTCGGTCTATCTCGGAGCTCCACTGCCTCGCGTCCTCGTGCGACTCTGCGACTAACTCCTTGGGCTGGCTCTTACCGCTCAGCTTCCGTCACTTCACTATGTTACGTCAGCTTGCTTCATAGCTTCTTCTTGCTTTAGCTCATGCAGTCCTCGCTCATTGCATTCGTCTTACATGGTATTAGAGCTTCCGAGGACATCACCTGGTACCTCGTGACCAAGTCATCGCTCTACTGCCTCCATTGCGTCCCCTCTCAAATCTACACCTCCCCATCGCCGTCACTGCCACTTCGCGCTCCTCCGCTTCATTAGCAGCTAACATCAGCAGCACCGATTGAAGTGCTCCTCGCGCTGAACCAACGCCTTGTCATCCTCAGAAAGCCCTGCGCTCATTCCGTACCAGTGGCCAACAAATTTGTGACGTGTCGTTAACAACAGCTGCAAGCAGCTCCCAAGCCACCGCTTGCCGTCAACTTCTTGGAAGCTTCCCTGTCGCTCGTCTCCTACTACCTCTCTTCTCGTCAACCTTGTAAGCACCTCCGCTCTCCTCCTCTCCCCTCATCGGCCTTGTCTGCACCATCTGCCCATGCAAAATCAGTCTCCTCGCACTCGTTGTGCCACATGGCATCCTCGCACCGCCGTCTCGCATCGTCAGCAGCAGTAGTGCAATGCCCGCCACCAGGACATCGGATACCACCATTCTTCCTGCTCGCATTGCGAGTCAACTGGGGAACAAGCCGTCACTCTCCTAACATCAGCGGACTGGAACCTCTGCTCGCCGTATGACTCCATTTGCTGCAATCAGTCTCCTATAGCCAACATGATATCAGACACCGCTAGTCTTCCTGCCCCTTGGTCTCGGGCCAACTGGGAAACAAGCCATACCTCTCTTCAAAGCAGAGCACCTGGTTGCCTCATCTGGCCGCCATCCTCTCCCTGCCGCAACCTCCATCTTCTGCATCCGTCACGTGCGCATCACCTCCACCAGCCTTCCCTTCTTCACATCATCACCGTCTGTCCTCCGTCCTCCTCATCATCTATCTTCCTTGAGCTGCTCTCAGCATCATCCGCGCCGCCTTCTCATCAGTCTTCCTCAGCCTTCGTCATCAGCGCACGTGGTTTCGCCCCTGCGCCCACTCAGCCATCAGCTGCCTCTAATCCCGTCTCCGCATCATCAGCTCGGCACAAGGATCCGCCCGGTCACATAGCCCGCTTCGTGACGACCTGCGCCCACGCCAAAAATTTCTGCAGCATACGTGGTTCTGCCCCTGCTCCGACTTCTTTTTCATCAGCATCTGCCCCTCGTCGTCCGCATCTGGGACTAGCACAAGGATCTGCACGAGCTAGGTGCCCACTCCGCAGCAACCTGCACCCACGCCGGCAGCAGATTTCTCGCGGTGCGTTGGCACCTGCCTTCCCCTTGCCGCATTCTACCAACTCTATTTCAGCAGCGCACGAGGTCTCGTCCCTGCGTCCACTCCTCTTTTATCAGCCTTTGCCTCCTCATCATCAGCATTTGCCACCAGCACAAGGATCTGCACGAGCTAACTGCCCGCTTTGCAGCAGCCTGCACCCACGCCAGAAAAAGATTTATTGCGGCGCGTTGGCTCATGCCCTCCCGTTGCCGCATTCTACTCCTCTACCTCGCAGTGCACGTGGTTTCGCCCTTGCGCCCACCCCGTCAATTATCGGGCTGTCATCCACTTTTGCTTTTTTCGCTCAGCACAAGGATCCGCCTGGTCGCATCACCCGCTCCGCGACGACATGCTCCCATGCCGAAACTTCCACAAGTCGGATTTGCCCCATTCCACCATCCTCTTCCTCCGTCATCATTGATCTGCAACATCAGGTCCATCGCATCACCATGAACCCTCCTACAAAATCTGATTGTCCTCAAATTCCTGGTTGTCCCCTCTTCAACACTTCTCCTCCTCGATGGAAGAGCAACGACGCACCATCCTGTTTTAAAATGAATTTGCCTCCCTAACCGACAATACTTCTCCACTATGCTTCGCACCTGATGGGAGGCATAACTTTGAGCGATGGCGCTGCCAACTGCGTCGTGAAATCGCCACCCTGGACATGTATGGATACAATCTCCTTGACGTGATATGAAATGTTGGAAGCAGAGAAGCCCGCAGAACCGCACGAGGAAGAAAGGAGTATGGCATTGCCCAAACTCAATTGTGATGACTTCTCTATAGGAGCACTTACGATGAATTCCACCCTCTCATTGCAGCACATCGTCATCAAGCTGCCTTCCGGACCATCCACGCCCTTAGGGATTACTGTTCAAGTGGAGGAGCAGAATCCCCTGATCCTCATCCGGCTGCACTTGACCCTCATCCATACAATGAACTTCTGGAGGAACGACGATTCCAGTTGCAACCCTTCATCCAAGATCAGAGGAGAATGGAGGACGAAGCAGAACTTCGAGCCATCGAAGAACGGCCTCGCACTCCCGAATCTCCCACATCCTCCAATGGGGTGGAATAGTGGGAGCGCCACTATCCCTGATCTGCCTCTTGCTCTCTTACCTCTTGTCAAGATTCAAGGGAGGTGTCATAAATGAAGCATTGACAAGAGAAAAAAATATCTCGGTCTCAATAACGGTTCAATTCCCATGACTGAACCACCTTGCCCAACGGCTCTCCGATCGCTCGACCGTTCAGACCCTTCGGACAAGTCATCCCCTAATAAAGTGACACCTGTCACCCGCGCCCGGGTAGCAGAAAGAAGCCGTTGTTTTGCTCATTTGTCCTATTCTGTCCTTTTTATACCAAGGATGTTCATTCCCTCGAGTTAACCATAACCGTTCTATTCATCCTGTTCCCCTTTGGTTCTACGGCTTCGCCGTCGTGTCTTCGCTCTGCTCGCCTCTTGCGTCCATTGCCTTCACCCTCCACTGTCTCCTCACGGCTATTCGCTTCGCCACCCTTAACCTTTCGCTTTCGACGCCTTCCTTGCTTTGCTGTGAAGTTCTCTCATCTGCGCTCGGTCTACCACGGAGCTCCAGTGCCTCGCGTCCTCTTGCGACTCGGTCACTAAATCCATGGGCCTTCTCTCACCGCTTTGCTTCCGTCACTTCACTACGTTACGTCCGCTTGCTTCATTGCCTCTGCTTGCCCTTGCTCCTGCTGACCTCGCTCATTGCATTCTTCTGACAACTTTAACTTCTAGGAATTGTAACACGAGTTAGCCACGGTAAGAGTACCCAATGACATTGAACATCTAATATGCATGACCTTGCAGGTATAAACAAGGTAAACAACCGGTGGCTTGGCACGGCTATTGTATGTAATGCCTTGACAACGTTGGCATGTCCCACTGACCATGATCACAAAGTTTACCAAGTACCTTAATCAGCTATGAATCATAACACGAGTCAGCCACAGTCGGAGTGTCCAATCACGGTGCAAATATACTGGGCATGACCTTGCAGGTATAAACAAGGTAGAATACTGGTGGCTCGGTGTGGCTATTGTGCGCAATGCCTTGACAAAGTTGGCATGTGCCAGTGACCATGACCACAAATGTACCCAAGTGACTTTTACTTCTATTGATCATAACACGGGTCAGCCACGGTGAGAGTGTCCAATCCAAGTGCAGATCTACTAGGAATGATCTTGCAGGTGCAAACAAGGTAGAATACTGATGGCTCGGTGTGGCTATTGTGCGCAATGCCTTGATAAAGTTGGCATGTGCCACTGACCATGACCACAAAGTTGACCAAGTGACTTTATCTTCTACAAATCGTAACACGAGTCAGCCACAGTCAGAGTGCCAAATCACAGCTCACATCTAATATGCATGATCTTGCAAGTATAAACAAGGTAAAAACCGGTGGCTTGGTACGGCTAGTGTGCGCAATGTCTTGACAAAGTTGGTATGTGCCACTGACCATGACCACAAAGTTTACCAAGTACATTGAACGGCTACGAATCATAACACGAGTCAGCCATGGTCAGGGTATCGAATCATAGTGCAGATATATTGGACATGACCTTGCCGGTATGAACAATGTAGAATAGTGGTGGCTCGGTGTGGATATTGTGCGCAATGCCTTGACAAAGTTGGTATGTGCCGCTGACGATGACCACGAATGTATCCAAGTGACTTTTACTTATATTGATCATAACACGAGTCAGCCACGGTCAGAGTGTCCAATCACAGTGCAGATGTATTAGGCATGATCTTGCAGGTACAAACAAGGCAGAATACCGGTGGCTCGGTGTGGCTATTGTGCGTAATGCCTTGACAAAGTTGGCATGTGCCACTGACCATGACCACAAAGTTTACCAAGTACCTTAAATGGTTATGAATCATAACACGAGTGAGCCACGGTTGGAGTGTCCAATCACAGTGCAAATGTACTAGGCATGATCTTGCATGTACAAACAAGGTAGAGTATTGGTGGCTCGGTGTGGCTATTGTGTGCAATGCTCTGACAAGGTTGGCACGTGCACTGACCATAACCACGAAGTTTACCAATGGACTTTAACTTCTACCAATCATAACACAAGTCAGCCACGGTCAGAGTACCCAATCACAGTACACATATAATATGCATGACCTTGCAGGTATAAACAGGGTAAAAACCGGTATCTTGGCACGGCTATTGTGCGCAATGCCTTGACAAAGTTGGCATGTGCCACTGACCATGACCACAAAGTTTTCCAAGTACCTTAAAGGGCTATGAGTCATAACACGAGTCAGCCACAGTCAGATTGTCCATTCACAATGCACATATAATGGGCATGACCTTGCAGGTATAAACAAAGTAGAATACTGGTGGCTCGGTGTGGCTACTGTGCGAATGCCTTGACAAAGTTGGCATGTGCCACTAACCATGACCACAAATGTATCCAGGTGACTTTTACTTCTATTGATCATAACACAAGTCTGCAACGGTCAGAGTGTCCAATCACAGTGCAGATGTACTAGGCATGATCTTACAGGTTCAAAATAGGTATAATATTGGTGGCTCGGTGTGCGAATGTGCGCAATGCCTTGACAAAGTTTGCATGTGCCACTGACCACGACCACAAAGTTTACCAAGTGACTTTAACTTCTAAGAATCGTAACATGAATCAGCCACAGTCAGACTGCCCTGTCAGAAATGTGACTCCAACAAGGTGCTCTTCACCCCTCGGATAATCCGAGCTCTCGATCTTGGTTCAGGTTCCGCAGCGAACCTCCTCGGCAACGGCTGGTTGGCCACGACCGTTCCACCAGAGTCGAGCCGCCTCTAATAAGCGACCACGTTGCCACGCGACCGGCTAGCGGAAAGAAGCCGTTAATACTAGTTTTGTCCTGTTTTGCTGTATATACGGAGGATGTTCATTCTCTTCCTAGTTTAACGAGAACAGTTTTACTCATCCTATTCCCCTTTGGTTCCGCGGCTTTGCCGCCGTGTCTTCGCTCTGCTCGTTCCTTGCATTCTTTGTCTTTGCCAGCCCCTCTCAATGCTTTGCTCCGTCACTCTTGCTCCTTCGCTCTGCTCTCACTTCGCCAACCATCACTCATCTCGCCAGATCTCTCTCTCACATCAACCTGTCTACCTCAGCTACCTCGCGTCCAGGCCTCTATCAGCTTCCGCAACTAACTCCTCGGACCGCTCTCGCCTACGTCACTCTACTGACGTACGCTTGCATGTCCTGACGCTCCTGCCTGCTTCTGCTGCTGCTATTCTTGCATCTGCATTCTTCTGACATGGTATCAGAGCTTCAGGCAACATCACTTGGAGTCCCGTGACCGAGTCATCGCTCTGCCGTCATCCTTGCTTCATTACTTCCACTCGTATTCTCCTGCCGCCGCTACCATCGTCCCGCGCCTCGCCGTTTTGCCAGCAGCTGACATCAGCAGCTCTGCCTGACGAGTTATCCGTACTGCAGAAACGCCTTGCATCCATTTCTGCGCCCGTGGCCAACAATCCGTGACTTGTCGCCCACATCAGTCGTAAGCAACTCTCGAGCCACCACTTTCCGTCAACTACCAAGAAGCTTCCTACTGTCTGCCATCCACTAGCCCTCATTGCATCTGCATCTGCAAGCATCTCCTCCTCTTCTATCTCGCTTCATCAGCTTCATCTGCCACTGCTTCGCCGTCATCCTGAGCCCGCCTGCATCCATCACCTCGAGCCTTCTTCTCGCATCGCCTTCTCGCCTCGTCAGCAGCTGCAGCCAGAACTTCCGCCGTCAAGATATCGGACACCACCAGTCTTCCTCCTCCCATTCCGAGCTAACTAGGGAACAAGCCGTAACTCTCCTGGAATCAGCGGTCTAGTGCTTCTGCCCGCTGCCTGGCTCCCTCTACCGCAATCAACCTCTTCCAGTTGACAAGACATCAGATACCACCAGTCTTCCTGCTCTCACTTCCGAGCCAATTGGGGAACAAGCCGTCACTGTCCTTAAAGCAAACGAAGTGGTTGTGTTGCTCCACCTCCCTGCCTTATCGCCTGTCGTCGCACCTCCCTCCACCTGCATCGATCTCTATCTCTCCTCTTCAGCTTCATCGTCAGTCTTCTGCCTTCACTCCTCGCGTCATCCTCATCTGCTGCCATCAGTCTCTCCTCCTCCTCCTTGCTCCAGTCTCCTCAGCTCTATCAGCCGCCCGTTCCTGTCTCATTTATCCGTCTCCCTCCTTCATCAACATCATTCGAGCCGCCTTCTCGCATCACCTCCTCGCCTTGTCAACAGCTGCAACCAAAACTACCGCCGCCAGGATATTGGACACCACCAGTCTTCTTGCTCCCACTTCCGAGCCAACTGGGGAACAAGTCGTCATAAATGTGAATCAGAAATCAGAATCCAACTAGTCCACAAGCACCTGCGGAAACTCAGAACTCTCGAACACCGGTTCACCTTTGGGTCGAACCAACTCGGTGATCAGCACTAGCTGTTGACGGTCTCCAACCGACCAAACAGGCATCTGACTGAGGGATCCCCTAATAAGCGACACCCATCGCAAGCGCGTCCGGCTAGCGCACAAGAAGCTGTTGCATCTCTATTTGTCATGTTCTGTTTGTATATAATGAGGATGTTCATTCCCTCAATAATTAACCAGAACAGTTCTCCTCATCCTGTTCCCCTTTGGTTCCGCGGCTTCGCCGCCGTGTCTTCGCTCTGCTCGTCCCTCACACTTTCTGTCTACGCCAACTCTCAACGCTTCGCTCCGTCACTCGCGCTCCTTCGCTCAGCTCTCATACTCCACCAACCATCACTCACCTCGCCAGCACTCTCTCTCATATCAACCTGTCCACCCTGGTTACCTCGCGTCTCAGCCTCTATCAGCTCCCGCGACTAACTCCTCGGACCGCTCTTGCCTACGTCACTTTGCTGACGTACGCTTACATGTCCTAATGCTTCTGCTTGCTTCTGCTGCCGCCGTCCTCGTGTCTGCATTCTTCTGACATGGTATCAGAGCATCAGGCAACATCACCTTGTGCCCCGTAACTACGTCGTCGCTCTGCCGTCATCTTCCGGTCATCGCTTTCTCCCGCAATCCACTGCCGCCGCTACCGACGTCCCGCACCGCGCCGCTTCGCCAGCAGCTGACATCAGCAGCTCTGCCTGACGAGTTCTCCGCACTGAATAAACGCCTTGTCATCCCAAGAAAGCCCTGCACCCATCTCCGCGCCTGTAGCCAACAACCGGTGACTTGTCGCCCACATCAGCTGCAAGCAACTCTCGAGCCACCACCTGCCTTCAACTACCAAGAATCTTCCTGCCGCTTGCTAACTGCTACCACTCATCGCATATGCCTCCGCAAGCATCTTCTCCTCTTTCATCTTACCTTATGAGCCTCATCTGCCCCTCCTCACCGTCATCCTCAGGCTGCCCGCGTCCATCATCTTGAACCGGTCTCTCACATTGCCTCCACGCCTCGTCAACAGCTGCAGCCAAAACTGCCACCGTCAGGATATCAGACACCACCAGCCTTCCTGCTCCCACTTCCGAGCCAACTGGGGAACAAACTGTCACTCTCCTCACATCAGCGGTTTAGTGGATCTACCCGCTACCTGACTCCTTCTGCCGCAACCAACTTCTTCAGCTGATAGGACATCGGACACCACCAGTCTTCCTGCTCGCATTCCCGAGCCAACTGGGGAACAAGCCGTCACTCTCCTGAAAGCACAAGAAGTGGTTGTGTCTCTCCATGTCCTTGCCGCGACGCGTCTCATTGTATCTTCCTCTGTCTGCATCGCTCCTCTCCTCTTCAGCATCATCATTAGTCTTCTTCCTTCGCCCCTCGCATCATCCTCATTTGCTGCAATCAGTCCCTCCTCCTTCTCCTCGTTCCCGCCTCGGAAGCTCCTTCAGCCTCCCGTTCCGGCCCCATCTCCGTCTTTCTCCGTCATCAACATCATCTAAGCCGCTTTTACGTCCATCATCCTTATCAGCATCGTCTCTTTGCGCACGTGGTTTTGCCCCTGCGCCCACTCATTAATCAATCATTTCCTCCGCTTCTGCATCGCTTTCAGCTCGGCACAAGGATCCGCCCGGTCGCATTGCCTTTTTCCGCAACGACCTGCGCCCACGCGGAAACTTCCTCAGCGTACGGGATTTGCCCATGCGCCCACTCCATCATCATCAGCTTCCGCTTCAGCAATCATCAAAAGCATCTGTAGCCAGGAAAAGGATCTGAACGAGCTAGCTGCCAGCTTCGCAGTAGCCCGCACCCACGCCGGCAGCAGATTTCTCGCGGTGCGTTGGCACCTGCCTTCCCCTTGCCGCATCCTACTCCCCTATTTCAAATCGTGCACGTGGTTTCGTCCCTGCGCCCACTCCATCATCCATCGTTTCTCCGCCATCATCCGCTTCCGCTCCGCTTGGCACAAGGATCCGCCCGGTCGCATCGCCCATTCCACGACGACCTACGCCCACGCCGAAAAAAAGCTGTTGCACGCGTGGTCTTGCCCCTGCGCCCAATCCATCGTCCATCGTTCCTCCGCAATCATGTGCTTCTGCTCCACTCAGCACAAGGATCCGCCCGGTCGCACTGTGACGACCCGCGCCCACGTCAAAACCATCGCCATGCGTACGTGATCTCGCCCCTGCGTCATTCAGCCTTCCTCCTCCAACATCAATCTTTATCGTCAACACTCGTCATCATGTCTCGAAGAAAGCGTCAACAACTTGCTTCAAGCATACCAGTTCATGCCAAAGACGGATCCAATATCATTTCCTAGGAAGACAACATTCTTGTCCTGGCTCAAACATGGTGGTTCGAACAATTCAACGGCGCATCACTTCTTCTCGGCCGCTACGAATCCAACTTCCTTCCAACACCACGGACCCTTGAATACCAGACTTCACTTGTCAACCTAGCCCATCGTCTCCGACCCTTCCTTTCTATCGGCTACGACTCTCATCTCTCATTCCTCCGTACGGGACCTCTCCGTTGGCACCGCATTCCGCAACAAGCATGGTGGCGACACTGGATTCGAACGGCATGTCAATATACCACCTCCCTACCAACCCTTGTCGGAAGATCAATTATGCTGCCCTCTGAGGAAGAGGACCCCACCTCACTCCTCGCAACCCGCTGGGTATCACAAGTGTATGAGGCCTTCTTCTCATACTTTCTATTTGGATTCGGTATCACTGACACACCCCTAGGGAGACAGTTCTACTTGGGAAATGCTCCAACTCCTGCTGCACAGCATGAAGAATACAGACAAGCAAATCAGGCAGTACGAGCAATACTGAGAGAAGTCATGCATCCCAGTCGACAACCTCTCACCCAAGTCTACCCCAACGACCTCAGTACTATGTGGTCCCACTTGCTCCTGACTTGTGGAGTTCCCAGGGCCACACACCAAGAACAAAGTGTCTGTCACACATGGTAGTTGGATTATGGGGGGATGTCAGAAATGAGAATCCAACTAGTCCACACGCATCTGCGGAAACTGAAAACTCTCGAACACCGGTTCACCTTCGGGTCGAACCAACTCGGTGATCAACACTAGCCGTTGACGGCCTCCAACCGACCAAACGGGCATCTGAGCGAGGGATCCCCTAATAAGCGACACCGACCGTAAGCACGTCCGGCTAAAGCACAAGAAGCTGTTGCTTGTCTATTTTTCCTGTTCTGCTTGTATATAATGAGGATGTTCATTCCCTCGATAATTTACTAGAACAGTTCTCCTCATGCTGTTCCCATTTGGTTCCGCGGCTTCCCCACCGTGTCTTCGCTCTGCTCGTCCCTCGCACTTTTTGTCTTCGCCAACTCTCAACGCTTCGCTCCGTCACTCTCGCTCCTTCGCTCAGCTCTCATACTCCGCCAACCATCACTCACCTCGAGTGCCCACTCACAGGTCAGATGTACTAGGCATGACCTTGCAGGTATAAACTACATAAAAAACCGGTGGCTTGGCACGGCTATTGTGCGCAATGTCTTGACAAAGTTGGCATGTGCCACTGACCATGACCACAAATGTATCCAAGTGACTTTTACTTATATTGATCATAACACGAGTCAACCACAGTCAGAGTGTCCAATCACAGTGCCGATGTACTATGCATGATCTTGCAGGTGCAAACAAGGTAGAATAACGGTGGCTCGATGTGGCTATTGTGCGCAATGCCTTGACAAAGTTGGCACGTGCCACTGCCCATGACCACAAAGTTTACCAAGTGACATTAACTTCTACGAAGTGTAACACAAGTCAGCCATAGTCAGAGTGCCCAATCACAGCTCAGATGTACTAGGCATGACCTTGCAGGTACAAACAAGGTCAAAAACCGGTGGCTTGGCATGGCTATTCTACGCAATTCCTTGACAAAGTTGGCATGTGCCACTGACCATGACCACAAAGTTTACCAAGTGACTTTAACTTCTATAGATCATAACACGACTCAGCAACGGTCAGAGTACCCAATCACAGTGTACATGTAATATGCATGACCTTGAAGGTATAAACAGGGTAAAAAACCAGTGTCTTGCCACGGCTATTGTGCGTAATGCCTTGACAAAGTTGGCATGTGCCATTGACCATGACCACAAAGGATTACAAAGTGAATTTAACTAATACGGATCATAACACGAGTCAGCCACAGTCACAGTGCCCAATCACAATTCAGGTGTACTGGGTATGACCTTGCATGAATAAACTACGTAAAAAACCGGTGGCTTGGCACGGCTAATGTGCGCAATGCTTTGAGAAAGTTGGCATGTGCCACTGACCATGACCACAACGTTTGCCAAGTGACTTTAACTTCTGCGAATCGTAACACGAGTCAACCACGGTCAGAGTGCCCACTCACATTGCACATGTAATATACATGACCTTGCAGGTATGAACAAGGTAAAAAACCGGTGGCTTGGCATGGATATTGTGCGCTTTGTCTTGCGCACAATAGCCAAGCCAAGCCACCGGTTTTTTACCTTGTTTATACCTGCAAGGCCATGCCTAGTACGTCTCAATTGTGATTGGGCACTCTAACTATGGCTGACTCGTGTTATGATTCGCAAAAGTTAAAGTCACTTTGTAAACTTTTTTGTCATGGTCAATGGCACATGCCAACTTTGTCAAGGCATTGCGCAAAATAGCCGTGCCAAGAAACTGCTTTTTTACCCTGATTATATCTTCAAGGTCATGCATATTAGATGTGCACTGGGATTGGGTTCTCTGACTCTGGCTGACTCGTGTTATGATTCATAGAAGTTAAAGTCACTCAGTAAACTTTGTGGTCATGGTCAGTGGCACATGCCAACTTTGTCAAGGCATTGCGCACAATAGCCACACCGAGCCACCAGTATCCTACCTTGTTTGCACTTGCAAGATCATGCCTAGTACACCTGCACTGTGATTGGACACTCTGACTGTGGTTGACTCGTGTTATGATCAATAGAAGTAAAAGTCACTTGGATACATTTGTGGTCATGGTCAGTGGCACATGCCAACTTAATCAAGGCATTGCGCACAATAGCCACACCGAGCCACCGGTATTCTACCTTGTTCATACCTGCAAGGTCATGCGTAGTATATCTGCACTGTGATTGTACACTCTCACTGTGGCTGAAACGTGTTATGATTCATAGCCCTTTAAGGTACTTGGTAAACTTTGTGGTCATGGTCAGTGGCACATGCCAACTTTGTCAAAGCATTGCGCATAATATCCATGCCAAGCCACCGGTTTTTTACCTTGCTCATACCTGCAAGGTCATGCATATTAGATGTGCAATGTGAGTGGGCACTCTCACCGTGGCTGACTCGTGGTCCGATTCGCAGAAGTTAAAGTCACTTGGCACACGTTGTGGTCATGGTCAATGGCACATGCCAACTTTCTCAAAGCATTGCGCACATTATCCGTGCAAAGCCACCGGTTTTTTATGTAGTTTTTACATGCAAGGTCATACCCAGTACATCTGAATTGTGATTGGGCACTCTGACTGTGGCTCACTCGTGTTATGATCCGTAGAAGTTAAAGTCACTTGGTAAACCTTTGTGGTCTTGGTCAATGGCACATGCCAACTTTGTCAAGGCATTGCGCACAATAGTCGTGCCAAGACACCGGTTTTTTACCCTTTTTATACCTCCAAGGTCATGCATATTAGATGTACACTGTGATTGGGTACTCTGACCGTTGCTGAGTCGTGCTATGATTCGTAGAAGTTAAAGTCACTTCGTAAACTTTGTGGTCATGGTCAGTGGCACATGCCAACTTTGTCAAGGAATTGCGCAGAATAGCCATGCCAAGCCACTAGTTTTTGACCTTGTTTGTACCTGCAAGGTCATGCCTAGTACATCTGAGCTGTGATTGGGCACTCTGACTATGGCTGACTTGTGTTACACTTCGTAGAAGTTAATGTCACTTGGTAAAATTTGTGGTCATGGGCAGTGGCACATGCCAACATTGTCAAGGCATTGCGCACAATAGCCTTACCGAGCCACCAGTATTCTACCTTGTTTGCATGTGCAAGATCACGCCTAGTACATCGGCACTGTGATTGGACACTCTGACCGTGGTTGACTCATGTTATGATCAATATAAGTAAAAGTCACTTGGATACATTTGTGGTCATGGTCAGTGGCACATGCCAACTTTGTCAAGACATTGCGCACAATATCCGTGCCAAGCCACCGGTTTTTTCCGTAGTTTATATCTGCAAGGTCATGCCTAGTACATCTGACCTGTGAGTGGGCACTCGAGGTGAGTGATGGTTGGCAGAGTATGAGAGCTGAGCGAAGGAGCGAGAGTGACGGAGCGAAGCGTTGAGAGTTGGCGAAGACAGAAAGTGCGAGAGACGAGCAGAGCGAAAACACGACGGTGAAGCCGCGGAACCAAAGGGGAATAGGATGAGGATAACTGTTCTGGTAAATTATTGAGGGAAAGAACATCCTCATTATATACAAGCAGAACAGGAAAAATAGAGAAGCAACGGCTTCTTGTGCACTAGCCGGACGCGCTTGCGATGGGTGTCGCTTATTAGGGGATCCCTCGCTCAGATGCCCGTTTGGTCGGTTGGAGACCGTCAACGGCAAGTGCTGATCACCGAGTTGGTTCGACCCGAAGGTGAACCGGTGTTCGAGAGTTTTCAGTTTCCGCAGGTGCTTGTGGACTAGTTGGATTCTCATTTCTGACATCCCCCCATAATCCAACTACCATGTGTGACAGAAACTTTGTTCTTGGTGTGTGGCCGTGGGAACTCCACAAGTCAGGAGCAAGTGGGACCACATAGTGCTGAGGTCGTTGGGGTAGACTTGGGTGAGAGGTTGTCGACTGGGATGCATGACTTCTCTCAGTCTTGCTCGTACTGCCTGATTTGCTTGTCTGTATCCTTCTTGCTGTGCAGCAGGAGTTGGAGCATTTCCCAAGTAGAACTGTCTCCCTAGGGGTGTGTCAGTGACACCGAATCCAAAGAGAACGTATGGGAAGAAGGCCTCATACACTTGTGATACCCAGTGGGTTGCGAGGAGTGTGGTGGGGTTCTCTTCCTCAAAGGGCAGCATAATTGATCTTCCGACAAGGGTTGGTAGGGAGGTGGTATATTGACATGCCGTTCGAATCCAGTGTCGCCACCATGCTTGTTGCAGAATGCGGTACCAGAGGAGAGGTCCCGTACGGAGGAATGAGAGGTGAGAGTCGTAGCCGATAGAAAGGAAGGGTCGGAGACGATGGGCTAGGTTGACAAGTGAATTCTGGTATTCAAGGGTCCATGGTGTTCAAAGGTAGTTGGAGTTGAAGCGGCCGAGAAGAAGTGACGCGCCGTTGAATTGTTCGAACCACCATGTTTGAGCCAGGACAATTATATTGTCTGCCCAGAAAATGATAATGGATCCGTCTTCGGCAAGAACTGGTACGCTTGAAGCAAGTTGCTGACGCTGTCTTCGAGACATGATGACGAGTGTTGATGATAAAGATTGATGTTGGAGGAGGAAGGCTGAATGACGCAGGGGCGAGATCACGTACGCATGGCGATGGTTTTGACGTGGGCGCGGGTCGTCACAGTGCGACCGGGCGGATCTTTGTGCTGAGTGGAGCAGAAGCACATGATTGCGGAGGAACGATGGACGATGGAGTGGGCGCACGGACAAGACCACATGTGTAACAGCTATTCTTCGGCGTGGGCGCAGGTCGTCGCGGAATGGGCGACGCGACCGGGCGGATCCTTGTGCCGAGCGGAGCGGAAGCGGATGATGGCGGAGAAACGATGGATGATGGAGTGGGCGCAGGGACAAAACCACGTGCGCGATTTGAAATAGGGGAGTAGGATGCGGCAAGGGGAAGGCAGGTGCCAACGCGCGGTGAGAAATCTGCAGCCGGCCAGGGTGCAGGCTACTACGAAGCGGGCATCTAGCTCGTGCAGATCCTTTTACTGGCTACAGATGCTGATGATGATTGCTGAAGCGGAAGCTGATGATGATGGAGTGGGCGAAGGGGAGAACCCCGTGCGCTGAGGAAGTTTCGGCATGGGCGCGGGTCGTCGCGGAAAAAGGCGATGCGACCGGGTGGATCCTTGTGCCGAGCTGAAAGCGATGCAGAAGCAGAGGAAATGATTGATTAATGAGTGGGCGCAGGGGCAAAACCACGTGCGCGGAGAGACGATGCTGATAAGGATGATGGATGCGAAAGCGGTGCGGATGATGTTGATGACAGAGAAAGGCGGAGATGAGGCCGGAACGGGAGGCTGAAGGAGCTTCTGAGGCGGGAACGAGGAGGAGGAGGAGGGACTGATCGCAGCAGATGAGGATGATGCGAGGGGCGAAGGAAGAAGACTAATGATGATGCTGAACAGGAGAGGCAGGGAGTGATGCAGGCGGAGGAAGATACAATGAGACGCATCGCGGCAGGGAGATGGAGAGACACAACCACTTCTTCTGCTTTCAGGAGAGTGATGGCCTGTTCCCCAGTTGGCTCGGGAATGCGAGCAGGAAGACTAGTGGTGTCCGATGTCCTGTCAGCTGAAGAAGTCGGTTGCGGCAGAGGGAGTCAGGCAGCGGGCAGATCCACTAAACCCCTGATGTGAGGAGAGTGACGGCTTGTTCCCCAATTGGCTCGGAAGTGGCAGCAAGAAGACTTGTGGTGTCTGATATCCTGACGGTGGCAGTTTTGGCTGCAGCTGTTGACGAGGCGAGGAGGCAATGCGAGAGAGCAGTTCAAGATGATGGACGTGGGTAGGCTGAGGATGACGGTGAGGAGGGGAAGGTGAGGCTCATAAGGTAGGATGAAAGAGGAGGAGATGCTTTCGGAGGCATATGTGATGAGTGGTAGTAGTTGGCGAGCGGCAGGAAGCTTCTTGGTAGTTGACGGCAGGTGGCGGCTCGAGAGTTGCTTGCAGCTGATGTGGGCGACAAGTCATCGGTTGTTTGCCACGGGCGCGAAGATGGGCGCAGGGCTTTCTTGGGATGACAAGGCGTTTCTTCGGTGCAGAGAACTCGTCAGGCAGAGCTGCTGATGTCAACTGCTGGCAAAGCGGCACGGCGCGGGACGTCAGTAGCGGCGGCAGAGGATTTCGGGAGAAAGCGATGACGGGAAGATGGTGGCAGAGCGACGACGTAGTTACAGGGCACCAGGTGATGTTGATTGATGCTCTGATACCATGTTAGAAGAATGCAGACACGAGGACGGCGGCAGCAGAAGCAAGCAGAAGCATTAGGACATGCAAGCGTACGTCAGCAAAGTGACGTAGGCAAGAGCGGTCCAAGGAGTTAGTCGTGGGATCTGATAGAGGCTGAGACGCGAGGTAACCAGGGTGGACAGGTTGATATGAGAGAGAGTGCTGGCGAGGTGAGTGATGGTTGGCGGAGTATGAGAGCTGAGCGAAGGAGCGAGAGTGACGGAGCGAAGCGTTGAGAGTTGGCGAAGACAGAAAGTGCGAGGGACGAGCAGAGCGAAGAGACGGCCGCGAAGCCGCGGAACCAAAGGGGAATAGGATGAGGAGAACTGTTCTGGTTAATTATTGAGGGAATGAACATCCTCGTTATATACAAGCACAACATGACAAATAGAGATGCAACGGCTTCTTTTGCGCTAGCCGGACGCGCTTGCGATGGGTGTCGCTTATTGGGGGATCCCTCGGTCAGATGCCCGTTTGGTCGGTTGGAGACCGTCAACGGCTAGTGCTGATCACCAAGTTGGTTCGACCCAAAGGTGAACTGGTGTTCGAGAGTTCTGAGTTTCCGCAGGTGCTTGTGGACTAGTTGGATTCTGATTTCTGATTCTCATTTATGACGACTTGTTCCCCAGTTGTCTTGGAAGTGGGAGCAGGAAGACTGGTGGTGTCCAATATCCTGACGGCGGTAGTTTTGGTTGCAGCTGTTGACAAGGCGAGGAGGTGATGCGAGAAGGCGGCTCGGAGGATGTTGATGAAGGAAGGAGACGGATAAATGAGACAGGAACGGGCGGCTGATAGAGCTGAGGAGACTTGAGCAAGGAGGAGGAGGAGGGACTGATGGCAGCAGATGAGGATGATGCGAGTAGTGAAGGCAGAAGACTGACGATGAAACTGAAGAGGAGAGATAGGGAGCGATGCAGGTGGAGGGAGGCGCGACGACAGGCGATAAGGCAGGGAGGTGGAGCAATACAACCACTTCGTTTGCTTTAAGGAGAGTGACGGCTTGTTCCCCAATTGGCTCGGAAGTGGGAGCAGGAAGACTGGTGGTGTCCGATGTCCTGTCAGCTGGAAGAGGTTGATTGCGGTAGAGGGAGTCAGGCACAAGGCAGAGGCACTAGACTGGTGATGCCAGGATAGTTACGGCTTGTTCCTTGGTTAGCTCGGAATGGGAGCAGGAAGACTGGTGGTGTCCGATATCTTGACGGTGGAAGTTCTGGCTGCAGCTGCTGATGAGGTGAGAAGGCGATGCGAGAAGGCGGCTCGAGGTGATGGATGCGGGCGGGCTGAGGATGAGGGCGAGGCAGTGGCATATGAGGCTGATGAAGCAAGATGGAAGAGGAGGAGATGCTTGCGGATGCAGATGCGATGAGGGGCAGCAGATGGCAGATAGCAGGAAGCTTCTTGGTAGTTGACGGCAAGTGGCGGCTCGAGAGTTGCTTACGACTGATGCGGGCGACAAGTCGCCGGTTGTTGGCCACGGGCGCAGAAATGGGCGCAGGGCTTCCTTGGGATGACAAGGCGTTTCTTCAGTACGGGTAACTCGTCAGGCAGAGCTGCTGATGTCAGCTGCTGGCAAAACGGCGAGGCGCGGGACAATGGTAGCGGCGGCAGGAGAACGCGAGTGGAAGTGATGAAGCAAGGATGACGATAGAGCGATGGCGCGGTCACGGGACTCCAAGTGATGTTGCCTGAAGCTCTGATACCATGTCAGAAGAATGCAGATGCGAGAACAGCAGCAGCAGAAGCAGGCAGAAGCGTCAGGATATGCAAGCGTACGTCAGTAGAGTGACGTAATCAAGAGCAGTCCAATGAGTTAGTCGCAGAAACTGTTAGAGGCTGAGACGCGAGGTAGCTGAGGTAGACAAGTTGATGTGAGAGAGTGTGCTGGCGAGATGAGTAATGGTTGGCAAAGTATAAGAGCAGAGCGAAGGAGCGAGAGTGACGGAGCAAAGCATTGAGAGGGACTGGCGAAGACAACGAATGCAAGGAACGAGCAAAGCAAAGACACTACGGCGAAGCTGCGGAACCAAAAGGGAACAGGATGAGTAAAACTGTTCTCGTTAAACTAGGGAGGGAATGAACATCCTCCGTATATGCAGCAGAACAGGACAAAACAAGTATTAACGGCTTCTTTCCGTTAGCCGGACGCGTCGCGACGTGGTCGCTTATTAGAGGCGGCTCGACTCTGGTGGAACGGTCGTGACCGACCAGCCGTTGCCGAGGAGGCTCGCTGCGGAACCTAAACCAGGATCAAGAGCTCGGATTATCCGAGGGGTGAAGAGCACCTTGTTGCAATCACATTTTTGACAGGGCAGTCTGACTGTGGCTGACTCATGTTACGATTCGTAGAAGTTAAAGTCACTTGGTAAACTTTGTGGTCGTGGTCAGTGGCACATGCCAACTTTTTCAAGGCATTGCGCACATTCGCACACCTAGCCTCCAATATTCTACCTAGTTTGAACCTGTAAGATCATGCCTAGTACATCTGCAGTGTGATTGGACACTTTGACCGTTGCTGACTTGTGTTATGATCAATAAAAGTAAAAGTCACCTGGATACATTTGTGGTCATGGTTAGTGGCACATGCCAACTTTGTCAAGGCATTGGCACAGTAGCCACACCGAGCCACCAGTATTCTACCTTGTTTGTACCTGCAAGGTCATGCCCATTATATGTGCAGTGTGAATGGACAATTTGACCGTGGCTGACTCGTGTTATGACTCATAGCCCTTTAAGGTACTTGGTAAACTTTGTGGTCATGGTCAGTGGCACATGCCAACTTTGTCAAGGCATTGCGCACAATAGCCGTGCCAAGATACCGGTTTTTACCCTGTTTATACCTGCAAGGTCATGCATATTACACGTGTACTGTGATTGGGTACTCTGACCGTGGCTGACTTGTGTTATGATTGGTAGAAGTTAAAGTCCATTGGTAAACTTCGTGGTCATGGTCAGTGCACGTGCCAACCTTGTCAAGGCATTGCACACAATAGCCACACCGAGCCACCAATGTTCTACCTTGTTTGTACCTGCAAGATCATGCCTAGTACATTTGTACTCTGATTGGACACTCCAACCGTGGCTGACTCGTGTTATGATTCATAACCATTTAAGGTACTTGGTAAACTTTGTGGTCATGGTCAGTGGCACATGCCAACTTTGTCAAGGCATTGCGCACAATAGCCAATTTGAGCCACCAGTATTCTATCTTGTTTGTACCTGCAAGATCATGCCTAATACATCTGCACTGTGACTGGACACTCTGACCGTGGCTGACTCGTGTTATGATCATTATAAGTAAAAGTCACTTGGATACATTCGTGGTCATGGTCAGCGGCACATACCAACTTTGTCAAGGCATTGCGCACAATAGCCACACCGAGCCACCAGTATTCCACATTGTTCATACCGGCAAGGTCATGTCCAAAATATCTGCACTATGATTCGACACCTTGACCGTGGCTGACTCGTGTTATGATTCGTAGCCGTTCAATTTACTTGGTTAACTTTGTGGTCATGGTCAGTGGCACATACCAACTCTGTCAAGACATTGCGCACACTAGCCGTACCAAGCCACCGGTTTTGTAACCTTGTTTATACCTGCAAGATCATGCATATTAGATGTGAGCTGTGATTGGGCACTCTGACCGTGGCTGACTCGTGTTACAATTCGTAGAAGTTAAAGTCACTTGGTAAACTTTGTGGTCATGGTCAGTGGCACATGCCAACTTTGTCAAGGCATTGGGCACAATAGCCACACCGAGCCACCAGTATTCTACCTTGTTTATACCTGCAAGGTCATGCCCAGTATATTTGCACTGTGATTGGACACTCTGACTGTGGCTGACTCGTGTTATGATTCATAGTTGATTAAGGTAATTGGTAAACTTTGTGATCATGGTCAGTGGCACATGCCAACTTTGTCAAGGTATTACATACAATAGCCGTACCAAGACACCGGTTGTTTACCTTGTTTATACCTTCAAGGTCATGCAAATTAGATGTGCAATGTCATTGGGCACTCTTACCGTGGCTGACTCGTGTTACAATTCCTATAAGTAAAAGTTGTGAGAAGAATACAATGAGAGAGGTCAGTAGGAGTAAAGACAAGCAGAGGCAATGAAGCAAGATGACGTAACGTAGTGAAGTGACGGAAGTAGAGCGGTGAGAGAAGGCCCATGGATTTAGTCACCGAGTCGCAAGAGGACGCGAGGCACTGGAGCTCCGAGGTAGACCGAGTGCAGATGAGAGAACTTCAGAGCAAAGCGAGGAAGGCATCGGAAGCGAAAGGTTAAGGGTGGCGAAGCGAATAGCCGTGAGGAGACAGTGGTGGGTGAAGACAATGGACGCGAGAGGCGAGCAGAGAGAAGACACGGCGGCGAAGCCGCTGAACCAAAGGGGAACAGGATGAATAGAATTGTTATGGTTAACTCGAGGTAATGAACATTCTTGATATAAAAAAGGACAGAATAGGACAAATGAGCAAAACAACGGCTTCTTTCCGCTATCCGGGCGCGGGTGACAGGTGTCACTTTATTAGGGGATGACTTGTCCGAAGGGTCTGAACGGTCGAGCGACCGGAGAGTCGTTGGGCAAGGTGGTTCAGTCATGGGAATTGAACCGTTATTGAGACCGAGATATTTTTTTCTCTTGTCCATGCTTCATTTCTGACACCTCCCTTGAATCTTGACAAGAGGTAAGAGAGCAAGAGGCAGATCAGGGATAGTGGCGCCCCCACTATTCCACCCCATTGGAGGATGTGGGAGATTGGGGAGTGTGAGGCCGTTCTTCGATGGCTGGAAGTTCTGCTTCGTCCTCCATTCTCCTCTGATCTTGGATGAAGGGTTGCAGCTAGAATCGTCGTTCCTCCAGAAGTTCATTGTATGGAGGAGGGTCAAGTGTAGCCGGATGAAGATCAGGGGATTCTGCTCCTTTACTTCAACAGTAATCCCTGAGGGCGTGGATGGTCCGGAAGGCAGCTTGATGATGATGTGCTGCAATGAGAGGGTGGAATTCATCGTAAGTGCTCCTGTAGAGAAGTCATCACAATTGAGTTTGGGCAATGCCATACTCCTTTCTTCCTCGTGCGGTTCTGCGGGCTTATCTGCCTTCAACATTTCATATCACGTCAAGGAGATTGTATCCATATATGTCTAGGGTGGCGATTTCACGACGCAGTTGGCGGCGCCATCGCTCAAAGTTATGCCTCCCATCAGGTGCGAAGCATAGTGGAAGAGTATTGTCGGTTAGGGAGGCAACTTCATTGTAAAACAGGATGGCGCATCGTTGCTCTTCCATCGAGGAGGAGAAGTGTTGAAGAGGGGACATCCAGGAATTTGAGGACAATCAGATTTTGCAGGAGGGTTCATGGTGATGCGATGGACCTGATGTTGCAGATGAACGATGGCGGAGGAAGAGGATGGTGGAATGGGGCAAATCCGACTAGTGGAAGTTTCGGCGTGGGCGCACGTCGTCGCGGAGCGGGCGATGCGACCGGGCGGATCCTTGTGCTGAGCGAAAAAAGCGAAAGCGGATGACAGCCCGATAGTTGACGAGGTGGGCGCAGGGGCGAAACCACGTTTACTGCGAGGTAGAGGAGTAGAATGCGGCAAGGGGAGGGCAGGAGCAACCGCGCCGCGAGAAATCTTTTTCTGGCGTGGGTGCAGGCTGCTGCGAAGCGGGCAGTTAGCTCGTGCAGATCCTTGTACTGGTGGCAAATGCTGATGATGAGGAGGCAAAGGCTGATAAAAGAGGAGTGGACGCAGGGGCGAGACCTCGTGCGCTGCTGAAATAGAGGCGGTAGAATGCGGCAAGGGGAAGGCAGGTGCCAACGCACTACGAGAAATCTGCTGCCGGCGTGGATGCAGGCTGCTACGGAGTGAGCAGCTAGCTCGTGCAAATCCTTGTGCTAGTCCCAGATGCGGATGACGAGGAGCAGACGCTGATGAAAAAGGAGTGGGAGCAGGGGCAGAACCACGTACGCTGCAGAAATTTTCGGCGTGGGCGCAGGTCGTCACGAAGCAGGCGATGTGACCGGGCGGATCCTTGTGCCGAGCTGATGATGCGGAGACGGGATTAGAGGCAGCTGATGGCTGAGTGGGCGCAGTGGTGAAACCACGTGCGCTGATGACGAAGGCTGAGGAAGACTGATGAGAAAGCGGCGCGGATGATGCTGAGAGCGGCTCGAGGAAGACAGATGATGAGGAGGGCTGAGGACAGAGGGTGATGACATGAAGAAGGGAAGGCTGGTGGAGGTGATGCACACGTGACGGAGGCTGAAGATGGAGGTTGCGACAGGAAGAGGATGGCGGCCAGATGAGGCAACCAGGTGCTCTGTTTTGAAGAGAGTGACGGCTTGTTCCCCAGTTGGCCCGAGACCAAGGGGCAGGAAGACTAGCGGTGTCCGATATCATGTTGGCTATACGAGACTGATTGCAGTAAATGGAGTCATACGGCGAGCAGATGTTCCAGTCCGCTGATGTCAGGAGAGTGACGGCTTGTTCCCAAGTTGACTCGCAATGGAAGCAGGAAGAATGGTGGTGTCCAATGTCCTGGTGGCAGGCATTGCACTATTGCTGCTGACGATGCGAGACGGCGGTGCGAGGATGCGATGTGGCACAACGAGTGCAAGGAGACTGATTTCGCAGGGGCAGATGGTGCAAACGAGGCTGATGAGGGGAGAGGAGGAGAGCGGAGGTGCTTACAAGGTTGACGAGAAGAGAGGTAGCAGGAGACGAGCGACAGGGAAGCTTCCAAGAAGTTGACGGCAAGCGGCGGCTCGGGAGCTGCTTGCAGCTGTTGTTAACGACACGTCACAAATTTGTTGGCCACTGGTACGGAATTGGCGCAGGGCTTTTTGAGGATGACGAGGCGTTGGTTCAGCGCGAGGAGCACTTCAAGCGGTGCTGCTGATGTCAGCTGCTAATGAAGCAGAGGAGCGCGAAGTGGTGGTGACGGCAATGGGGAGGTGCAGATTTGAGAGGGGACGCAATGGAGGCAGTAGAGCGATGACTTGGTCACGAGGTACCAGGTAATGTCCCCTGAAGCTCTGATACCATGAAAGAAGAATGCAATGAGCGAGGATTGCATGAGCTGAAGCAAGAAGAAGCACTGAAGCAAGCAGAAGCAATGAAGCAAGCTGACGTAACGTAGTGAATTGACGGAAGCAGAGCGGTGAGAGCCGGCCCAAGGAGTTAGTCGCAGAGTTGCAAGAGGACGCGAGGCACTGGAGCTCCGAGGTAGACCGAGCGCAGATGAGAGAACTTGAGAGCGAAGCGAGGAAGGCGTCGGAAACCAAAGATTAAGGGTGGCGAAGAGAAGAGCCGTAAGGAGACGGTGGTGGGCGAAGGCAATGGACGGAAGAGGCGAGCAGAGCGAAGACACGGCGGCGGAGCCGCAGAACCAAAGGGGGATAGGATGAATAGAACTGTTCTGGTTAACATGAGGGAATGAACATCCTCGGTATAAAAAGGACATAACAGGACAAATGAGCAAAGCAACGGCTTTTTTCCGCTAGCCAGACGCGGGTGACAGGTGTCATTTTATTAGGGGATGACTTATCCGAAGGGTCTGAACGGTCGAGCGACCGGAGAGCCGTTGGGCAAGGTGGTTCAGTCATGGGACTGGAACCGTTATTGAGACCAATATGTTTTCTTCTCTTGTCAATGCTTTATTTCTGACAAAAGTCACTTGGTAAACTACGTGGTCATGATCAGTGGCACATGCGAACTTTGTCGAGGCATTGCGCACAATAGCCACACGGAGCCACCAGTATTCTACCTTGTTTACACCTGTAAGATCATGCCTAGTACATCTGCACTGTGATTGGACACTCTGGCCGTGGCTGACTTTTGTTATGATCAGTCGAAGTAAAAGTCACTTAGATACACTTGTGGTCATGGTCAATGGCACATGCCAACTTTGTCAAGGCATTGCACACAATAGTCACACCGTTACCAATATTTTACCTTGTTTGTACCTGCAAGGTCATGTCCAGTATATCTGCACTGTGATTGGACACTCTGACCATGGTAATATTAAGATGCATAGCCGTTTCAGGTACTTTGTAGACTTTATGGTCATGGTCAGTGGCACATGCCAACTTTGTAAAGGCATTGCGCACAGTAGCCGAGCCAAGCCACCGGTTTTTGACCTTGTTTATACATGGAAGGTCATGCCTAGTACATCTGAACTGTGATTGGGCACTCTGACTGTGGGTGACTCGTGTTACGATTGGTATAAGTTAAAGTCACTTGGTAAACATTGTGGTAATGGGCAGTGGCACATGCCAACTTTGTCAAGGCATTACGCACAATAGCGACACCGAGCCACTAGTATTCTACCTTGTTTGCACCTGCAAGATCATGCCTAGTATATCTGCACTGTGATTGGACACTCTCAACGTGGCTAACTTGTAATATGATCAGTAGAAGTAAAAGTCACTTGGATACATTTGTGGGCATGGTCAGTGGCACATGTTAACTTTGTCAAGGCATTGTGCACGAAAGCCACAATAAGACACCAGTATTCTACCTTGTTTGTACCTGCAAGGTCATGCCCACTATATCTGCACTTTGATTGGACACTATGACCATGGCTGACTCGTGTTATGATTAATAGCCGTTGAAGGTACTTGGTAAACTTTGTGGTCATGGTCAGTGGCACATGCCAACTTTGTCAAGGCATTGCGCACAATAGTCGTGCCAAGCCACCGGGTTTTAACCTTGTTTATACCTGCAAGTTCATGCCGAGGATATCTGCACTATGATTGGACACTCTGACCGTGGTTGACTCGTGTTATGATTCATAGCTGTTTAAGGTACTTGATAAACTTTGTGGCAATGGTCAGTGCCACATGCCAACTTTGTCAAGGCATTGCGCACAATAGCCGTGCCAAGCCACCAGTATTCTACCTTGTTTGAACCTCAAGCTCATGCCTAGTACATGTGCACTGTGATTGGACACTCTGACCTTGGCTGACTTGTGTTATGATTCATAGCCGTTTGAGGTACTTGGTAAACTTTGTGGCCATGGTCAGTGGCACATGCCACCTTTGTCAAGGCATTGCGCACAATAGCCACACCGAGCCACCAGTATTATGCCTTGTTTGCACCTGCAAGATCATGCCTAGTAAATCTGCACTGTGATTGGACACTCTGACCGTGGCTGACTCGTGTTATGATTCATAGCCGTTTGAGGTACTTGGTAAACTTTGTGGCCATGGTCAGTGGCACATGCCACCTTTGTCAAGGCATTGCGCACAATAGCCACACCGAGCCACCAGTATTATGCCTTGTTTGCACCTGCAAGATCATGCCTAGTAAATCTGCACTGTGATTGGACACTCTGACTGTTGCTGACTCGTGTTATGATCAATAGAAGTAAAAGCCACTTGGTAAACTTTGTAGTCGTGGTCAGTGGCACATGCCAACTTTGTCCAGGCATTGCACACAATAGCCACAACGAGCCACCAGTATTCTACCTTGTTTGTACCTACAAGGTCATGCCCAGTATATCTGCACTGTGATTTGACACTCTGACCGTGGCTGACTCATGTTATGATTCTTAGCCGTTAAAGGTACTTGGTAAACTTTGTGGTCATGGTCAGTGGCACATGCCAACCATGTCATGAGTTTGCGCACAATAGCCGTGCCGAGCCACCTTATTTTCACCTTGTCTGTACTTGCAAGGACATGCCTAGTACATCTGAACTGTGATTGGGCACTGCACATATGCCACCTTAGTCAAGGCATTGCGCACAATAGCCACGCCAAGCCACCAGTATTCTACCTTGTTTACACCTGCAAGATCATGCCTAGTACATCTGCACTGTGATTGGACACTCTGACGGTGGCTGACTCGTGTTATGATCAATAGAAGTACATGTCACTTGGATACATTTATGGCTATGGTCAGTGGCACATGCCAACTTTGTCAAGGCATTGTGCACAAGAGTCGTGCCAAGCCACTGGTTTTTTACCTTGTTTGCACCTACAAGGTCATGCCCCGTACATCTGCACTATGATTGGTCACTCTGACCGTGGCTGAATCGTGTTATGATTCATAGCCGTTTAAGGTACTTGGTAAACTTTATGGTCTTGGTCAGTGGCACATGCCAACTTTGTCAAGGCATTGCGCAAAATAGCCACACCGAGCCACCAGAATTATTCCTTGTTTGTACCTGCAAGGTCATTCCAAGTATATTTGCACTGTGATTTGACACTCTGATCGTGGCTGACTTGTGTTATGATTCATAGCCATAGATGTACTTGGTAAAATTTGTGGCCATGGTCAGTGGCACATGCCAACATTGTCGAGGCATCGCGCACAATAGCTGTACCAAGCCACTGGTTTTTTACCTTGTTTATACCTGCAATGTCATGTCCAGTACATATGAACTGTGATTGGGCACTCTGACTGTGGCTGACTCGTGTTACGATTTGTAGAAAATGAAGCCACTTGAAAAATGTTGTAGTCATGGTCAGTGGCACATGCCAACTTTGTCAAGGCATTGCGCACAATAGCCACACCAAGCCACCAGAATTCTACCTTGTTTGTACGTCCAAGGTCATGCCCAATATATCTGCACTGTGATTTGACACTCTGACCGTGGCTGACTTGTGTTATGATCAATTGAAGTAAAATTCACTTGGATACATTTGTGGTCATGGTGAGTGGCACATGCCAACTTTGCCAAGGCATTGCGCACAATAGCCACACCCAGCCACCAGTATTCTACCTTGTTTATGCCTGTAAGGTCATGCCCAGTATATCTGCCATGTGATTGGACACTCTGACCGTGGCTGACTCGTGTTATTATTCATTGCTGTTCAAAATACTTGGTAAACTTTGTGGTCATGGTCAGTGGCACATGCCAACTTTTTCAAGGAATTGCGCACAGTAGCCACACCGAGCCACCAGTATTCTACCTTTTTTGTACCTGCAAGGTCATTCCCACTATATCTACACTGTGATTTGACACTCTGATCGTGGCTCACTCGTGTTATGATGCGTAGCCGTTTGAGGTACTTGGTAAACTTTGCGGTCATGGTCAGTGGCACATGCCAACTTTGTCAAGGCATAGCGCAAAATATCCACATCGAGCCACCAGTATTCTACCTTGTTTTTACCTGCAAGGTCATGCCCAATATATCTGCACTGTGATTGGACACTCTGACCGTGGCTGACTTGTGTTATGATCAATAGAAGTAAAATTCACTTTGATACATTTGTGGTCATGGTCAGTGGCACATGCCAACTTTGTCAAGATATTGCGCACAATAGCCACACCGAGCCACAAATATTCTACCTTGTTTATACCTGGAAGTCGTGCCTAGTATATCTACACTGTGGTTGGACACTCTGATCGTGGCTGGCTCGTGTTATGATTCATAGCCGTTTAAGGTACTTGGTAAACTTTGTGGTCATGGTCAGTGGCACATGCCAACTTGGTCAAGGCATTACGCACAATAGCCACACCGAGCCGCCAATATTCTACCTTGTTTGAACCTGCAAGATCATGCCTAGTGCATCTGCATTGTGGTTGGACACTCCGACGTGGCTGACTCGTGTTATGATTAATAGAAGTAAAAGTCACTTGGATACATTTGTGGTCATGGTCAGTGGCACATGCCAACTTTGTCAAGGCATTGCGCACAATAGCCACACCAAGCCACCTGTATTCTACCTTGTTTATACCTGTAAGGTTATGCCCAGTATATCTGCACTGTGATTGGACACTCCGACCGTGGCTGACTCGTGTTATGATTCATAGCTGTTTAAGGTACTTGGTAAACTTTGTGGTCATGATCAGTGGCACATGCCAACTTTGTCAAGGAATTGCACACAATAGCCACACCGAGCCACCAGTATTCTACCTTATTTATACCTGCTAAGTCATGCCCAGTATATCTGCACCGTGGTTGGACACTCTGACCGTGGCTGACTCGTGTTATGATTCATAGCCGTTTAGGGTACTTGGTAAACTTTGTGGTCATGGTCAGTGGCACATGCCAACTTTGTCAAGGCATTGCGCGCAATAGCTACACCGAGCCACCAGTATTCTACCTTGTTTGTACCTGCAAGGTCATTCCTACTATATCTGCACTGTGATTTGACACTCTGATCGTGGCTGACTCGTGTTATGATTCGTAGCCGTTTGAGGCACTTGGTAAACTTTGTGGCCATGGCCAGTGGCACATGCCAACTTTGTCAAGGCATTGCGCACAATATCCATGTCAAACCACCGGTTTTTTACCATGTTTGTACCCGGAAGGTCATGCCTAGTACATCTCCACTGTGATTAGGCACTCTGACTGTGGCTCACTCGTGTTACGATTAATAGAAGTTGAAGCCACTTGGTAAACTTTGTGGTCATGGTCAGTGGCATATGCCAACTTTGTCAAGGCATAGCGCACAATAGCCACATCCAGCCACCAGTATTCTACCTTGTTTGTACCTGCAAGGTCATGCCCAATATATCTGCACTGTGATTGGACACTCTGATTGTGACTGACTTGTGTTATGATCAATAGAAGTAAAATTAACTTTGATACATTTGTGGTCATGTTCAGTGGCACATGCCAACTTTGTCAATGTATTGCGCACAATACCCACACCGAGCCACCAATATTCTACCTTGTTTATACCTGTAAGGTCATGCCCAATATATTTGCACTGTGGTTGGAAACTCTGATCGTGGGTGACTCGTGTTATGATTCATAGCCGTTTAAGGTACTTGGTAAACTTTGTGGTCATGGTCAGTTACACATGCCAACTTTGTCAAGGAATTACGCACAATAGCCACACCGAGCCACCAGTATTCTACCTTGTTTATACTTGCAAAGTCGTGCCTAGCATATTTGCAATGTGGTTGGACACTCTGACCATGGCTGACTCGTGTTATGATTCATAGCCGTTTAAGGTACTTGGTAAAGTTTGTGGTCATGGTCAGTGGCACATGCCAACTTGGTCAAGGCATTGCGCACAATAGCGACACCGAGCCGCCAGTATTCTACCTTGTTTGAACCTTCAACATCATGCCTAGTGCATCTGCAATGTAATTGCACACTCCGACGTGGCTGACTCGTGTTATGATTAATAGAAGTAAAAGTCACTTGGATACATTTGTGGTCATGGTCAGTGGCACATGCCAACTTTGTCAAGGCATTGCGCACAATAGCCACACCGAGCCACCAGTATTCTACCTTGTTTGAACCTTCAACATCATGCCTAGTGCATCTGCAATGTAATTGCACACTCCGACGTGGCTGACTCGTGTTATGATTAATAGAAGTAAAAGTCACTTGGATACATTTGTGGTCATGGTCAGTGGCACATGCCAACTTTGTCAAGGCATTGCGCACAATAGCCACACCAAGCCACCACTATTCTATCTTGAGTGTACTTGCAAGGTCATGCCTAATATATCTGCACTGTGATTGGACACTCTGACCGTGGCTGACTTGTGTTATGATGAATATAAGTAAAAGTCACTTGGTTACATTTGTGGTCATGGTCAGTGGCACATGCCAACTTTGTCAAGGCATTGCGCACAATAGCCGCACCGAGCCACCAGTATTCTACCTTGTTTATACCTGTAAGGTTATGCCCAGTATATCTGCACTGTGTTTGGACACTCTGACCATGGCTGACTCGTGTTATGGTTCATAGCTGTTTAAGGTACTTGGTAAACTTTGTGGTCATGGTCAGTGGCACATGCCAACTTTGTCAAGGAATTGCACACAATAGCCACACCGAGCCACCAGTATTCTACCTTGTTTATACCTGCTAAGTCATGCCCAGTATATCTGCACTGTGGTTGGACACTCTGACCGTGGCTGACTCGTATCATGATTCATAGCCGTTTAAGGTACTTGGTAAACTTTGTGGTCATGGTCAGTGGCACATGCTAACTTTGTCAAGGCATTGCGCACAATAGCCACACCGAGCCACCAGTATTCTACCTTGTTTGAACCTGCAAGATCATGCCTAGTGCATTTGCACTGTGATTGGACACTCCGACCGTGGCTGACTCGTGTTATTATCAATAGAAGTAAAAGTCACGTGGATACATTTGTGGTCATGGTCAGTGGCACATGCCAACTTTGTCAAGGCGTTGCGCACAATAGCCACACCGATCCACCAGAATTCTACCTTGTTTGTACCTGCAAGGTCATTCCCATTATATCTGCAGTGTTATTTGACACTCTGATTGTGGCTGACTCGTGTTATACTTCATAGCCGTTTGAGGTACTCGGTAAACTTTGTGGCCATGGTCACTGGCACATGCCAACTTTGTCAAGGCATTGTGCACAGTAGCCGTGCCAAGCCACTGGTTTTTTACCCTGTTTATGCTTGCAAGGTCATGCCTAGTACATCTCGACTCTGATTGGGCACTCTGACTGTTGCTGACTCGTGTTATGATTCATAGAAGTTAAAGCCACTTGGTAAACTTTGTGGTCATGGTCAGTGGCACATGCCAACTTTGTCAAGGCATAGCGCACAATAGCCACATCAAGCCACCAATATTCGACCTTGTTTGTACCTGCAAGGTCATGCCCAATATATCTGCACTGTGATTGGACATTCTGACCGTGGCTGACTTGTGTTATGATCAATAGAAGTAGAATTCACTTTCATACATTTGTGGTCATGGTTAGTGGCACATGCCAACTTTGTCAAGGCATTGTGCACAATAGCCACACCGAGCCACTAGTATTCTACCTTGTTTATACCTGTAAGGTCATGCCCAATATATCTGCACTGTTATTGGACACTCTGATTGTGGCTGACTCGTGTTATGATTCATACTCGTTTAAGGTACTTGGTAAACTTTGTGGTCATGGTCAGTGGTACATGCCAACTTTGTCAAGGAATTGCGCATAAGAGCCACACCGAGCCACCAGTATTATACCTTGTTTTTACCTGAAAAGTCATGCCCAGTATATCTGCACTATGGTTGGACACTCTGACCATTGCTGACTCGTGTTATGATTCATAGCCGTTTAAGTTACTTGGTAAACTTTGTTGTCATGGTCAGTGGCACATGCCAACCTTGTCAAGGCATTGCGCACAATAGCCACACCGAGCCGCCAGTATTCTACCTTGTTTGAACCTGTAAGATCATGCCTAGTGCATCTGTATTGTGATTGGACACTCCGACGTGGCTGACTCGTGTTATGATCAATAGAAGTAAAAGTCACTTGGATACATTTGTGGTCATGGTCGGTGGCACATGCCAACTTTGTCAAGGAATTGCGCACAATAGCCACACCGAGCCACCAGTATTCTACCTTTTTTACACCTGCAATGTTATGCCCAGTATATCTGCATTGTGATTGGACACTCTGACCGTGGCTGACTCGTGTTACGATTCATAGTCGTTTCATGTACTTGGTAAACTTTGTGGTCATGGTCAGTGGCACATGCCAACTTTGTCAAGGCATTGCGCACAAAAGCCACACCGAGCCACTAGTATTCAACCTTGTTTGCACCTCTAAGATCATGCCTAGTACATCTGCATTGTGATTGGACACTCTGACCATGGCTGACTCATGTTATGATCAATGGAGGTAAAAGTCACTTGGATACATTTGTAGTCATGGTCAATGGCACATGCCAACTTTGTCAAGGCATTGCGCACAATAGCCACACCAAAGCACTAGTGTTCTACATTGTTTCTACCTGTAAGGTCATTCCCAGTATATCTGCACTGTGATTGGACAATCCGAACGTGGCTGACTCGTGTTATGACTCATAGCCGTTTAAGGTACTTGGTAAACGTTGTGGTCATGGTCAGTGGCACAAGCCAACTTTGTCAAGGCATTGCGCACATTAGCCGTGGCAAGCCACCGGTTTTTACTTTGTTCATACCTGCAAGGTCAAGAATATTATATGTGCAGCGTGATTGTGCACTCTGACCGTGGTTGACTCGTGTTACGATTCGTAGAAGCTAAAGTCATTTGATAAACTTTGTGGTCATGGTCAGTGGCACATGCCAACTTTGTCAAGGCATTGCGCACATTAGCCGTGGCAAGCCACCGGTTTTTACTTTGTTCATACCTGCAAGGTCAAGAATATTATATGTGCAGCGTGATTGTGCACTCTGACCGTGGTTGACTCGTGTTACGATTCGTAGAAGCTAAAGTCATTTGATAAACTTTGTGGTCATGGTCAGTGGCACATGCCAACTTTGTCAAGGCATTGCGCACAATAGCCACACCGGGCCACTAGTATTCTATCTAATTTGCACCTGTAAGATCATGCCTAGATCATCTGCACTATGATTGGACACTCTGACCATGGCTGAGTCGTGTTATAATCAATATAAGTAAAAGTCACTTGGATACATTTGTGGTCATGGTCAGTGGCACATGTCAACTTTTTCAAGGCATAGCGCATAATAACCACACCAAGTCACCAGTATTCTACCCTTTTGTATCTACAAGATTATGCCTAGTACATCTGCACTATGACTGGACACTGTGACCGTGGATGACTCGAATTATGATGAATTGAAGTAGATGTCTCTTGGATACATTTGTGGTCATGGTCAGTGGAACATGCCAACTTTGTCAAGGCATTGCGCACAATAGCCACACCGAGCCACCAGTATTCTACCTTATTTATGCCCGCAAGGTCATGCCCAGTATATCTGCACTCTGAGTGGACACTCTGACCGTGGCTGACTCGTGTTATGATTCAAAGCCGTTTAAGGTACTTGGTAAACTTTGTGTTCATGGTCAGTGGCACATGCCAACATTGTGAAGGCATCGCGCACAATAGCCGTGCCAAGCCACCGGTTTTCCTTGTTTATAACTGCATGGTCATGCACATTAGATGTGCACTGCGATTGGGCACTCTGACTGTGACAGACTCGTGTTACGATTCGTAGAAGTTACAGTCACTTGGTAAACAGTGTAGTCATGGTCAGTGGCACATGCCAACTTTGTCAAGGCATTGCGCACAATAGCCACATCGAGCCACAAGTATTTTACCTTGTTTGTACCTGTACAATCATGCCTAGTACATCTGCACTGTGATTGGACACTTTGACCGTGGCTGACTTGTGGTTTTATCAATAGAAGTAAAAGTCACTTGGATACATTTGAGGTTATGGTCAGTGGCACATGCCAACTTTGTCAAGGCATTGTGCACAATAGCCACACCGAGCCACCAGTATTCTATGCTGTCTATACCGACAACGGCATGCCGAGTATATCTGTACTGTGATTGGATACTGTGACCGTGGCTGACTCTTGTAATGATTCATATCCGTTTAAGGTACTTGGTAAACTTTGTGGTCATGGTCAGTGGCACATGCCGACTTTGTCAAGGCATTGCATCCAATAGCCGTGCCAAGCCACCGGTTGTTTACCTTGTCTATACCTGCAAGGTCATGCCTAGTACATCTGCACTCTGATTGGGAACTCTGACTGTCGCTGACTCAAGTTACGATTGGTAGACGTAAAAGTCACCTGGATACATTTGTGGTCATGGTCAGTGGCACATGCCAACTTTGTCAAGGCGTTGTGCACAATAGCCACACCGAGCCACCAGTATTCTACCTTGTTTATTCCTGCAAGGTCATGCCCAGTATATTTGCACTGTGATCGGACACTCTGACCGTGGCAGACTCGTGTTATGATTCATAGCCGTTTAACGTACTTGGTGAACTTTGTGGTCATGGTCAGTAGCACTTGCCAACTTCGTCAAGGCATCGCGCACAATAGCCACACCGAGCCACCAGTAGTCTACCTTTTTTATACTTGTAAGGTCATGCCAAGTATATTTGCAATGTGATTGGACACTCTGACCGTGGCTGACTTATGTAGTTCAATAGAAGTAAAAGTCACGTGGATACATTTGTGGTCATGGTCAGTGGCACATGCCAACTTAGTAAAGGCATTGAGCACAATAGCCACACCGAGCCACCAGTATTCTACCTTGTTTATACCTGCAATATTATGCCTTATACATCTGCACTCTGATTGGTTAGTCTGTCCGTGGCTGATTCTTGTTATGATGAATAGAAGTAAAAGTCACTTGGATACATTTGTGGTCATGGTCAGTGGCACATGCCAACTTTGTCAATGCATTGCGCACAGTAGCCACACTGAGCCACCAGTATTCTACCTTGTTTATACGTGTAAGGTCATGCCCAATATATCTGCATTGTGATTGGACACTCTCACCGTGGCTGACTTGTGTTATGATCAATAGAAGTAAAATCCACTTGGATACATTTGTGGTCATGGTCAGTGGCACATGCCAACTTTGTCAAGGCATTGCGCACAACAGGCACACCGAGCCACTAGTATTCTACCTTGTTTGCACATGCAAGATCATGCCTAGTACATGTGCAGTGTGATTAGACACTCTGACCGTGGCTGATTCATGTTATGATCAATAGGAGTAAAAGTCATTTGGATACATTTGTGGTCATTGTCAATGGCACATGCCAACTTTGTCAAGGCATTGCGCACAATAGCCGTGCCAAGCCACCGGTTTTTTATCTTGTTTATATTGTAAGGTCATGCATGTAAGATGTGCACTATGATTGGGCACTCTGACTGTGGCTAACTCATGTTACGATTCGTAGAAGTTAAAGTCACTTGGTAAACTTTGTGGTCATGGTCAGTGACACATGCCAAATTTGTCAAGGAATTGCGTACAATAGCCGTACCAAGCCACCAGTGTTTTACCTTGTTTATACTTGAAATGACATGCACATTAGATGTGCACTGTGAGTGGGAACTCTGACCGTGGCTGACTCGTGTTACGATCAATAGAAGTAACAGTCACTTGGATTCATTTGTGGTCATGGTTTGTGGCACATGCCAACTTTGATAAGGCATTGCGCGGAATAGCCACACCGAGCCACCAGTATTCTACCTTGTGTATGCCTGCAAGGTCATGCCCAGTATATCTGCACTGTGATTGGACACTCTGAACGCGGCTGACTTGTGTTATTATTCATAGCCATTTAAGGTAATTGGTAACCTTTGTGGTCATGGTCAGCGGCACATGCCAACTTTGTCAAGGCATGGCGTACAATAGCCGTGCCAAGCCATCGGTTTTCTACCTTCTTTATACCTGCAAGGTCATGCATGTTAGATGTGCACTGTGATTGGGTACTCTGACTGTGGCTGACTCATGTTACGATCCGTAGAAGTTAAAGTCACTTGGTAAACTTTGTGGTCATGGTCAGTGGCACATGCCAACTTTGTCAAGGCATTGCACACAATAGTCACACTGAGCCACCAGTATTCTACCTTGTTTGATCATGCAAGATCATGCCCAGTACATCTGCACTGTGATCGAACACTCTGACCGAGGCGGACTCTGTCAGATTTTATCTCGGAGATTGCTTCAAGGGGTGCAACCACCAAGAAAATAAAGAGTGGCTGTGCAGGTTCATTTCCGGAGGTACACGACCAAAGACCAAACGGTCTCACAACCGACAATCGTGCGAACCTCGCCACTACCAAACCAACGGTCCCATACTACAAAGGTCAAGGCGCACACACCATCGGAGATTGATCTGCGTACTTCACTCCTCTATGCGTATGGCTAGCAAAGCCGAATCATGGTCTCGAGGCGCTCCTCCTCTCTCTCTTACCCGAGTCGCCACTTTACTCTTGTGCCCGGTCACCGAAGCGCGCTAGTCTAGAAGTAGCTATTTATAGTCTTTGTATTCATTTGAATAATCAATCCATTGGATTCTCCTTCAGGCTCGCCCTTTGGGCCGCCTCCAGTCCCTCTTGCCTTCAATCTCAGTTCAGCGCCCGTGCTCCCGCACTACGCCCTCTCACTTCTGCTAAACGTCAATCATACGTCAGCAACGCCCGCACCTTCAAGGAAGCTTTGTCCTTCCTTCAAAGTGTTGTGTCCACTCCCTTCCTGTAAAGATCTCAGCGCTCGCACCTTTGGTGCTGCGCCCAGGCCTCTCCTTATCATCCTGTTTCATCATCCGCTTCCGTTCCGACCTTCTTTTGCCGTTTCCGCTTCGCCTCTGTTCATGCATCTGTCCACCATTGAAACGCCTGTCTCCACGACCGCGTCCACTCTACGGCAGCACTTGCAATCTTCTGACAGACTCGTGTCATGATTCATAGCTTTGTGGTCATGGTCAGTGGCACTTGCCAACTTCGTCAAGGCATTGCGCACAACAGCCACACCGAGCCACCGGTTTTCAACCTCTTTTATACCAGTAAGGTAATGCCCAGTATATCTGCACTGTGATTGGATACTCTGACCGTGGCTGACTCATGTAGTTCAATAGAATTAAAAGTCACTTGGATACCTTTGTGGTCATGGTCAGTTGCACATGCCAACTTAGTCAAGGCATTGCGCACAATAGCCACACCGAGCAACCAGTATTCTACCTTGTTTGCACCTGAAAGATCATGCCTAGTACATTTGCACTATGACTGGACACTCTGACTGTGGCTGACACGTGTTATGATCAATAGAAGTAAAAGTCACTTGGATACATTTGTGGTCATGGTCATTGGCACCTGCCAACTTTGTCAAGACATTACACACAATAGCCACACCAAGCCACCTGTATTCTACCTTGTTTATACCTGCAAGGTCATGCCCAGTATATTTGCACTGTGATTGGACACTCTGAC